>JANBXA010000305.1:2155000-2707500 GCA_030556225.1 Cricetiscus sungorus | reverse complement strand
TATGTCCCTTTCCCAATTACATAACATTCTACTTTCTAAATGCTGGGATTAAATAAATGCACAATGACTGTGCAGTTATGCTTTATACCTTTATTTAATAAGTATTGGATATAAGAGCATGAACTTGTGGCTAGACAGGCCATAGTTCATATGAATGCCGTAGTGCTATTTTTTTTGTGATAAATGGACATAGTAACACAGTACTAAACTAATTCCCAATGATGTGCCATTAGAAGCATAGATTAATGCATGTCTCCCATTTATGTACTAGTCATGCCTGACACTGCTTTGCTTCTAAGATTTTACAAGATCTGACACATTAAAGGTACTATGGCCATAAAAAGATTGACACATCTCTCAACCCTTATCATCGTGCAGTAAATGGTGATTAACATAGATATTGATAAATGGCCAGTGTACAGAGAATAAGAGACTATGGGGTGCTCAGCCCTAAATGGGACATCAAAGCCTCACCCTTCCTCCCAAAGCTTTGAGATTATCTCAGAAGAGGAGTGGATATATTATTATCAGAGTCAGAGGTGATGGATGACTAGCACAGAATTATGTTTTCCAGACATGGATGGGTCAACTGCATATATGAACTCACAGTGGTTGTGGTAGTATGCACCAGACTTGTGCAAGTTCAAGCCAGACAAAATCTCAACATGGATCAATAGTATAAGTGAGGAGAGTATGAAGTACTACCATTAGCTGAGAGTGTTATTGGTAACTGATAAATTCAGGAAGGAGTTAGTTTTCTTTAAGAGTGTGATAGGTTGACCATGTTTCAGTAGATTGTCCCATATTCAAGAGTATGAAAGCATCACAGTTTGAAACCGATGAATTTAAAATAATGAGAAAAAAGTTGAGTGGTTATGAAGGAGTTGTGGTTCTTAGAGGCAGAGTGGACGTTGAGTACAATGAAAGTAAAGTACATAAAAATTCTCAAAGAGTCAATAATAATATTCTCTATGTTCTGAAACAGAAAGTATGTTCACAGCACAAAGGTGAAAGTGATTATATCATAGTGTACCCCTTTTCTGTATTTGTATAACTTTGCACACACAGTATCACATTGTCCTAGTATGGATAGGATAATGTTGCATAAATCATTTTGAAGACCCATGAACAAAAATTTCATCTCATAAATGTAATTTATTGTGTCACTTGTCCTTGTTTAATATTGCTGGTCCTCATGCTTATTTATAATAAGCATAAATTTATTTGTATACATTTATACAAATTTATATTTGTATGACTCCTACATCTTTGTGTTTTCGTCAGAGATTTATCTGAAATAGAAGCATTGAACTTGACATTTCTAAATCAAGATCAGAACAAGAGCAGAATGACCTCTGACCCCTGAAACAAAACAGACCGTGATCCTGGTCCAAGCGTGGAAGTCTCCCAGCTCACCTCCGAAACATGATGACCCCATCTTAGGGACGGAACCCAGCACTCCACACACACAGTTGTCTCAACTCCTCAAAGTGCACATGCCAGAGAGTAAGGGTGATGGAGAGAAATCTCACTTTGTTGACATTTGGTGACTTATAGCTGTGGACTCAGATCAGAAAGGCCTATGCTTCTTCACCTGACATGCATGGCAGTAGAGCAGGAGATTCCTCACATGGCATCTGAGTGTCACCTTAGGCTGCGTGATTATTGTTGTATAATTTGATGATAGCACAGCATCTCACAAGCACTGTTGTAAGATACAATCAGACTCGGGGAATGGATGCCCTGACAATAGTTATTACCTGTACCCATCATTTGGTTCTCCATGAAAGTTAAGTATTTCTGGGGACGATTCGGTTATATGCCATACAGAAAAGTCTTAACTTAATCCATCCTGGCGCCATTCCTTTCCCAGAATATCCTGGTTGAGCATGCTGGGCATGAACTTTTTCAATATGAGGTTCGTCTGGTCAAAGATGAAGAAGTCTTTCTTATCATAGCCCAAGATCCAGAAGCCTTCATTGTTGCTTCCTTAGATTTCACAGCCCAATGTTGCCCGAAGGGTGTGAATGTCTGGCCATACCAGGCAAAGACTAGTCACCTCACTTTTTAAGGGACTTAGTTCCCAACAGATCTTAAGGCAAGCAGGGTACATCCTGTGAGCTCCTAGCAGTCTGGTGTCATATCTCTCAGGGAAGCATTACTGCTTTACTCAACCAGGTTAGTGATGTCCATACCCTAACCCTGACTTCAGGGACCAGAGGTGAGTTGTGTGCTTCTGTCTCTGCCTACTCCTCTCCATCCTGGCCCTTTTGACTCATTACTTCAGATGTCATCTTCCTGAGTTACTCCTCCTTCTCCTGTAGGTCCTTAGTCTCTTTTGTGCAGATCTTAGCCCCCACATGCCCCTTGATCCTGGGTCTCCAGGATTCTGCTTTCATGCTATCCCCCATCATAGAGCAAAAAGAGTTTATTATCGAGATATTTCAGGACCTGGAATCCTCCCAAAGTAGACTCATCCAGAGGAAAAAAAGCGCAGCACAGATTATGGGCTCCTGAGCGAGGAGGAAGATAGAGGTTGATGGTTTCCACAGCTCTTCTTTGAGGAATTGAGCTGAGATTATTTTGTATGGATGTGTGAGTGTAAGAATACAAGTGGAGTGTTTTATTATAGTATGACAGAGAAAAGAGGTAAGGGAGGGAGAGATTGGAGCAGTGAGAAAGTGAAAGACATCTAGAAGAGTGTAACTGTGCATTTTGACTAAAATCAACATATGAATTACGTATCCGCCAGCAGCACTGAGTCTCAGTGAAGCTGTGACTCAAGTGTTGACACAGTTCCATCCTGAGTGACAAAAGCGATATCCTTTGTACCAAGTACTAAAGATATGTGATAAAATCCACAGTGTACAGAAATACACAATCTGTAAGTGTTTTATGCAGTGTCTGGGATACAGTATGAACATGTAACCATATGAATGGGCACTACTTAGTGGCTGTAATTAAGAAGGTTGTGGAGGATCTAGAGAGATGTCTCAGTGGTTAGGAGTACTTTCTGCTCTTGCAGAAGATGAGAGTTTGGTTACCAGCACCCACATCAGACATGCCATGGCTCCTGAAAACTCTAGATCCAGGGGATACAACAACCTCTTCTGGTCTCCATAGGCACCTTCATACAGTGTCACACACTCACAAATACAGATGAATAAAAATAATAAAAAAATCTTAAAAGTAAAGATATTTGCATGAATATTGGGGATTGAACTAGAGTGGTCAGGCTTGTTTAGAAAGCTTTTTACCTTCTCATAAGCCAAGAATTTTATATAAGTCAGTCATCTGTTACTCAAACAAAATACTTGACACAAGCAATATAATAAGAGGCAGGTAAAGGTTGATCTCTGTGATTTCCAGGATAGCAATGGGTATATGATATCCTGTCTCAAAAAAAAAAAAAAAAAAAAGAAAAAGAAAAAGAAAAAGAAAAAGGAAGGAAAAACAAGAATAGAGATCCTTTTGTTTCATCTGGATATTTTATTTTATATTTCATTCTCTTCCTTTGGGGTCTATGCCAAAACAGAATATGCTGGGAGTACATGGCAGAGGAAGTTGCCCTGATGGGGACACCACTTCAGCCCAGTTATCGGACCAAGAAGCGGATCTGGTAATCTGGGGGCACTCTGCTAAAGCCACTGTCCTTGGGACTGAGGTCAATGTCCTTAGGAGCCAGGGGACTGGACACAGAGAAGTTCTGTAGGATGCTGGTGAAGAAAAGGAACAATTTATTGCGAGCAATACCTTCTCCAAGACAAATGCGCTTTCCTGTGGGCAGAGAGAGTGAGCCATGTGAGCCCCAGAGCATATACAATCATCCCTATACCAAAACAACTGTGCAGGTTGCAGTGGATAAGGATATGTTCGGCCGTCATCTGCAATTCAAATGAGAGTAGTAAGAATTTCCCAAAACCTTAAAGAATTGGTGCAAGGGCCAGTGTGACATCTTAGTATGTAAAATTACCTGTCATAAATCACGAGGATATGAGTTCAATCTCCTAGATACATATGTTACAGGAGAGAAGCAAATTCTACAAGCACACACACACCATAGCAAATATGTCTATGTGTACACCCACATACACACCAAATAAGTAAACAAACAAACAAACATAACATAACATTGTGCCAGTTTGTTCGTGAATATCTCATGGTCACTTCTGATATATTTGTACATTTTGTTAGATTACCAGACCTTTGTGTCAGATCTGTAATAACTGACATAGAGTAAGAACCAAGTGTATATTTGGATACCAGTACAATGTGACATCTTCAGTGTCCCTTATTTTTCATGTGATGCGATTGGTACCTAACATTGGCTGCTTAGAGAGTGAAGGTATTGTTTAGAAAGACTTCTAGATTAACAACTAGATGATGTTATGGGTCCTATATGAGCAGACATGTAGTCACATGCCTGTAAATGCAACCTTTGAGAGACTAAGGTAAGGCATTGCTGGGTTCAGGTCAGCTTGGACTACATAGAAAGTTCTCTATGTGGGGGGTTTCTTCTTTCTCCCCGCTCCTTCCCTCTGTTCTTCACCTCAACATATCCAATCACAACTGTATGTACAACTGACAATGGGCAGGGGGCAATGAGTGATCTGTGGCATTCACTGGATTCTCAGGGATGCAAGGAGTCCCTGTTGGTTTGTCAACTTAGACATCAAGCACCATAGAGCAATGGGAGCCTGAAAGCCCAGGCAAGGTCCCAATTGGCCACCTGCCCTGAACCTCACTGATTACTAATCTGCAACTGTCTCCAGGTGGATGAGGGATTTCCTAGCAACTCCTTTGCCCCACAGTTGTTGAGAAACCCCGTGTGTAAGAATGTATAGGGAAAACAAATTATCTCCTTGGACATCCATTTCCAGAACTTTGGTGACAAGAACTTAGAATTTTATGGAGTATGACTCTGAGACATTTCTCCTAGAACTGGTTTTGTGACCTGAATTTTTTCCAGAGAAGCTTTTAGTGGCTTGTCTCACTCTCAACAGTATGTCCCCATGCTTGGAGCTGGAGATTTAAAAACCAGCATGACTCATTGGTTCTAGTATCCTTTAGGATTGCTTGTTTGCTCATTTTTCTTGCTTGCTTCCAGTCTACCTGAAATTGTGTCTGTACCTATCATCACTATTTGTCTCTTTTATCATTTTATCTGTTTGCTTTTTCTAAATTTCCTAGCTGATATCCCAACCCCTTCTCATTCTCTGTCAAGCTATAGCTAGTCATGTATTTCTTTATGTCTTTTTCATTTGTGCCTTTTCTCCACATCCACGTCTTTCTAAACTTGGGTCTATTGTTTTGACAATTCACTTTTATCTCAAGCCCTACATGTCTTCAACTCTGAAGATGAAATATGAAAGAAGGCCATTATGCTGGGCAGATCCAGGTGTCACTGAAGTTACATGGAAACTCAAGACTAGACAATTCTTAGTTGAGACCTTGCTCATCAGGAGAACACTTGCTCAATAACCCTTACTTTGGGGATTGCAGAGAGCAGAGAAGCCCAGCACGAAAGCATCTTCTAGAATACAGCAAGGAGAGGCTGAAGTCAGATGCTCTTTCAAAGAGAATATGCTTAACACACACTCTGGCCTGGGTTCCACCCCTAGCATGAGGACATGGGTACAGGGGGACAACAAATATCTTTCTCCAAAAATATGAAACCTGTATGGAAAGCTTCCATTCTTACACCCCATGGAGTCCATTAAACTGAATTAAAGTAGTCTGGATGCAACTTTTGCATGTATCAAAACAACAGGCATTCAAACTACACACTAATTTGAGATGTATGCTCACAATGAAGAGCTAATATATGTCAATAAGAACAGTTGACTTATCCCAGTCTTCCAACTACTCCAGCAGAGCTGGCACCAGTCAAGTTATATGTCCATGCTCATATCCTTCTTATACTAGCCACCACTTGCTGACACTGATGGGTGCAGTAATTTGGGTGCTGCTTTCTCAGGTTCAGGATATTATCCATTATGAATGTATCTTGCCTCAAATAAATGTTAATAATTTTGATGTATTGTAGGATTTAACAGGAGTAAGCAATAGGGTCAAGTGTGTCAAGACATGCCCCTAGTGGTTCACAACTAAAGTCAATGTCCCCCCAGCCATCTTGACATTACCCAGTGGACACCAGTGTTTATAGATGATGCCACTTGATCTTGCCACTGTTTCTTAAGAAAATTAATGTCCTCAGATTTAGAGACTTTTAAATACTTCCCCAAAGTCCTCACAACCAGGATACACCTTTAGTTCAAGAGTTCCCTTGTGGGAATGTAGGTTTGGTGAATGGAATGGTTCAGACAAAGCAGTTGGGATAAACTCAGTAAATATAAACCTATTCATGTTCTTCACTCTTGTGTCTGGGAAATTAAGCACAGGAGGGTCTCACCTATAGAGAAAGGCATAAAACATTCATTTTTCTTCAGGGCCTCATTGGCATCCAGGAAGTGGTCAGGATTGAAGGTGTCTGGTTCAAAGAACTGGGGGTCATGAAGAGCTGAACTCAGGATGGGATACACTTCAGTGTTCTAGGAGACATTACATGTGGGAAGCCACAGTCCCAAGATGGCACCTGGCTGGATGCCAGGTAGTTCGCACTTAGCTGTAAACAAGCCTTATTTGGAAGTGCTTGATGGATCTGGTGCGCTTCCTCCTTCTGTGGCCTATCCAGGATCACCAGGTGGCATGAGCTGATTGGGCTGTGAGCACATTTAAGGGCTTGCTGGGGCTGGGAGAGATATAAGCTGATGAGGGAAGCAGAGTAAGCTGATGAGAGAAGCAGGGTAAGCTGATGAGGGAAGCAGAGTAAGCTGATGAGAGAAGCAGAGTAAGCTGATGAGAGAAGCAGAGTAAGCTGATGAGAGAAGCAGAGTAAGCTGATGGGAGAAGCAGGGTAAGCTGATGAGAGAAGCAGAGTAAGCTGATGGGAGAAGCAGGGAAAGCTGATGAGAGAAGCAGAGTAAGCTGATGAGAGAAGCAGAGTAAGCTGATGAGGGAAGCAGGGTAAGCTGATGGGAGAAGCTAAGCTGATGGGAGCAGAGGAAGCTGATGTTCAATGATACTGAATAAACTGCTTGAAGAAGAGTCGTGGTTGCATGTTTCCTTGCTGGTCGAGGTAGGCGCGCAACAAGTGGTGGCCCGTACAGGGAACCACTCCATGGGTGAACGGCTCAGAACTTCCTGCAGTCAAGGCAGTCAACTGGTAAGTCCCAGGTAGGTTGGGACCAAGCTAAGGCCCTCGGTAAAGAGGCAATAAGGTTTCCAGTAAGGAGCAATGAAGTTCCGGGTTTGGACTAAGGTTTATAAAAGAAAAAATGAAGTAAAATGGATGGGTGTGATGGTGCATGCCATTAATCCCAGCACTCGGGAGGCAGAGGCAAACAGATCTCTGTGATTTCCAAGTAAACCTGGTATACAGAGGGAATTCCAGGACAGATAAAAGTTATACAGAGAAACCCTGTCTCAAAATATGTAAAAATAGAAGTAGAAAAAAAATAGAATAATAAAAAAGCCACGTAAAGATGGAAAGCACAGAGAAATGTTGGATACTATAGGTGATTCTGCTGTCTTTAAATTATTTGATTGCTGAGAAAATAACAACTATTGATAAAAGAAATGCTGCCGGACTAATCCAATTTATATATTTTAAAAATGCTTTGACTCAAAAATTTAAGCTTAAGGACAAGTTACTGGGGAAAAAGATTTCTATTTTTGTTTCCACAGAAAATGAAAAGCTGTGGATTCCTTCCAGACTAATGTGGTTTGATCAAGCAAGACCCCCTGAAGCAATGTCTACAGCCAAGATTTGTGCATCTTCTTAGGATCCCCCATGACAGCGCCCCCTACCAGCAGGAAGTAGTTTGGAAAGAAAGATACCCAAATTCCCAAATATTGTTTACAAATGTTTGTTTTCATTTAAGTGGGCTTGGTTATAACTGGTTAATGACACAAGCAATCTTTTTAAAGGTAAAAAGGAAATAAAAGGGTTGAAACTAAAGAAAAGCACATTAGAAAGGTTTCTTAGGGAAGTTGAGACAGTAGCTCCCTGGTTTGCCATCTCGGCAATGTAACTACCAGCTTCTGGGACAAACTTGGGAAGGATCTAAATTTTGCCTGGACACAGGGAACATTGAAGTCAGGGACAAGGCCTGTTTGGAAACTTGTTTGCAGCTGCCTAGAGGATCAAAAATGCTGCAAGGCTGTTGAAAAGTTTTCTGATTTTGTGGCCAGAATAGTAGAGGCAGCTGGGAGGGTATTTGGAGACCCTGATAGGGCTATGCCCTTGATAAAACAGCTTGTCTCAGAAAAGGTCCAGCAGGGTAATGTAATTAATTATTTAGGGGCTAAGATAATTAAGGACTGTGTCATGCCACAGGTGGCGGGGAAGGTAAAGGTAAATAGCCCTATTCAGCCATATATAATACAGCTGCAAGTGTTAATTTGGAGGCGTTACAGCCCTTTTACATTCAACATATTAGGGCATGTTGCAGGTTGATTCACCTGCTGCTGATGATGGTGATGTTGATTGGCAAGATGAAAGCAGATAAGCTGTGGGGAATCCTGTTGGTGTTCCCAAAGCCCATGCCAATTAGACACTCCACTCAAGTTTTTACTAGGTTTTTTAGTAGCAAATGGTAATGAATCAAAGCATTGACCTTGCTCAGGAACAGGTCGATGCTCTATGGCAGTTGGCACAGCTAGGCTGTGAATGGAAGATGACCAGCTTGTGAGTGACCACAGTATCGTACTAGCAATATTCTTTAGCAGCCAATATGTCTAAACAGCTCTCACAGTATCTTTTAGGTAATTGGCCTGGCGATTTCGATAAGTTGATGCACAACCTGAAGCTCTCTATTGTGAATGTGAATTCCTCCCGGGTCGATGTCTCTGTTGCTGAGGGACTGTCTACATGGATCACCCAAGCCATGAATCATCTGAAAGAATGGGTGGGAATGGGTGCCCTGGGAGGGGTGCTTATCCTAGTCAGTCTCATTGCCTTATGGTGTATCTGCAGGATGAGGGTTACACAGAGGAGAAGTAATGCCGTGATTGCACAAGCGTGATTGCACAAGCCTTCGCAGCCCTGGAGGCAGGGCAATCACCTCAGGCTTGAAAGGGCTAAGCTGTCATCACACTCAGGATGCGAGACAAAGTACTGCACTTGAGGCTAGCTTCTAGCAGCTTCATGGAGGGCAAGTCTGATTGCATATGGGTTGGTATCCTAATCCCATCTCTGAGAAAAGATACTGGACGGGTGTGGCACCAGCTTGGCTGATAACTGGGCATGGGGCCATTACAATGTCCCTTGTTCATCAGAGATCAGACCACTACCCTTGCCTGTTGCATTTAAAATATAAAAGGGGGAACTGTGGGAAGCCACAGCCCCAAGATGGCACCTGGATGGATGCCAGGTAGTTCGCACTTAGCTGTAAACAAGCCTTATTTGGAAGTGCTTGATGGATCTTGTGCGCTTCCTCCTTCTGTGGCCTATCCAGGATCACCAGGTGGCATGAGCTGATTGGGCTGTGAGCACATTTAAGGGCTTGCTGGGGCTGGGAGAGAGATAAGCTGATGAGAGAAGCAGAGTAAGCTGATGAGAGAAACAGAGACTTCATCAATATGTACCTTCTACACATGGAGAAGTAAGGTAAGTCCTGCATGAATAAAAGAGGGTATGAATTAACCAGTATGAGAAACATCTCCCATCAGGTGGGGTCCAGGGAGGCTGCTAGAGGATGAAAAGGCAGGACATGAGATATGGCATCTAAACATGGCATGAAGAGGGAAATTTGGTCTTTTCCCTATCTCTATAAATCTGTTCCTACCACCTATTATTCAAAGAATAGCAACATTCACTACCCTATTTTCACAATTGAGGCACCATACCCCGCACTTAAAATTACACACCATTTTATTTATTTTCCTCTCAGTATTATGATACATAAGATGCAATGCTATTAGTATATATAGAGAGAGACATCTGCTAAGTTCTGCAAGAAAATTCAGATACTTGTGACTGCTATCAGGACTTAGACCAACGGAGGTAAGAAAGAGCATGTAAGTTAATCCCCACCCTGTGCCTCTTCCCAGGCCAACATTCTCATGATCCAATTGGTTAATTCCACTTGCAGGAATTGTGCACAGAATGATTCAGGGGTTCCTTTTCTGGATTTAGTACTCTCTCATCTCTTAGTCCTCTTCCGTTTCTTCTCTGATTCTAGGCTCTGTGGTGTTCCAAGAGCCATCAGCACCTGCCATATGCCTCCTTTAAATTCCAACTTTCCTCATACTGGCTTCTTAGTCTATGTCACCCTGCTTTCTCCTCCCTTCTTCATTCATTTCTTTCTGCTCCCTTTAGCTTCTATGCCTCCAAGTCATCTGAGAAATCTTAGGAGAGGACAAATACCAGCCTGAAGAAATGAGTTGCTAAAACATACTCTGTCAGCTTGGCACACCTTTAATCCCAGCACTCAGGAGGCAGTGGCAGGCATATCTCTGTGAGTTCGAGACCAGCCTGGTCTAAAGAGTGAGTTCCAGGACAGGGTCCAAAGCAATACAGAGAAACCATTTCTCAAAAAGAATGTAGTAAAATATCAGACTCTGTCACCAGTGTGCCTCTGTTATGGACTATGTATAACTACCCAGAAATTTCTATACCTGCCACAAAGCAAAACACCCCATGAGGCTACTTTGCTTCCTGACCTATTCACAAGACACCCACAAGGAAACAACACAGTTCTCTACTTCCAACACTTGCCTTGGTCCTAAACCATGTTTCGAGACTATTTAATATAATCAAGATGGCCTTGCACACCATATGAAATCAAGGATGAACCCTACCCTCTGAGCTCCTGCCTCATCATTGTTATACCAACACAAACCTTTTTTTTTTACCATGCAAAGTTATGGTATCAAAGATCAAACAGGAAACAGTGTGTGTCTGTTTTGGGCAATCCCAGCACATGTAAGCTGCTCACTGTGCCTAACTGACACATGCTATTAACCCAGGCATGAACTTCCCTGAGCATAAGTAGCCAACGTGAGAATGACTCTATGTCTATGAGTTATTCTTCAATGAACTGAATGTCACTTTTTTCTCTTATCTTTCTGTTTCTCTCCCCTACTTCATCCTTCCACAGTGTACTTGTATTGTGTGAGTGCGTGCGTGTGTGTGTGTGTGTGTGTGTGTGTGTGTGTGTGTGTGTGTCTTTCTCTGCCCATGTATATCTCTTGTCTTTGTTTGTATGTGCATTCATGTCCCCGATACATCATCTTCCTTTATGCCCATTCAGTTGGACTCACCCTGGGCATTCCGGAGCTCCTCTAGCAGGCACTGGGCCTCCTCCTGAATCTTCTCCTCTACAGTTCGCTTCCCCATCCCAAAGTCTCTCAGAGTAACTAGAGAGAATTGCCACTTCTCCCATCAGCAGTGTTTCTATCCCTTACTCTAAAAATCATTCTTCTTTTGTTGGGAGGGCTTGCTGGTCAGAGGTTGTGGCCTACCATGGCCTGGCAGCTCTCTCCAGGCTTGAAAACATGGAGGACTGGCTGCTCAATGATACTTCCCTCTCTATCTGCCATTATTTGCAGAACTTCTCTAGGCCTACATGCTGGATTTATCTGCAGTGTGACCATTGGCATATTTCCCTGCCAGAGATCTCCTCTTGCTTCTGATATTAGACATTGTGCTATACACTTTAGGATAGGACAATTCTCCCACATATGATAGCCCTGCTATCTATGACTTGTAGCAGGAGTTTATGATAGGATAATGTTGTTTAATTCAAATTAGGTGATGCCCCAGCCACTGTCCCTGAAAGTTATGTACTCCTATCTGGAATGCGGTGGAACTGTAATACTTACACTGTCTCCCTGGAGAGCTGTTTCCTTACACTCACAAACCATCCAACCCTGCCCACTCTCTTCTGCTCACTCCCCCATCATGGACTCACAGCCAATAATCCCCAAAGAAAAATGATAATCACACTCTTCCTTCTCCTTTCTTTTTACTATCTTCCTCTTTTGGATCCCAACCAAAGGCTGGGTTTGCTTTCCTTGGTGGTCTGTGTTTCCTCTCTCTTTCTCTGATATTATACCCCCTACCCTCTTTCACCATGTGGCAGCCTACAAACAGCATGGATTTCCCTCTTTCTCTTCATCTTCCTCCTCTGGCAGCCATCAAGATTTACAACATGCCTTCCTTGGTGTTTACCTCGTTATCACTTATAAAATTGTCCTTGAATTTCAAAAAATTAAAGACTCAGAAATGAAATTAAATAGTTTTGGTCTAAAATTCAATACTTACCTCTTGTCCATTATATCATGTTTTCAATCACCTGAAACTAATTTTTCCTTACCACACACCATTGACCCTCAGAAACAGCTCCTTTTCTTTTTTATTCTCCCTCCAGAGTGTCTTTTAGAATCTGATCAGAATATAATTCTTGTGTGGATCCTTATGGACCCTTAGACTATCTTAAAACTCATTTTGGAGTGGGGATGGAAAGATTAAATGGTATTTAAGAGGACATCCTATTTTCCAGAGGACCTGTGTTCAGTTGCCAGCACTCCCACTGTAAGTCATTTCCTGGGAATACTATACCCTTTTGAGCATTAAGCATACATGTGGCACACACACACACACACACACACACACACACACACACACGAGAGAGAGAGAGAGAGAGAGAGAGAGAGAGAGAGAGAGAGAGAGAGAGAGAGAGAGAGAACTCATACATGTAAAATAAATATAAACCTTAGGAAGGAAAGACATTCTTTGCCTGTGCTCTGCATCACCCAGGTGGATGGGTGACTTACTAATTTATTTTAGGTTGTTTATTCTCCACTCAAACCAGGCTGTTAGCTCCTGGGTGTCAGGAATGCATCTCTACTTCCTGAACCTGCCACTATAATGTTATGTGGTGAAACATAGGACTCTTTATTATTCAAGAGAAATAGAAAGGCAAACAATCATCACATCAGATCTGGTATAGGCTCTAATTTCCTGCACATTTCCTGGACCCTGTGTATTTATATCATTAAGATCACTGTCCCTTCATGTAAAAGATACATCATTGTCACTATGACATCTTATTACCACCACTCATTGTGGCTCTGTAGGCAGATAGTGGTGCAGGGTGGTGGTTGGAAATTGTCAATTTCTTTAGTGGTATAGTCATATAAGATACACATGGTCCATCTTCCTGGTCCATCATATTTTCCTCTCTGTTCTGTGTCTTTCTTCTAATTCCCTCAATACCGCTGCCACCACTGACTCCCAATATGCTCAGGAGGTCTTGTTCCTTTCCCCTTCTATAAGGGACATTGTATAAATCACTTAGGATTCTTCTCGTATTCTAATTCCTCTGGCAGTGTGAATTATAGGATGGTGATCCTTTGCTCTATGTCTAAAAACATATATGAGTGAGTGCATACCATGCTCCTCTTTTTGTGACTAGGTTATCTCACTCAGGATGGTTTCTTCAAGTTCTATCCATTTGCCTGGGAATTTCAAGATTCCATTATTTTTTCCCACTGAGTAGTATTCCATTGTGTAGATGTGCCACATCTTCTTTATCCATTCTTCAGTTGAGGGGCATATAGGTTGCTTCCAGGTTCTCGCTATTAGAAATAATGCTGCTATGAACATAGTTGAACAGAAGCATTTGTTGCATGGATATGGATCATTTGGGTATATGCCCAAGAGTAGGATTGCCTGGTCCTGTGGTAGACTGATTCCCATTTCCTGAGGAACAGACATACTGATTTCTAAAATGGCTGTACAAGTTTGCACTCCCACCAGCAGTAGAGGAGTAGTCCTCTTTATCCACATCCTCTCCAGCATAAGCTGTCATTGGGTTTCTAATTTTAGCCATTCTGACAGCAGTAAGATGGTATCTCAGAGCTGCTTTGATTTGCATTTCTCTGATGGCTAAGGATGATGAGCACTTTATTAAGTGTCTTTCTGCCATTTTGGATTCCTCTATTGAGAATTCTACTTTCAGTTCTGTACCCCACTTTTTAATTTTTTGGTGTTTTAGTCACTAGTTTCTTGATTTCTTTGTATATATTGGAGACAAGCCCTCTATCAGATGTGGAGTTGGTGAATGTCTCTTCCCAGTCTGTGTGCTCCCATTTGGTTTTGTCAACTGTGTCCTTTGTGTTACAGAAGCTTCTCAGTTTGAGGAGGTTCCATTTATTGTTGATATCAGTGTCTGTGATACTGGTGGTATGCTCAGGAAGCAGTCTCCTGTACCAATTTGTTCAATGGTAACTCCCACTTTCTCTTCTAAGAGGTTCAGTGTGGCTGGATTTATTTTGAGGTCTTTGATCCATTTGGACTTAAAGTTTGTGCATGGTGATAGACATGGGTCTATCTGCAGTCTTCTACACACCATCATCCAGTTGTGCCAGCACCATTTGTTGAAGATGCTTTCCTTGTCCCATTGTATACTTTTAGCTTTTTGTCAAAAATCAGGTGTTCATAGGTGTGTGGGTTAATATCAGGATTTTTGATTTGATTCCATTGGTCTACCTGTCTATTTTTGTGCCAGTACCACGCTGTTTTCAGGACGATAGCTCTAAAGTAGAGCTTGAAGTCAGGGATGGTGGTACCTCCTGAAGTTCCCTTACTATATTGGATTGTTTTGACTATCCTGGGTCTTTTGCTTTTCCATATGAAGTTTATTATTATCCTTTCAAGGTCAGTGAAGAATTGTGCTGGGATTATAATTGGGATTTAGATTGCTTTTGGCAAGATTGTTATTTTTACTATGTTTATCCTACCTATCCAAGAGCATTGAAGATCTTTCCATTTTCTGGTATCTTCTTTAATTTCTTTCTTTAAAGACACAAAGTTCTTGCTATATAGATTTTTCACTTGTTTGGTTAGTGTTACCCCAAGATACTTTATGTTTTTTGTGGCTATTGTAAAGGGTGATGTTTCTCTGATTTCTTTCTCAGCCCCTTTCTCGTCTGTGTATAGTAGGGCTACCTTTTTTTGAGTTAATATTGTATCCTGATAATTTGCTGAATGGTTTTATCAGCTATAGGAGTTTCCTGGTAGAGTTTTTCATGTTACTTATGTAAACTATTATGCCATCTGCAAATAGTGACAGTTTGACATCTTCCTTTCCAATTTATACCCTCTTAATTTCCTTTTGTTGTCTTATTACTATAGCTAGAACTTCAAGTACTATATTGAAGCAATATGGAGAGAGTGGGCAGCCTTGTCTTGTTCCTGATTTTAGAGGAATCGCCTTAAGCTTCTCTCCATTCATTTTGATGTTGGTTGTTGGTTTACTGTATATTGCTTTTATTATGTTTAGGTTTGTTCCTGTTATCCCTGATCTCTCCAAGACCTTTACTATGAAAGTGTGTTGGATTTTGTCAAAGGCTTTTTCAGCATCTAGTGAGATGATCATATGTTTTTTCTTTTTCAAGTTGTTTATATGGTGGATTGATTACCACCATATAAATTGGTAGATTTTTGTATGTTGAACCATCCCTGCAGAATGGGATGAAGCCTACTTGGTCATGGTGGATGATTTCTCTGTTTCCTGGATTCTATTTGCCAGTATTTTATTGAGTATTTTTGCATCAATGATGAGGGATATTGGTCTGTAGTTCTCTTTCTTAGTTGTGTCTTTGTGTGGCTTTGGTACAAAGTTAATTGTAGCCTCATAGAAAGGGTTTGGTAATGAACCTTCCGCTGCTATTTTGTGGAACAACCTGAGGAGTATTGGTATTAGCTCTTTTTTGAATTTCTGGTAGAATTCAGCACTGAAGCCTGGTTCTGGGTTTCTTTTGTTTGGGAGGCTTTTGATGACTGCTTCTATTTCATAAGGTGGTTATAGGTCTATTTAAGTTGCTTCTCTGTTCTTGATTTAATTTTGGTAAGTGATGGCTATCCAGAAATTTGTCCATTTCCTTTGCATTTTCAAATTTTGTGGAGTACAGGTTTTCAAGTATGATCTGAAAATTATCTGAATTTCCTCAGTGTCTATTGTTATGTCCCCCTTTTCATTTCTGATTTTGTTGATTTGCATGTTCTCTCTCTGCTTTTTAGTTACTTTGGATAAAGGTTTGTCTATCTTGTGATTTTCTCGAAAAACCAACTCTTTGTTACAATGATTCTTTGTATTGTTTTCCTGGTTTCTACTTTATTGATTTCAGTCCTCAAATTGATTATTTCCTGGCATCTATTCATCTGTGGTGAGTTTGCAACTTTTTGTTCTAAGGTTTTCAGTTGTGCTGTTAATACTCCGATGTGACTATCCTCCATTTTCTTTATGTGGGCACTTAGTGCAATGAAGTTTCTTTATAGCACTGCTTTCAAAGTGTCCCATAAGTGTCCCAGGCATGTTGTGTCTTCATTCTCATTGAATTCTAGGAAATTTTTAATTTCTTTCTTTCTTTCTTCCTTGATACAGGAATCGGCGTGATTATGCTTTGTTCTGTTTCCACGAGTTTGTAGGGATTCTGCAATTTGTGTTGTTGAATTCTAAGTTTAAAGCTTGGCGGTCTGGTAAGATACAGGGAACTATTTCAATTTTTTTTTTGTATCTGTTGAGGTTTGTTATGTTGCCTAGCATGTCTTCGATTTTAGAGAAGATTTCATGTGGAGCTGAGAAGAAGTTATTTTCTTTTGTGTTTGAAAGGAATGTTCTATAGTTTTCTGTAACCCAATTGGGACATAACATCTGTTAGTTCTTTTGTTTCTTTGTTAAGTTTCTGTCTGGTGTTTGTGTGTAGTGGTGAGAGTGGGGTGTTGAAATCTCCCACTATGAGTGTGTGAGGTTTTAGGTGTGATGTGAGTTTTAATAGTGTTTCTTTTATGAATGAGGGTTTCTTTTTACTTGAGGCACACATGTTTAGAACTGAGACTTTTTACTTCTCCAATAATGAATATGAAATGACCTTCTCCATCTGTTTTGAATGATTTTGGTTTGCAGATATTAGGATAGCTGTACCTGCTTGCTACTTGGGTCCATTTAATTGGAAATTCTTTCCCAACCCCTTTACTTGAGGTAATATCTGTCTTTGACACTTCAATTTGTTTCTTTATACAGCAGAAGGATGGATTCTGTCTTCGTATCCATTCTGTTAGCCTGTGTCTTTTTATAGGTGAGTTAAGACCATTAATGTTGATGGAAAGCAAGGAACATTGATTGTTATTTTTTTTTTTAGATGTTTTTCTTGGCGGTGATATTGTGAGTGTTTTTGCCTTGCTTTTCTTTTGGGTTCTGGTGAAGTGGGCTTATCTATTGCCTATGTCTCTGTGAGTGTATTTAGCTTCCTTGGGTTGGAGTTTTTATTCCAGGACATTCTGTAGTGCTGGCTTTATGGATATGTATTGTGAAAATGTGGCTTTTTCACTGAATATCTTGTTTTCTCCGTCTATAGTGATTTTCTCATATCATATTTGATGGCCTCTATAAATTTTATTAAGTTATTTTTTAAGTTGTTCCTCTGCTTTGGTGTGTTTAGGTCTAGTTGGTGTAGAGTCCCTAGATTCTGTTGGTGTCAAGCTTGTCTATCTATTGTTGGGTGTTTTCTTGTCTTGCCATCCTCCCATCGCTTCTTCCAGTGGGTGTAGCTGGTATTTCTCTCTCCCCTGCTCTCACAGTTGGTGTAGGATGGTTAATTTCTGCAACTCTCGATGATCCAAGCTCCCTTGGAGGTCTCTTCTGAAGCAGAGGGCAGGCGATAATTCCCAAAGATCAGGCAGGTGTGGCCTCAAGGTTGTCCCATGTGGATAAAGGGTCCAGTGTGCTTAGAGCAGACCTAGGAAGTTCCACGGAGGTGGAGGCATTGTTTAACCTGCAACTTGGCCCAATGCTCATGCAGAACTTTGGAGCAGTGGGCCCAGTAGGACAGATTGAATGGGGAGGACAGGCTCTGGGTAGTTTATGGAGCATAGTACCAGTACTTTACTATCCAGGGCCAGGATACAGGAGGGAGCAAGATGTGGAGATAACCAAGGGAGTTTCCAGGAAGGGTGTGTGTGTGTGTAGGGGGTGGGCCTGAACTGGTCCCAGACTCACCTCTGGCAGAGTGTCAAAGGCGATGTGATCAAAAAATTAGGTGAGTCGAGCCTCAAGGTGGTCCTGCGTGGATAGGAGGGTCTAGTGTGCTCAGAGAAGACCCAGGAAGTTCCATGGATGTGGAGGGGTTGTTGAGCCCACACTGGCCCAATACCACCTGGAGAAGCAGGGCAGCAGGTCAAAGTTCATATACAGGAATTGTCGAAAATTTACATATATACAGGCCTCAGATAAGGATTTAATCTCTATCTTGTAACACATTTCTAATCCTGATATCTGCAAAAGAATAGTTGGCAAAGAACTGGAACATCATGTTTAGTCATCACCAGAGGAAGGGGAGAAGCTGAAATTGAACCACATAAACAAGAATGACATCTACAGGAAAATTTCAAATTACAGAGGCATTATAGGATGAATTTAATGGAAATACTGCTCAGTTGGTAGTTTTTGTTTGGAATTCACCAAGTTCTGGTGAATTCTGCATGACACAAAGTATCTGTTATGGCACATGCATAAAATCCCTTCATTCTGGAAATGGAACAGGAACATAATCACACTAAAATATATAATTATCATACTTTGAGTTATAATGACTTTCCATAAGTATTTTCAACAAAGGAAATTACAACTTTCAAATATCTGAAATCATCAACATCATCGTGACTCAGTGGCCAAGGATGACTCCACGGATATGGTCCTCTTGATAGATCAGCAGGTCATCAGGTTAATATTGCACCATGGAGTCTTCCCCCTTTTAGAGAATATGTCTAATGAAGCCTTGCTTTACCTATAACTCACTTTTTAGACAAGGATAATTTTGAAATGTTGATCCAACTGACTCCATATCCCAGGTGCTTGGAATGGAAACTTCAGCCACCATGGTCCTACAGAGTGCTGAGAATTAAACCCGAAGTTTCACATATGATATATAGGACAGAACTCTACCAAGTTAGCTAAATCCAGGGAACCCATAATTTGTTTTTTCTTCTTTTGTTTTGTTTTGGAAAGTATCTTGATATGTAGTTCAGGCAGGCTTTTAACTCCTGGTTCTCCTTCCTCTACCTCTCAAATGTCAGGATAATAGGTTTGGGCTACCATACCCAGCTATTTGCTTTAGGTCTTATTTTATATCTCAGACTGGCCTTTAATTTATGGTTAATTTGCCTCAACCTAACTTCACCAGGCCTTGGTATATTTTTTTGTTGTTTTTGGTTATCTAATCCATGCTTGAAATCTGATACACATTTGGCAATGAGAGTTATATTAACTGGGAATCTATTTTTTTTAAATATGTTCTTATGGTCTTAGTTTTGCTTTTAGTTTTCTTAAAAAAATCTTGAATTTATATTCAGAGTTCATGTATCCTCCCAGTAAAAAAGAGGACTTCCATGAATTTATGATCCAAGATTATCTGGTTTTCCAAGAATTTGCTATCAATTCCAAAACTGAGGAGATTTAAATTTCCATTTTATGGAATATATCACATTGGAAATGCTTTCAGTGATTGGTCTATTTGTTTGCCTTAGCCAAGGTCTTCCTATGTATCCCAGGCTGATGTTCTAATCCACTATGTGAACTAGATAAAGGTTCTTGGTAGATGAAGGCAATGTTCCTCTTTCAATGTGTGAGGATTGTGACAGATAACTCTGTGAAATTCACGTCATGGCTTTCACTTGGAATCCTGGGTTGGAATAATGAGCCAAGTTCAGTGCCAGATAAACCTGTTTGGCAAGACCAAGGTCCTGTTGTCATTCAAGTCTATTGTGGCATCTTACCAAGGTCAGAAGAGTACAGGTGCCTGCCTGAAACCACGTTGGCTTCCTGACTTTTCTCCTCAACACTTGCAGTATAGCATGAAGTACTCCTTCCTCTCAGCCTCCCCACTGCTGGGACTACAGGTGTGTGCTACCATAGCTGGCACATTTCAAGCATTTGATTGTCATGTTTTGAGAGTAGCTATCATAAGTGCAATGTAGTTCTCATCCATAGTGTGGCCTAAGATAAATGTTCTTGATATCTGTGTACTTTATGGATTAGTAGATAAAGAAATAGTCTTCCCCCATAGTGTGAGGGTTGTGACAGTTACATAAAGTGTGCTTCCAAAGTTCAGCTTGGCAGGACAATGGTCCTGTTGTTGTTCAAGTCTATTTTTGGCACCTTATCACGGTCAGAAAAGTACAGATATTGCAAGAAATTACCATGGTTTCCAGACCTTTCCTCCAACACCCAGAGTATAGTCGTAATGACCTCCACTCAGCTTCCCTACTGCTAGGAATACAAGAGTGTGCTCGCACACCCGGCACATTTCAAGAATTTGATGGTGATGCTTGGAAAGTAGCTATCATAAGTATGATGTTGTTCTAATCCACTGTGCGGCCTAACATAAAAGTTTATAATATCTATATGTTCCTCTCTATTAGTGAAGTCAGTAGATCTCCCACAAAGTGTGAACTGTGTCAGTTATATGAAGTACACTTCCTGATTCCCTTTGGGAAACCTGGGTTGAAATAATGGCCCAAGTTTAGTATCAAATCAGCCTACTTGGCAAGAAAAAGGTCTTATTTTCTTTCAAGTTTAGTGTGGTTCATCAACAAGATCAGAAAATTACTGATGTTATGCCAGCAATCACCATGGTTTCCTAACTCTTACTGCTCTGATGCCAACTTCAGACAGGCATTGACTGAACCTTACAAGATGGGTCTTGCCCCTTCTCCCTCATTAAATCTGTCTCTACAATAAGATGAAATAAAGTCTTGTTAAGAAAGGGAGGTCTAATAATAGGCATGGCCATCCATGCTTCTCATAGCTGCATTAGCAACAATGCAAAAATATCAACCCTTGCCTAAATTACTTAGCAACATCTTATGTCCATTTATTGGTGATGGACCTCAGTGGTAGAGCAGTTGCCTGGTGTCTTTTTACATTTCTATTGCTTTGAAGAGACACCAAGTAAAGGCAACTTATAGAAGAAAGCATATATTGGTGCTTGCTTACAATTCCAGAAGGTTGGAGTCCATGATTATCATGGAAGAGAGACTGTCAGCATGAAGGTATGCATAGCATGAGTGTACCAATTGAGAATCCACATCATTATCCACAAGCAGGAGTCAAAGTGAAAGAAAACAAACTGAGAATAGTTTGGATCTTGGAGTCTCAAAGCTGAGATTTGAATTTCTGCATGATTTTATGCAGTAATTCTCATTCAAACTACCATACAAGGATTCTGACAGTCAACATTGAGGGTCGTTGTGGCTTAGTGTTATGACACTAGTCTAGCATAAATGAGATCACAAGTTCAATCCTCATTGTAGAGGGAGGCAGGCTAGTAGAGGATGGGAGTATGCTATCTCTGATAATTTCATAATGAAATCCATTTTTTGTATGTTAAAAAGTTAATGAAATTGAAAAAGAACTGGCAAAATAGATCAAAATATACCTGCCTCACAAACATAAGGACTGAGTTTGGATCCACATTCCTTATGTAAAACCTAGATGTAAACATGGAACACACACACACACACACACACACACACACACACACACATATATATATATATATATGTATATGTATATATATATACATATATATGTATATATATATATGTATATATATATATATATATATACCCAGCATTTAGATGGTATAGCAGGTAGAGAAATGTCTCCTCAGTGAGTCATCCAGTCTAGCTGAATTGAGGAACTACAAGTCTAGTGAAAGACTCTCTTTCAAATTAATTCAAATGACTAATTATTTGATCATACTAAGTAGAGAACAGTGGAAGAAGATACTAACATCACAAGGCTTTGACAATTTCACTCAGAAAACATTCAGAACAGATCAAGGGTGCTATGATATGAGGAACCTGTTGTACCCAGAGCAACCTTTGTGAAATAATCAACAAATACACTTTTGAAAAGCTTGTCTAAGTTTGGTTCATCAGAGCTGGGCTTATCTGCTGCTAAAGAGCCTAAATTGCATTCTGGAGTTATCCAACTTCTTAGAGCATCCCATGCAGTACAGAACAGCTGACAAAAACATGCAGTGTAATTTCTTTTATGTAACACCTACCAGTTTATTTCATGTCTAATGATTACAGGCATTGTTGTGTACACATCCAGAAGAAATTTATTTGGCTTCTATGTTCTAAGTTATACCACCAGCTCAGTGATGACCAGGATGCCCTGCTCAGGGATTATACCGCCCCAATGTCCTGGGACCTCATCATCAATCACTAATTAAGAAAATGCCATATAATTTTGCCTGTAGCCTGGTCTCTTGGAGGAATTTCCTCATTTGAGGCTTCTTCTACCTTGATGATTCTCACTTGTGTCAAGCTGACATAAAACCATAAAACTGCCCAGAATATTTGGCAAGAAGCTAATATTCAAAATCAATTAGCTCTCTCTCTCTCTCTCTCTCTCTCTCTCTCTCTCTCTCTCTCATATATATATATATATGTATACACACACACACACATATATATATATGTATAAATATTCTTAACAGAACAAGCTTGTTTGTGGCTTGAGCTAACTTTCATGTCAATTACTAAGCTCAGAACGTCTTCAAAGTCAAGTGCTCCACCAACAGGGGAGGAGCCTTGTAACATAATTAGCTTTTTAAAAAATCAAACAATTTAAATGTTCTCACCTTTATGCCTTGACATTTCTACACAGGAAACAGTTCAGAAATAGGCATTGATATTTAGTGGTCTTTGGGACAATTCAATCAATCAATCAATCAATCATGTAGGCAATTCTTCTCTTCTGTGCTTTCTCAGAAAGCTTCTGCACCTATTATAGGGTTTGTTCTCACTGGCCAGAACAGATTCCCCAGCTATCAGTAGTCAGGTTCTCTGTGGCTTTTCACCTAGTCATGGGGTCTTGTAACATTTTATCTATCCATGTCAAGGGCTACTGTTGTTATGCAGATCTTACTTAGGCAACAATGTCTTCCAAAGGAATCTATGAAGTCCCCCAGAATATTAGGACCATAGGGAAAAACTGTGACCAAGTAAGTATACTTACACCCCTTAAGCACATGGCAATTTTTTACTATATTAATATTTGTTATTAGCCCCACAATGAGCTGGCACTGTTCTAGACAGTGAGGGGTCCATATAAGTAAAAAATAAAAAGTAAGCAACAAGGGATTATTGAGGTGAGCCAGGCACACTCCTGTAACACAAGCAGCTGCAGGTTCACAGTTTCAATACCAACCCAGACTCCCCCAGAACATAATGATAGATAGATACATAGATGGATAGATACATAGATAGATAGCTGAATAGATACATAAATAGATAGATAGAAAGAAAAAAGGAAGAAAGAAAGAAAGGAAGAAAGAAAGAAAGACAGACAGACAGACAGACAGACAGACAGAAGATAGATAGATAGATAGATAGATAGATAGATAGATAATCCTCTGGTGGGGTTTAATGCTGCCATGGGGTTGGAAGGATATTTCAGGCTGTTGAGTACATGGCAGAAATTTTAAAGACCTGAATTCAAACCCCAGAGCTCACATAAAAAAGCCAGGAATTCTGGCACAATCCTTTAATCTCAGATCTGGAGAAACAGAGGAAAGTGGTTCCCTCGGTTTTCCTGGCCATTATCCCAGCCTGGGCAGTAGTCTCAAGAGCCACATGAACAACCCCACCTCCGTAAACAAAGTGTGATGTTTGGGAGATGCGTGATGGGTGAAGAGTGTCTGCTAGACAAGCATGAGGTCTCAGTTCAAATCCCCAGAAGCCACATAAAAAGCCCAGCATGCCTAAGTGTTGCCTACAATCTCAGCAATGAGTAGTGAAGACAAGTGGACACCAAGATCTTCCAAGGCAGGCAGCCTAACAAAACCAAACCAAAACAAACAAAAACCTGAGTGATACTTTCAAGGTAGAGAACAGTATGGTAAGACACACTATGTCTTGCTCTGGCCTTCATGTGCATACACATTGGTATGTACATTCACACCTCACAGGCATGTACTATAAACATACACATACATGCACACACACACACACACACACACACACACACACACACACACACAGAGTTGGAGGTGTGGGGGTCCTCTGCCCTCATATTTCAGGAGACATTGTCAAACAGTATGCATGATTTATTCTTTTGATATAATTAATAATTAATTGAATGTTGACTGCTAATTTTTAAATGACACTTGAATTATCCAAAAGAGGGATCTGATTCCCTCTTTTGATCAATGCAGGCACCAGGCACACACAAAGAACACAGACATGTGTGCAGGCAAAAAACCTCTTACACACAAAATAAAAGTAGCATTGAAAGTATCATTTTTAGGGTATGATTGAAGCTGTAGTGATAGTTCAGTGACATGGAACACTTGCTGGAACAACATGGTGATGGGATTTATAAATCCAGTATATAGTAAAAAGTCTGGTGTCTAGAGCACACCTGTCCATCCCTAACCGCAGCTCTAAGGTGGAGGTGGAGACAGGAGAATGGTGATACTTAATTGTTTGCAGCCTGTCTGAGAGATTGCCAGGTCCAGGTTAAGGGAGAGACCCTGCTTCAGATGAACAAACAAGAGAGTGATAGAGGTCAACCAGTTCCCCCATCTGGCTTCCATGTAATAGGTGCCTACATCCACACACAAACTACACATATACTCAAACAGATACACAATAACAATAATTTCTATGTTATTGTTACAATTAACAATAGCTAATTATATTTCTTCCCAAATTCTACGTAGCCCCTTGCAGAAGTTCCAGCAGAAATTACTGCAGCGCTTTCTACCATAGGACCTGCCTCCTCTTCTGTTTACTGACTCAGAAAATCATGACTCCTCTATCGCTTGTTCTGTCAGATGTTGGGTGTGATTTTCCTGGCACACTGAACCTTCTCTCTTTATATGAAAGCTACCCGCTCATTTTATCACCATGTGTCTGCTTCCAAATGACATTGATTCCTGTATTTCTGTCACCCATCTTCCTCTTCCAGCTGCTGTCAAAATTTACCACTTCACTATCCCAGTGCCTTTAACCTCACACTCGAACAATATTGCCCTTGAGTGCCTCCTGAGCTTGTTTCTCACGCCAGTTTCCATGGTAACACTGGGTTCCCCTGAGGCTCTGATACCAAGTGGATAAGATGATGCCTGTGAAGATAAAACTGGTGGTCACACTCCAGGACTTTACACGTCCTCTGAGAGTGACTGCAGGCTTTGAATTTATCCATCTCAAGAGCTATTAAAGCATTTGAAAATAAATCTCAGGATCAGCACTCTTGAATCAAGCCTCAGAGGCCCAGTGAGGATGCTAGTGAGTGGACACAGATATATGTTCTTGTGGATTTTGTATGAGTGTTATGCCTGCATACATGTAAGGGCACCAAATGAATATAGTGCCTTCAGAAGTCAAAAGAGAGAGACAGATGCCTGGAACCGGTCAGGAGCTATTGGTTTTGGGTGCTTGGATTCAAAACTGGATCATCTAAGGAGCAGCCAGTGTTCTTAATTGCTGAGCCAGCTTTCCACCGACACCACCAGATATATCTTATGTCTCTTCCTACTTGAACATTTCTTTGTGGAACAACATATGGCTCCTCACTCCTTTCTCATCCATCTTTCTTTCTCCTTCCCCACTCTGATCCTGAGTGGAGACATCATATTCTTATCTGCTCCAAAATATTGGAGCATGTTTCCATATATGGTAACTATGATTTGACTAAAAGGTTTATAATAGGACTGTGATTTTTAATATAAATTAAGTGATGTCCTAGTCACTGTCCATGGCCTTTTTATCCACATCAGTTTTGGGGATAAAGTGGAGCTATAACACCTACACTTTCTCCCCAGAGAGTTCTTTTTTTCCACGCACAAGTCATCTAACCCTCCTCACTTGCCTCTGTTCCCACACTCCTTGTAGAATGGCAGCCTATGCTACGCAAGGTAGAGGGATTACCACACTCATCCATCTCTTCTCATTTAAATCTCTTATTTGTCTGGGTCACCACCAAAGGGTGGGTTTGCCTTCCCCGGTGCTCTGTGATTCCTTTCTTTGTTCTCTGGTGCTATAACACCCCACCAACTTACACCATGTGGAGACCTACAACATGGATTTCCCTCTTCCTTTGCATCTTCCTCCTCTGGTGGCCATCTAGGTTCACAACTTGCCTGCTTTGGTGTTTACTCTAAAACATGAATACATTTTCCTCGAGCTTCAACAACAACAAAATCAAATGCTTAGAAAGGCAGCTGGATATTTTTTAGTCCAAATGTCGGCAGTTTCTGGAGTACATCGCTTGGGTTTGTTTCTCTACTCTTGACCAACAGGGTTTTTATCATACTTAAGATATCAATCTCAATAAAACATGTGATGAAAAGCCCACACTCACTTCCAACAACTCAACTGCCTGAGAAAGCAGACCTGTTTCTTCAGCCAAACTAAATCTTCCAAAGAACATTCCAGATCGTATGCTAGCAAACAAAGGGAAAACACGCAATTTGGAATTGAGCTGGAAATAATGGAGCTGTCACAGCCTTTAGCAGCTGAGTTTGTGTCATGCTCTGAGCTCATCCACAACACACTTGAGAGAGTTGAGTTGATTGCTTCTGGTGTTTGCTACAGGGTATTACTACCACTTGGAATCCAGAGCCATCTATCCGGAACTACACTTTTTTTTTTTTTCTTGACTATTCCATGTGTTATGCCTTAAACGTGGTTTAAGTGACTTCTCTGGGTTTATGTGCTAGAAGCTTGGTAACAAAAGTGTCGTTTTGTTAAGAGGTGGCAAATCCTCTGGAGCTGAAGCCTACTAGGATTTGGGTCTTTTGGATACTCCACAGAATAGACTAATGCTGGTCTTACAGAGAGGGCTCGATTGTCAGAAAATGCATTATTATGAAACAAGGCCACTCCATGTGGTTAGTCTCTTCTGCATGTGATAGGATCTAATTCCTCCACTCTACCAAGTTGTGCTACATTAGACAGATACCCACCAGAGGCTGGAGAAAAGGAGTGTTAGATCTTGGGCAATCTGTTAATTATTATACATTAGCTAAACCACTTTGTTTTAAATTTGTTTCAGTGTGTGTGAATGTGCATGGGTGTGTGTTTGGCACATGTGTCTGTGTACTCCAAGAGGTTAAAGGAAGACAGCAGATCCTTTGGAGTTGGAGTTTCAGGCATTGTTAGCTGGCAGATATGGTTGCAGACATGGGTCCTCTGGAAAACCAACAAGCATCCCTAACTAATGAGTCATTCTTCTGTGACTATAAACATTATTTTTATATAAAAAACTGAGAGTCTTTCATATTGTTAGAACAACATAAATCTATGCCATAGGTTCATATGTCTACAAATTGTACCTAGCTTATTCTACTGTTTGGGGAGTTTGCAGGTACACTAAGGTAAAGCTTGCAAGAAAGAAGTGGGTTGTTGCAGGTAAGCAGATAGGTTAAAATGCCACTACATATGTCTGTCTGTCTGTCTGTCTATCTGCCTCTCTCTCTCTCTCTCTCTCTCTCTCTCTCTCTCTCTCTCATCCTCTGTGTCCTCTTCTGCCCTTTCATCATCCTCCTTCCATCTGCAATATTTAAGAACAACCACAAGCTCCCACATTTAGACCAAATCACCCAGAAAGTATGAGGACTGTGGCCATTACAACATGAAATGTATGTATTGCATAAATCCCTGGTAGAATCCATGGTAGAAACAATGACCCAAGTTCAGTGCAAGATCAGCCTATTCACAAAGTCTCTTGTGGCAACTTGCAAAGGTCAGAAAAGTACAGATGCTTGCCTGAAATCACATGGTTTTCTGATTTTTTTATCCTTAACCTCTGGAGTATAGCTATGATGCCAACATCAGAAAAGCATTGGCTGAACTTCAGAAGAAGGGTGATGCCTCCTCTCAGTCACTCCATCTATCTTTCCAGTATAAAGAAGTGAATTCATGTGTAAAATAGGAGATTTAAGGATAGGCATAGCCACACATGCTTTTCATCTCAACATTAGGAAGGCTCTGATTAAGGATCAACACTTTCCTAAATGACTTAGCAAGACCAATATCCATATTAAAACATTAAAGATGTTCATGATGATACACAGTGTTACAGAGCTTGTCTGGTGTCTCATTTCCTTTTCTATTTCTGTGAATAGACACAAGAACAAAAGCGTTTTGTATATTTTAGTGTAGTTTACATACCAACCCCAGTTCTTCCTCCCACTCCTCCTCTTGTTCCCCCAACCTCTCCCCAACCCACCCCATCCACTCCTCATGAAGGGGAAGCTTCTCATTAAGAGTCAACAAGCCTGACACATTATGTTGAGGCAAATCCTTCCCCCCCCTCCAGTTTCTAGGTGGAACAAGTTGATCCACCATAAGGAATTTTCTTTAAAAAGCCAGTTTATGCAGCAGAGATAGATCCTTGTCATATTGCCAGGGTCCCTCAAACATAACAAGCTATACAAGTGTTGTCCACATGCAGTGGACCTACTGCAATCTCATATAGGGTCCAGCACTGTTGGTCTAGATTTTGTGAGTTTCCAAGATCTTGATTCAGCTGTCTCTGTAGATTTAATCATGATGAGCGTAACTCCTCTTGTTCATATAATATCTCCTCCTTCTCTTTACTGGACTTCTGAAGCTTGGCCTGGTGTTTGGCTGTGAATCTCTGATTTGCTTCCATCAGTTACTAGACAAAAGCTCTCTAATGCCTGTTAGCGTATTCACCAATCTGATTTCAGTGGAAGGCCATTTCAGGAATCCTCTCCACTGTTGCTAGGAGTCTTAGTTGGAATCATCCTGTGTACTCCTGGGAATTTCTCTATGAACAATTTTCTCCCCTTTTTCCACAATGGCTTCTTATATCACAATCTCTCTTTCTCCACTCACCTACTCCATTTCTCTTCCAACCAGACTACAAGCCACAGATCGAGAGAAGCTAGGTAACAAGGAATCCCACTGAGGGATTCATGGATCACCCTTGGAAGATGAAATAGATTAGAATTACTGGCTGAACCAGGAGCAGGGGAACAGAACAGGGGAGGTGTAAGAATCCAGGCATTATACTAGAGCATTTACTAAGGACATTTGGGGAGATTTTATGTTTTTTTAACCACTAACAAATATTTCATGTCTTGAAAACTACCCTCTCTGACCAATGAATCCTTTTTCAGACCCATTGGAGGATCTCTCTTGGGTATTTCACCCTAGTACTGCCCGTAATGACAATTGCATTTGTTTCTCATAGCTATGGGGTCATTTCTTGTGCCCTTCTTGGACTCTGGTGTCCAGGGGGCTTCATGTCCCAGCTCTCATTCTCTGGGCTGTAGAATGACATGAGCCAATCACTTATCTTACTGCCTCACCTGTGGGAAACAACAGGACAAAAATATATCCTAAAACATTACAAGACTTTTTATTCTTCTGGCAGCAAGTCAGGTGAAGTCAGCACAGACAATCTCAAGCACAGGTGCCATCTTTTCTAAGAGCAAACAGGGGTAACCTGTTTGGGGCAGGTTGTTGCTATTGGTTCTCTTGCCTTGCCAAGTCCCACAGCTCTTCTCAGCCCCAAACAAACACATGAACACTAGCTATGTTAATTAGGAAGCAGTTGGCTGAGGATGAGGGTTTCTTACTGGCTATATCTGTTTTAATTATTAACCCAATTCTATTAATCTATGTATCGGTGTATTTCCATGTAGGCTTGGCTTACCAGAGAATTCCAGACCTTCTACTCCTTTGTCAACTACATTGCACCTGCCTTCAGTGGACTGTCTCTTCTGACCTTTCCTGAATTCTCATAATAGTCCTGCCGTATTGTCAAGACAGTGTTTTATTCATCAACCAATAAGAGAAGCATATATACAGAAGTACATGCTCCATCATGCAGCTGCCATCTTGATTAAGGACATCCATGTGCTCCAGCCACAGGCCCGCCCACCTCACACAATTCCTCCCTTTGCTACCCCTGCAGCCTAGGCAGAGGGGTCAGTCCAGACAGAGTCTGCTAAAAAATACTGCTGACAGTCACAATTAACTTACTTTTTCTCTTTTATATCTTTGTCTCTAATTTCTTATTTCATTTGTGTGTGTCTTGTTTGTATAATGACATGCATTTCCAGGGCCCTGCAGGGCACCAATTTCATGCAAAAAAAAAAAAACCCTCCATATTCCACCTGCAGTGGATTGCACTTTCTCTACCTATAACAAATCTTCTTTCTTGTCCTTCATCTTGTTCAACACTGGTTTATTCTTTCTTTTAATTTACTCAACTCCTGTTAATATGTATATGAATGTGAGCTAACTCTAACTCTGTGTATATGCATGCAACTTCCAAATTCAACTGTGTGTATGTGTACATGTAGCTATTGTTTAAGATATATAAGCCATCTTTAACTCTCTAAGGGGATGGGATGGGGGTTGATGGGATAACAGGGATGTAGGGTGTGGGTACTGGGATTGGTATGTAAGAAAGCTTGTTTATAATATAAATAAAAGTATAAAAAAGAATGTGTGTACTAATTCTTAATATTTTGTTGTTTTGCTCTCCATGGAGGGCTATATTAACCTGAGCCTTTCCCCAAGGACCTGATGTATGGGGGAAAAAAAGCATGATTCCCTCTCTAATTTGGAAGAGGCAATGATGGCCCCAGGCCAAGTTCCTCACAGAGCCAGTAGATTTGGATGCTGAGAGTTGAATTTTCACTGCAGATAGATATTTGGAGGATGCCAGCTCACAAATAACCACACAGATGCTTATTACTAGTTATGAAAGCTTAGCTTTAGTTAGGTTTATTCCTAACTAGTTCTTGCACTTAAATTGATGCAAAACTAGAAAAAAAAATCATTCTGAATGAAATAACACAAACACAGAAAGACAAACATGGTATGCAGTCATTAATAAGTTGTTATTAGGCGTAAAGGAGAGGATAACCAATCTGAAATCCACAGCTCCCAAGAGCTAGATAGCAAAGAGTATCCAAAGTGGGATCCCTGATTCTATTTGGGAAGGGGAATAGAGGAGATCCCCTGGGAGGCATGTAGAAGAAGGAGTAACATAGCTAGGGCATTACCATGTAAGCCAAGAGCATGGGGAAATACTTACATTAATAGAATGGGCTAATAATAAAGTGAGAGCTAGTCAGTAAGAAGCCCTAGCCATCAGTCAAACAGTTTGATTATTAATATGCCACTGTGTGATTATTTTGGACCAATTGGCTGAGGGGCCAAGTGGAGTAGAAACTGTCTACACAGGACCGCTTCCTGGTACTCAGCTGGCTTTGGCCACGTGTTCCCCATGCTGGGTTATCTGGCCCTGTCTCAATTTAATGTGTCCTGCTTTGTTCCAACCCATGCAATGTGTTTCTACTTCTGAATGGGGATGGAGGAATAGTGGATGGGTAAAGGCATATGTGGGAATAGGGAGGAAATAGGAGGAGAGGAGGGATGAAACACTGGTTGGTATGTAAATTAAATAAATAATATAACATTAAAAACTCATAAATCTCAAAATCAAAAATTTCTTCTTAAAGCTTCTCATGATCCTGTTATTCATATTACCATCCCACCCCATCCTGTCAGAAATGCAGCAGCAGTTAGGAATATGGTGGTGGAGGTTGGGCCCCTGTATGCAGGGTGAGGGCCCTGCAGTGCAGTGGTGATGAATGACAGGTAGATGGGAAAACAGACAGCTGTACATGTGACTCATATTGGAAGTTTTACTGAGGAGGGTAAAAATAAGAAAAGGAAAAGAGGTAAAGAGACACAGAAACAAATACAGAGGGGGACAAAGAGAAGAAGAGAAAAGGAGGGGTAGGGAGACACAGAAAAAGTCCTGTATGCCCCTCCAGCAGAACAGTGGTAAATAGAAATGGAAGTGTGTGGAGCTTTTCTTTTAATGTCCCTTTGCAGCTGCATGCAGATTATGTAGTGATGTAGCAGCCAAAGCACCCTGGGCAGACCAGGCCTGCGTGCAGTTCTGCCAGGTGACATAGGGCAGGCCAGAATAATGCCCGAGTCCTTACGTTCCCACCATTGTTTATTATTAAAAAGGTGAGGAGTTAGGCATGTCAGGTTAGTGAATGAGGGCAGGGAGTTCTCCAGACTACTTTCTGCTGTCCTGATGGTATCGACCATCTGTGGTGGACCCGAGAAAGCTGGGGTGCTGCCATGTCTTGGGGTAGCTGGTTGTTTAATTGCAGTCCATATCATATGGAACTCTCTTGTGTCTCTCAGTTTGGTGGGATGTTGGCACAGCGGAGGAAAAGTTTATGTTTAGGAAAAATTATTTTCTTAGGTCCTGCAAATTGAAGATAAGAGGATAATAAGATGAGGGAGGGTTCCTGAGGGGTCCCAAGATGGCGGAAAGAAATTCCAGGACCAGAGAAAGGCTGAATGGTATCTGTCTTAAGTGAATATGACCTATTCAGGTGGGTCCAATTCCACTCACAGGAAGTTATAAGCATTCTTTATAAAAAGATTAATTTTAGACACATTTGTACTTTTACTGTTCACAACCTTACTGAAATTTGCATTGAAGAAATGGCAGTATACTCGTGTCAGAAATGATTTTCCTTGAAAACATTAACACTATTCTTTACATCTGGAAAACTGACAGACATTTTATTTGCACAATGAAAGGCAACTTATGATTGTATAGTGATATCATTGTATGTTTTGTACTTTGTCAGAGTTGAATTAGTAGTTAGATAAAACTTTTTGATAAATATTAAGACTATAGACAGTAGCATAATGAGAGAGGAAGAAATCAGATAACTTGTGTTCTTACACCTTAAGTTGCTTTATTATACCTTAAACACTGTTAGGTGCTTACATATTAAGCTGTCATGTTCTCACATCAACTTCATACCTTAAAGCACCTTTTTTCGTTTTTATTTAAATTTGAAACAAGGTTGTTTTACACGACAATCCCAGTTCCCTCACCCTCCCATCTTCCCATATCACCCTCACCAAACCCCAGCCCATCCCCTTCCTGTACCCCATGGAGGGAGAGGTCTTCCATGAGGGATCTTCAAGACTGTCATAGCATTTGGGGCAGGGTCTAGGCCCTCCCCCATGTGCCTAGGCTTAGAAAGTATCCCTCTATTTGGGGTAGGCTCCCAAAGTCTATTCCTATACTAGTGATAAATACTGATCCATTACTGGAGACCCCATAGACTGCCCAGTCCTCCTAACTAACACCCACATTTAGGGGATCTGGGTCAGTCCATGTTAGTTTCCAAGCTATCAGACTGGGGTACATGAGTTCCCCCTTGTTCAGGTCAGCTGAATCTGTGGGATTCTCCAGCCTGGTGTTGACCTCTTTACTCATCCCTCCTCCCTCTCTGCAAATGGATTCCAGAAGTTCGGTTTATGTTTAGCTGTGGAGAGGGCATTAGGAGAAAGAGAAGGGGAGAAGAGGAGGGGAGAGGTGGGCATGATGGAACAGGAAGATTGAGACAGGGAAAGAATAGAGGAGAGCAAGAAAAGAGATACCATAATAGAGGGAGCCATTATAGATTTAAGGAGAAATCTGGCACTATGGAAATGCCAAGATGTACAAGGCAGAGCCCAACTAACAATCTAAGCAATAGTGGAGAGGCTACCTTTAATGCCCTTCCCAAATAATGAGATTGACAACTACCTTATATGCCATCCTAGAGCCTTCATCTAATAGCCGTTGGAACCAGAAGCAGACACAGTTAAAGCACCTTTTAAAACAAAGGGATGGAAAGAAGTTATAATGAAACCTACCAACAACCAAACTGCATCAGAGTTCTTAAGAAGGATAAAATTTTACCTCAATTAATAATTACAGAATGACAGAGACTTTCTAACTTGTGGCGTGGTCAGCCTCTCACACAGTTGTTGAGGGACAAGGTTGTAAGTCACCTGTCTTCTGCTGTAGGTGTGGGCATTCAAGGATCCCGAGGGTCCTATGGACTAGGATCCTTTTGGACGACTCGCCTATCATTGGCCTTAAGCAACTGTGTAGGAATTCCTGTGTCCTCTTATTGACAGGCTGAAAAGTCCTTTGCAGCAGTTTAGGTGAAAGGCATGTTTTGCTCAGTTACTGGTGCTGTTACCTTTGAGGGTGAAGTTTCTTCAGTGTCCATCAGTCCTTTGATGCTCATGGACTCCATTCTGATAGCTGGGAAACCAGCACAGGACTAACACAGATTCGCTGAATGTGGTGTTATTTTGGAGGACTGGGCAGTCTATGGGGCCTCTGGTAGTGGATCAGTATTCATCCCTAGTATATTAATGGACTTTGGCAGCCCATTCCACATAGAGGGATACTCCCTCAGCCTAGACACAAGGGGGAAGGCCTGGGCTTCAAATGATAATGAGAATATGGCACATTCCAGAACAGCTTGTAGTGGAGTAAAGAAGAAGACCACTGCTGTGCAGTTCAGTGCTCTGCATGAATCACATGAGCTGACCAGTCCATGGCTATGCCCATGCCTCTTCATACTTGATCTTAGGAGACAAGCATTGCTACTTGCTGCAGAAACTGAAGCCACTGACCACACTGCTTCCCACTGCCAATGATGACATTTAGTATCCTTTGGCCAATCACTTCCCTTGCATAATTGTCTTTAGTGACCATCTTTACTTGTGTTCTCAGGATGCAGACCTGTGACTTCTCAGTGAGCTATGTGTCTCTTACTTCATTCACCTGCTGACTTAGACTAGTTTAGTCATTATCTGTAGACCTTAAGAAAGAACCTGAACACACACCACTCTGTGGGACCACTCTTCTCTAACACTAGCTTGTTATGCAAGAAAAATCACTTGCAGAGCAAATCTCCATATAGAATTTAAAAACTATGAGAATCGTGGTTCCCTCCTGCAGTTATGGCCGTCAGTCTGTCCTCAGGTGTGTGGAGTCTCTAGGGTACTTTGAACTTCTGTCAACACCGTGCTGGGAACCCATGTTTGAGGGGGTGATTTCTTTTTAGGATATAATATGCCTTTTCTCAGCAAATGGTGTCATGTCTACATAAGCTTTATTTTTTTCCAACATTACATTATATTTTTTCCTCAATCCATTTCAGACAATGGCTTGATAGCCATTGTCCCTTCTCCTGAAGGTGTGTGTGTGTGTGTGTGTGTGTGTGTGTGTGTGTGTATACCTTTTAGCATGTGCATTCTGGTTTGTGTGTGCGTGTGGGTAGAGTCCAGAGGTAAAAACCGCATGTCTTCTTCAGTCTCTCTCTATTTTATTTTGAGACAGTTTCTCAGTTAAATCCAGAGTTCATGATTTGTTTGGACTGGGCTGCTTTCAGGATTAGACTGTCATATGTGCATTCAGGCCTGAATTTGATGGGTGCTAGAGATTCAAACTCAGGTCCTCATGATTGCTTTAGCCAGCATTTATCCAACTGAATCATCTCCAAGCCCTTCCTGTATTCATTCTCCCAGGAAGGATCTTAAGCTTGTAGGTTTGAAGTGAGCCACCAGGAAGAGTTTGTAATGTGATCCCAGGAACACCATCTCAATGCCCTATTATCCTCCTCCTTATTGTGTCTGCCTGATACTGACATCATAAAAATAAGTAAAGACCCCCAGCTAATGTATCCACTGCTGATGAGACTGTGCATTACTCAGCTACACACTCATCAGATTTATACATATGCTTTTGAAACTCCTTACTGGCTCTGATCCCAGATCTCTAAGAAAACGCTAGGTCTTTGGAAACTAACACTTGGCAGAAGGTATGGTCATGTGCATCCCCAGGAAACCCTGAAATGCATACATATATGCTCATCCATGTCAATTTTACAGGCACTCTCTAAAATTATCCTTATTCCCTATAGACCTCATTAAGAGGCCTCATTCCAGTTCTCTAGATGGATTCTGAGTCTGACACAATGAGTTTAATGAACAAGGGTTGGGCAATGTTGCTCTAGTAATGAATTTTATGAAAGTAGATCAAAGTATGGATGAGTTGAATGGTAAAGCCTATTTACAGAACACTGGAAGCTCTGGGATATTTCTGAACAGCATTATATGGCAGTAGACTGATCTCTCAACATATGGTAATATTTTAAATCTTCCCAATGCCAATGTACACAGATATTCATGAAAGTATTTCCAAGCTCTTGGAATTGGTGAAACTTCAGTAAACTTATACTAAGGAAATGATACAATGTCAAAAATGTGCCTCACTATCAAACTGGACATGAACACTTTTTCCTTCCCATGCATTTGTGAGAACTGTGTTCATTGTACACTTCAGCAAAAACTTGACAAAAAGTACTTATTCTACAAATAATGTCTTCAATATTATTATTATTGTTATTTATTGGTATTATTATTATTGTTATCATTCACATCGTACCATAAGTTTCCCCTTTCTCTGACTATACTTTTGGCGGTCACTCTTCAGCAAATCTATTCAGGTCCTCTGTCATTCGTGCCCCTCCGACTCCTTCTAAGTCACAACTGCCCTCACTAACCTGGTCTCCATCATTCCTTTTAACCTATCAAGCCCTGGCTCAACGGGACAAGAAACTCATGGTGTAGTCTGGTGGGATTGTGCCAAATCCCACCAGTTTAGGAGACACATCTATGTCCTGGGGGGCCTGTGGGGATCTGAAGCAGAAGTTCTGCATGATGTTGGTGAGGAAGAGGAAGAGCTCCATTCTCGCCAGTCCTTCCCCAAAGCAGTTCCGTTTTCCTAAAGAGAGGAGACAGAGGAATGAAGATGGAACCCAGTTCTTGCCATTACCCTGTAGCAACCCCTGGCTGCATGTTCCATGAGAGCAAGGGCTGAGACCCTTAAAGAAGGCTCTAGTCTCTGAGTCTGCTTGCACTTGTTGGTTGATCCACACCAGGCTGTAACAATGTGAAACATGGATTCCCTTCCCTTTAGAGGTGCTCCCAGTATGGCTGCCATGTAGCCAGTTCCTTTATGTTCTTTCTTTTTTCCTTCCTTCCTTCCTTCCTTCCTTCCTTCCTTCCTTCCTTCCTTTGTTTCTTCCTTCCTTTTCTCCTTTGTTTCTTTGCTTTACTTTTTGGTGGGTTTATTTTTGTTGTTGTTTGTTTGTTTTTGTGTCAGGGTTTCTCAGTGTAGCTATGGCTGTCCTGAAACTCACTATGTAGACCAGGCTGGCCTTGAACTCACAGAGATCCCCTATCTGCCTCCCAAGAGCTAGGATTAAAGGCAAGAGCCACCCATGCAAACATGCCACATTCTTTCTCAGAACTGGTTGTGTGAACATTTGCACCATCCCTTCTCCAGGGTTCAGATACATGGTGCTTGTGAATTATGTGATTTGCAGCCAATTGGCCGAGGATTTTAACTAAGGATTTTCCAAGATGGTTCCATCAGAGGGGAGCTATAGATGAGATAACTATGTTGTTTTCAGTAGTGGCTTGGCACTAAATCACGGTGTCTTACCTAAGGAAAAGGGTACAAATGCATCATTCTTCTTAAACTGTCCATTGTCATCTAGGAAATGCTTTGGGTAGAAATCTTTGGGGTTGGAGAAAAACTTAGGGTCATGCAGAACAGAGCCCAGCATAGGAAACACTTCAGTATCCTGTCAATGAGGAAAGTTTGAAATGGTAAATTTGGTTTAGTGTCCTGTCATAGGCTATGGGATAAAGGGGTGAGTTAGGGTATCCCAGGTGAAGATAAAAGTAATGTATGTGAGTTGGTGGGGACTTTTAGGGAGGATCTTTGAGGAATGTGATGTCATTATCCTTGAGAAAGGAGATATAGGGACATTATATGAGACAGGATGAGTGAGTGGCATAAGGTCTGTCTTCAAATGTCAGAGGTTGACAGACATGCACTTTGTGCCTCTCAAGTCAATACTCACAGTGTATTAGATTTAAGTATACCTAAACAGGATACATGGCAGAAATGTGATTTCTGTCCCTCCCAGGAGGTATAGGTAAATTGAGTTTATGTGTCTTGAGATTCTGGTGATGTTTGAGAAGCATGGAATTGTAACTCCCAGGTCAGAAAGCCTGGAGTGAAACCCAAATTATAGGAGAATTTACATAGTAGAGCAGAGGAGGTGGTAGCAGAAAAATCCTGTCACTGAGAAAATGAGAGTGCTGGGTGGTTTATAATGAGGAGGAGGAGGGCCTGCAGGCCCCTGAAGAAGGCTGGAGGTGATTACAGGCTAAGTGAGTCAGCACCTTGGGGATGAGGAAGTCCCGGAACTTGGTATCCTTGGTGACCCTGTGAGACAAGCCCATGGGGAGCAAGTCTGAACATCTTTGAACTTCATGGATCACAGCCTCTGTGTAAGGCATCTTCATGCGGTCCTCATACTTGGGCTGCCGGTTCCTGCCAATCACCTGGTCAATCTCCTCATGGATTTTAGCTGAGAAGAAGAGAGATGCATTTAGGGGTCCAAGAATTTCAAACAGTGCAAAACATAGAACTGGATGGAGGCCGTGAAAAAGTGTATGGAATTACCAATCATTTTCTATATATGAAAGTCATAAGCATGGTTGGAAGAAGTTCTTACTGACTGTATTGTATCAGAATTTTGTGGGAATTGTAAGGAAGGAGACTCAGGCAGGGTCTTGGGGACAGAGAAATTGATCCTTTGAAGTTCTGATGAACAACAGGTCAGTTGAGTCAACGACTAGAGAACAGTGCCCACCAACTGACTCTCTGTCTTTGCAGAACAGGGGATAGCTATTTGAGAGTCTAGTTTCTTGAGAGAGTAGGAGATACTGTGGCAGATCAGTCAGGCAAGTTCAGAATCTAGGGTATCACCCCTTCCCCCTTTCCTGTCCCTTGCAGCCTCACCCTCCACATCTGGGTGCTTCATGAGCAAGAGAAATCCATAGCGTAGGGTTGTGCTGACAGTCTCTGTGCCAGCAAAGAAGAGGTTCAGGGTAGTCAACACCAAGTTCTTCATGTAGAACTCTGTATTGGGGTTCTTCTTCTCCTGCAGGGAGGGAAATATTCAAGTCCAGCCCATACCTAGTACTCTTAGTTCCCTTGTGTTTTGTGCCACCCACCAGATTTCACTTCTCTTTGGCTCATACTTGAAATACAAAGAGGGGTCCTGTCTATGCCAGGTTCTCTCCAGGTTTCAGACTTTTGGAAATGATCCAGTGTCCTAATCCTGTGCTCATTCGTGGCTTAGTTGATTGTCTAATCTTTAATGAGCAACTTATTTGTTTTATTAGTCAGTTTTCAAGTGGAAGAAATATTTAAGAAGGGAAAGATGGGAAAAGAATTTGAGAACCAATGGCAGAGATACCATGATGGAAGGAGACACTGAAAACTAGAGTTTTTCTGAGATATACCCTGAGATTATTAAAAAAAAATATTTTTCTGTGAATGTGAGTTTTGCCTCCATGTTTGTCACAGCATTAAATGTGATCAGTTAGAGGCCAGAAGAGGATTTCAGGTGACATCTAATACACTGGAACTAGAATCTTAAGGTTGTGAGCTGTGATATGGGTGTTGAACACCCAGAATTCTTGAAGAGAAGCCAGTGCTAATAAGCACTGATCCATCTCTCCATCCCTCAGACAATGACATTTAGACAATAAGATACTATTTATTCTTAATTATAAACTTTAATATTTCATAAATTAATCTCACCCTTAATCCTTTGCCCTTAAGACTACAAGATGTTCCACCCTGGACAGATACCACACACTGGTTTTCCCAGCCTACAAAAAGCAGACCCAGGATAACCATCACAGGTTTGAGGCTAGGCTGGCCTACACAGCAATTTTAAGATGAGTCAGGTATACATAGCAATAGCCTATCTCAAATCCACCAATGTCAAAAATCTCTGTTCTGAACAGATGCAAGAAGATCACAGTAAATCTCAGTCCATACCAGCGTAAAATGCAATTAGGACAGAGAAATTCATCTGCTGTTTCAGATAAAAGTCCTGGCCTTAGTCAGTGGCATCAATGCATGGCCCTCTTGCTGTGATATCAGACAGGTCACTGATATTCACAGGGCTGAAACCTCATGATTTGAAAAATGGGAGTTGAAACACAGCCTCACTCAAGATTTGTGGGTATTAAATAAGTAAATAATACAAATGGTTTAAAACAGTACCTAGAACATGGAAGCGCTCTACCCTGGCTGCTACCTCAGCCTGTACACCCTCCAGAGAATAAGAGAGAAGTAGATGGAACAGTGATGTTGAATAAGAATTATAACATTGAAGGGATGAGTGGTCCTGTTACTTCCACGCTCTTTGAGCCCGATGTCATTCTCCATAACTTCTAAGCTCCCACCACATTTCCCGCCTTCTGGGATTACCTCCTGCATGCGGATGAGGAAGGAGTCGATGAAGTCCCTTGGGGAGTTGGGATCCAGGGTGTTCTGATGCTGTTCTACTTTCTTGGCTACGAAGCTCTCCAGTCTTTTCAGTTCCTTAAAGGCCTGTTGATGTGGCCCCGGCAGGTGCTTCATCACTGAATAAAACATCTCGCAGAGCTGGGGGTGGGAAAAGAAGAGAAGAACAAGGCAGCTGTCACTGGGTAAAACCCAACATATGTGGCATCTGCCTTAAAACAAAGGGGCATTCCCATCACCTGTCCAGGAGTTTAGGAGTGGGGATGCATGGCAACAGAGTTTCCTTATAGTTTAAGCATGAGGGCCATTGTCCAAGTTTTAAGTGAGATGGGTTTGGGAACACATGTAGGTTTGTGATATTCAAGTGAGGCTGGAATAGCAGACGGCAGTTGATGGCTAGGAGTTGCCTATGTAAATATTTTAGGAGGTTGAGTGACTTCAGCTGGAGATAGCTGTCCGTATACTAAAAGGACTTGCATTTGTAACTCCTAACAGCCATTACATTAAATTAGTGTTTGAGAGTCACAAAGCTAAATGATGCCATCAACCTAAGTCCCAAAAACAGGGTAATAGAGAAGGGAAATGTGATCTATACACACAATCAAATTATTTTTCGGTCTTATGGCATTTTCATGAAAATGGATCCAACTAGAGATAATTGTATTAAGCAATTTTAACCAGTCTTAGAGAGAGAGAAAGCTCATGTAATTTTTTTCATTTATGGAATACATGTGTTAAATCATGTGTGTACATATGAATATATATGCATATTATGTGTGTATTCATATATACATACATGTATATATGCATATGTGTGTGTGTGTTGTGTGTGTGTGAATCACTAAGAAATAGAAGAAAAACTGTCACAGTGCACAAGGCACAAAGTGGACTATAGAAAGAGGAGGAGGTATGAAAACAGGAAGGTATCTAATGGGGGTGAATAGAATCAATACAAAATACATGCTTGCCTCCAAAACTAAAAAATGAGTACTTTATGGTAGTGTTGACATTCACATGGTCGTGTGCATTGTTGTTCAAATGGCTGCACAGAGGGTCCTACTTAGGGGTGTGAGTAGTCTCTGCTGGAAGAATCTTAACTGGCGTGCTTGAGGGAAATTCTGTGCAGAAATTTTGCTTAGAGGTGTTGGGGTTTAGGTATTTTCACAGCTAAGTAGGGGCAACTGATCTACATAGTCCAGTGGGCTGGTTCTGAACATTTTCTAGGGGACACATGATTTGAGTGACATTGATTTTGCAGCACCAGGTATTCAAGGACTGAATGGGGTTCCTGTATTCAGTAGTCCTTCCTGTAGCATCCTTGTCTTAGAGAGTAACTTGATTTGTGATGGTAATGCCCACTCAGTAGACACAGCTCTCTCTCTCTCTCTCTCTCTCTCTCTCTCTCTCTCTCTCTCTCTCTCTCTCTCTCTCTCTCTCTCTCTCACCCCCCTCTCTCTGTGTCTGTTGTGTGTGTGTGTCTGTGTGTGTGTCTGTGTGTGTCTGTCTGTGTGTGTCTGTGTGTGTGTGTGTCTGTGTGTGTCTCTCTGTGTGTGTGTGTGTGTGTGTGTGTGTGTGTGTGTGTGTGTGTGTGTGCACTCACAGCCTGCTCTGATTTCAGACACAGGTGTAGAAACTGTGTGTTTTATCTGTTGTGGCACAAGTACTGGGCTAGTTTGAAGGGAGCTACTGGGAGGAGGCTGGCAGTTTGGGAGGGAGTGAGCTGGAAGATACGGTGTGTGGGAGGTAGGACAAAGCTGAAATAGGTTACCTGTCCAAAGGAGGTAGCTGTGAACTGGAAAGTTCCCAGCATCATCTTCAGCAGTGACAGGAACTCTTTGTCCTCATAATCAAAGCGATTCCCGAAAACGATGGAGCTCATGACGTTGGAGACTGTTCTGCTCAGGTAGAAGGTGGGGTCAATGAGAGCACCTGTGGGCCCGGAGAGGTAAGAAGAGTGTGGCATAGGAGCCAGGAAAGACATCACTGGGGTGATAGCATCAGACACTTTGAATCAGAGAATTCCAAATGAGCATTGACTACACTATGGTGTTCGCCAAAACCCGAACAGCAGGTCCCACACCAGGGAACAGGACACTATTCCCAATCTCAGTTCTCATCCTGGGTCATGTGCTGTGTTTCCTAGCGTGTCTTCTCCTTGGTCCTTCCTGATAACGTGTGGGGCTCTGTTTACCATTTGTCTTCTGGATTGCCTCCAAGAGATAGCCCGCCTCCTCTTGGATGCGCTCCTCGATTCCACGCTTGCCCACGCCAAAGTCCCGCAGTGTGGCAATGGAGAAGCGCCTCAGATGTTTGGACCTCTCCCAATTGCTGAAGACCACTCCTGGGAAGTTGAGTGAGGGGTGGAGAGAAGTCAAAAACAGGGGAGTCGATGACCACTGATCAGCCCTGAGTTTTTCCCCAAAAGGAGAAAGGTGCACTTGGATGGCTCTGCAAAACTACAGATAAAAAGAGAGAGTCAGTTAAAGGACAATATAAAGAGTAATACAGAAGGGGGGCAGACACAATGGGGACACGGCAGAGACAGGAGAAAGGAGACGGTGGAGATCTGGGGGTGGATACAGGTGTGAAAGATTTATAATTGAGCAAGGGGAACCAGGGAGGGAGAGAGAGAGACAAAGAGGGTCAGGGAAGAGGTGAGAAAGCTTGAAGGAAGACTGGACTGGGGAACAGATTTTCTGGGTTGTTCTAACAGTGGAAGAGGACAGCAGGGGAGAGGAAGAGAGCCAGCTTCCGGGAAAATCAAATAAGCTACTAGTGATGGGGTGGTAATGGGGAGAAAGGATCAGAGCATATTAGAGGCATAGGATTCTTATACCTCGATCTCAAGGCACAAGAGAAGTCATGGGTTGTTGTAGCATGTATGTTTCCACCAGCCCGCCAGCCCGCCAGTCTGGGCCCACAGCCTTACAAGCCCCAAGTTACACTCTGAGACTCTGTATTTGATACAATCCTGTTGGCCAGTTACCATTATTGTTTATGGGCTAGCTCTGTCTTAATTATTAACCCATTTCTACTTATCTAATTATTTCCACGTGGCTCATCTTATCCGGGAGCTGGAAGCAGGCGTCTTCCTTCCTCCATGCTCTACATCTTGGCTCCTCATTCTACTTCCTCTTTCCTCTTCCTAGTCTCCTAGCCCTGCCTATCTAGTTTTCTATTGGCCACAGTGCTTTACTAACCAGTATGAGAAACATATATACAGAATAACATCTCCCATCATCTCTTTTCTGTCTAAAGTAAAAGAAGGGGTTTAACCTTAACATAGCAAAATGTACCATACAACAGTTATCAAATAAGAATCACAGTAAACAATACTTAGTCCATTAACATTTTGTAAGACTTAAAGAAAATATCATCTATCCTATCTTTGTGAGTCTAAAGTCCTATATGTAACTTATCTTTAATCCTAACTAAGGAAAACTATAACCATAACTACCTGTCTTCAACTCCATCAAAGACCACAGAAGGATAATATATAAACTCTAGAAATGACAGAGACAACTCATTGCCTGGTCAGTCACCCGAAGTTCTTCTGTAATGTTCCATCTTCAGCCCATAGGCCATAATTTGTCTCCAGACTCCTCAACAAAGCAGGAAACTTTAAACTATCCACCTGTATTGATAGTTTGTCAGTCATTTTTCTCTGTGTCCTGTAGACTGTCTGGCTGTCTGGCAGCCTCTTCCATGAAGCAGGAATCCTGTAGCAATGTCCATCTTGAATCCACAGTCACCTTTTTGTGGGTCGGTAGAGCATGGGACTCTTAATACCAGTGTCGTGGGTTTGTGCCCCACGTTGGGCACCATCTGTAGCATGTATGTTTCTGCCAGCCCTCCAGCCCACCAGTCTGGGCCCACAGCTGCACCAGCCCCAAGTAACACTCTGAGACTCTGTATTTGATACAATCCTGTGGGCCAGTTACCACTATTGTTTATGGGTTAGCTCTGTCTTAATTATTAATCCATTTCTACTTATCTAATTATTTCTACGTGGCTCATCTTATCTGGGAGCCGGCGGCGGGCGTCTTCCTTCCTCTATGCTCTACATCTTGACTCCTCCTTCTACTTCCTCTTTCCTCCTCCTAGTCTCCTAGCCCAGCCTATCTAGTTTTCTATTGGCCACAGTGCTTTACTAACCAGTATGAGAAACATATATACAGAATAACATCTCCCATCAGGTTGTAGTGGTGGATCAGGAGCTGCAAGCAGAGATGGGCAGGAACATTAGGACATGCTGTATCAGAGAACTAACACAACAGAAAATAGCTATTTTAGGAGAATGGGAGAAAGTGCCTGGGGAAACTTATACCTTCTAAATATCTGCAGTCACATTCCCCTGTATGTTTTTCCCTCACCATAGTCTTTGAAGAGCCAGTCAAAGACGGCAAGCTTTCCACGCCCACTGAAGTCCAAAGCTTGATCCACCAGAGCCTCCTTGACAGCTTCTTGTCCACACAGTATCACAATTCTACGGTTAGGCCCCAGGTGGATGGTGAACACAGGACCATACTTTTTGCTGATCTGATGGAGGTGAATGAACAAGGTTAGAGGGGATGAGTCATACCTTGATGTCAGGCCTGGGATTCATTTGTCTGGAGTTCTAATAGCTATCAGATGGGATATTTCAAGATGCACTCTCACATGTCTAGGATATGGTAGCATATTCTTCAAAGTCCTTATGGCTTAAAACTACACATCCTGGTCAGATCCCCACCTCAAAGCCTAAATCGAAAGTGTACATCCCTCCATACACTCTACTGATCTCCTTCCCAGTGGCACCTTCATGAGGGAGTTGTACATCTGCTCCGTGTTCAGCTGAAGGTAGTTCCCGATGAAGGGCAATGGGGTCGGTCCTGGAGGCAGCTTCCCCGAGAGCTTCCTCTGCTTCCAGACAGACATCACGACCAGGACGACGAGGAAGGCCAGCACAGTCACCAGGAGCAGTCCCGAGGCCAGCATGTTGGAGATGAGTATGATAGACAGATGGGAATGGCTGAATTGGTTTGCTTTTGTACATCCTGAGGTACTAGTGTGGCCTTTGGTCTTGATTATGCAATTGTCTGTTTTCATAGTCAGACCATCCCCCAACATGTGCCTGGTTTGGGACTTACCTAACAATCAAGGGAGGAGGAGGAGGGTCCCTTGAGGGATTAACGGGGAATAGACTAAATTTGTGACATCTAAGAAAGAAGTACTTCGGGGCTTTGCTGTATAGAGGAATGGGACAGTAGCCAGTAGACAGAAACTAATTCATTATAGCATTTATATTGGAGACACTTTTGAGCTTTGTGTGTGGAGTGGATTCCCCTGGGAAGGGACCAAAATGCTGATATATTAGGGTCTCATAGGACAATAATCGATATTTCACTAGCTTGATACAGGATAAATAGCTATGAATTTGAACTTCAGGTTTCTTCCTTGTTTGAGAAAACTTCTCTCTATGTAGTACTGGTGGGGCTGGAAATCAATAGGTAGATCACAGAGATCCATCCATGTCTGCCTCCTGAGAGCTGGGTTTATAGGCTTACCCCAGCACACACAACACTGGGAGTCTTTCAAAGAAAAAAGTTCTGAATTTAAGTGAATGAGAAGGGGAGAGTCCAGACATATGGGTTGTAGATCTTGAGACAAGAGTGACTGTGGATAAGGAGTAGCTGGGAGAAGAATATGGGAATCCCAACAGGATCTTATAGTCAACACCTATACCTAGGCATGGATATACTTTGGTTTAGCCCTAGGCTGTCTTTTGAAGCCCTGAACTCTTGAGGATGTTCCAGAGTATGGGTTAGACCTCTGGAACATAAGTTCTGAGAAAAGTAGGGGAGGCCAGAGTTCTATTCCAATGGCTACACTAGAGACATCTATTTAGGTACTCTTTACTGAAGCCAATATATAACTGTCCTTCTATCCACAGAGCTTTGAGTAGGAACTTTATCCTGGAATGCTGGTGCTCTATTGGGCAATTTCTGAGCAAACATAGATTATCATTACATATTCAGACTGTTCTGGGTGCTGCAGAAGCCTGCATAGGACTTTGCCTTGCCGTCTGTCTTCTCTCCTCACTTTAGACTATCCACTTGTTTTTTCTTCTTCCTAAAAATAAAAATCACTGTTGTCCCTAAGAGTCCTCTGTGTTCATGAGTTTCTTTGTGTTGTTATCATTTTCTCAAGTAAGTTATAAGAGCGCATTCTGAAGAGGATGTAGAGAATGGGGAACTCTCCTCCACTGCTGGTGGGAGTGCACATTTGTACAGCCATTTTGGAGATCAGAATAGTGGTTCCATGGGAAAATGGAAATCAGTCTACCACAAGATGCAGCAATCCCTCTCTTAGGCATATACCCAAATAATCCACATCCATGCAACGAAGACATACCTTCAATTATGTTTATAGCAGCATTATTTGTAATAGCAAAAACCTGGAAGCAACCCAGATGCCACTCAACTGAAAAACGGATAAAGAAGTTGTGGTACATTTACACAATGGAATACTACTCTGCAGAAAAATAAATGTAATCTCGAAATTCACAGGCAAATTGATGGAACTTGTAGAAACCATTCTGAGTGAGGTAACCCAGTCACAAAAGAGGAACAGGGTATGTACTTGCTCATATATGGATTTTAGACATAGAGCAAAGGATCACCAGCCTATAATTCACACCACCAGAGAAACTATCATACCAGGAGGAACCTAAGAGATTCATATAAGATCCATAACAGAAAGGGAAAGGAACAAGCTCTCCTGAGCATATTGGGAGTGGGGGAGCAATGCATGCAGAGGGAGTTAGGAGAAAGAGAAGGGGAGGAGAAGAAAGCATGTGGGACTGGGAAGATTGAGTCAGGGGACGAATAGATGAGAGTGAAAAAAGAGAGACCACAATAGAGGGAGCCATTATATGTTTGAAGAGAAGACTGACTATAGAGACATGTCCAGAGACCTACAAGGATGACCCCCAACTAACAATCTGAGCAACAGTGGAGAGGCTACCTCAAATGCTCTTCCCTGATATTGAGATTGATAACTAACTTATATGCCATCACAGAGCCCTCATGGAAACAGAAGCAGACACCCACAGCTAAATACTGAGGCGAACTCTTGGAATCCTGTTGCAGAGAGTGAGGAGTGATAAGAAAAAGGGTCAAGACCAGGCTACAGAAACCCACAGAGACAGCTGACCTGAACAATTAGGAACTCATGGACCCCCCCCCCAGACTGATAGCTGGGAAACCAGCATTGGACCAACTCAGACTCTCCTGAACATGGGTCTCAGTTAGAAGGGGCCTCTGACAGTGTAACCAGGATGTATCCCTGGTGCACAAAAGGACTTTGGAAGCACATTCCCCATGGAGGGATACTCCCTTAGCCTATAGGCAGGAGGGAGGTCCTAGTCCCTACTCCAAGTGACTTGACAGATTTTGATGATCCCCCTGGAAGGCATCAGCCTCCCTAGGGAGTGTGTGTGTAGGGGAATGGGATGGGAGAGAGGTCAGGGGGTATGGGAGGGAGGGAGAGGGAACCGGTCAATATGTGAAATAAGAAAAAATAATAAATATATAAAAAATGTAGGCAAAAAGAAGTTTATTTGGGCTCATATTTCCAGGATAATAATAGTCAATTGTGGTGGAGATACATGGTAACTAGTGGCAGGCACTGTCACAGTAGCTGAAGGCTAAGTTCTCAACACTTGAACCCCAACCACAAAGCAGAGAGAGCAAAGAGGAAATGGTATGGCACCCTTTTATATTAAGTGCAAGGCCCACTGATACACTTCCTCCTGTGAGGCTGAATCACCTAAACCTCTTCCCAAAGAGCCACCAGGATTGGAAGAAAATTCTCATTCAAACAACTGCAATGCCCATGCTGATTAAGTTTTATATTTATTAGTTTTAGTTGGATTCATCTGGAAACACAATCAGTGGTTATACACTATATGTCTACATCTTCTTATCTGTGTATCTGAGGGTATGTGTGCCCATTCCTGTAAGTCTTGGCATGTAAATATCTTAAATACATAATGCTTTAGGATGGAACCCTTGTTGCACATCTACCATGTGTATGTCCAATGTGGTGCTTAACTTCGCATTTATGCTTCTGTGATTGTATGTTTAAGCAGATGACTGTCTATAACTATTTTAAATTGAGATGAAATAACATAGAAACTAAATGTTCATCAAGTTCAGCAGCATTTAGTGCATTTACAGTGATATGCAAGAACAAGAATCCAGATTGGTAGAATTGATCATCAGTAAGATGTTTCCTACTGAGCCTAACTACCCAAGTTCAGTTTCCAGGACCACTTCCTCCGAATTGTCATCTTACCTCTATGTACCAATTATATATAAACACATGGAATACATAAATGTGTTAACACATTTTAATAGACCAGAAAACCAAGTGAAGAGTATAACAGGTTGGCTATCTGTTCACATGCCCCAGACTCCAGCACACAGACTTGCAAACGGTGATGGAGAAACGCCCACACCTCTGGAGTGTATGACGTTTCACGCCATCACATCCATCTTTTCTCTGTAACTAATGGTTATGAAATTTACACTTTGTTTGTGATCTTTCATTATTTATGTTTTAAAAATGATTTTTTCCATACAACATATTTTTATAAATTGTTTTCTTTTTACTTCATGTGGATTGTTGTTTTAGCTCCAGGTATGTCTGTTTGAGGGCATTGAGTCCATTGGAACTGGAATTACAGACAATTCTGAGCTATCATGTGGATTCTGATAACAGACCCTGGTCCTCTGGGAGAGCAGCCAGTGTTCCTGGTCCTCTGGGAGAGCAGCCAGTGCTCTTAACCACCGAACCACCTCTCCAGACACCTACAATATACTTAATCATATTCTTCCTCCCTCCCAAATCATTCTAGATCCTTCTCACTTACATTGCCACCCAACTTCAAATTCTTTCACCTTCTCTAAAACAAACAAACAAACAAACAAAAACTCCCGAGAATGAAAACAAACCTACACACACAAAAAAACCCAATAGGATGGGATCCACACTTTTGTGTGTATGCGCACATTATATTTTTCCTTGTTTTGTTTTAGTTAAATAATTTATACATTCCCCCACACATGAAAAAATTGTGAGCAGGACCACAGAGGCATACATATTTCAGGGTGTACAATCATGAGTTCACTACAGTAATAATGCCACCTTAGGTCAAGTCACTTAAACCACCTTGGACTTGGCTTCTTCATTATCATTGGCGATGATAATACATAATTTTCTGTTCTATGGAATCTGCATTGCATCATATATGAAAAGGTAATGAGTCCCTGTGGACTTGTGTTTAGTAATTGCTTTCTTGGCATTAGCCAGCTGTGTTTACAATGTCTCATTTACTTAGGTCAAGACAGATTACAGCAAACAGTATCCACTGAGCTATTTGAGGGTTTAACCAAATTATGTAAATCACTGTGGCAGTGGCTCAGATGTTAGGGTCACATAATCTTCATAGGACCAGTATAGAGAGCCGAGTAGTGCCACGCCTTAAAGAAGTGCCACGCCTTAAAGTGGCGCTGGCTTCTGCCTTACACCTTCCCGACTGGTGAAGACTCTCTGGGTAAACAAGCCCAAGCCCTTAATTGGTTAAGTCTGTTCAGCCTGTCTGCTTCCGCATTAGAGTAGCCTATCTTCAGGGTCCATGTGGCTCACTGGGGTTGGTTAGCTCAAGGGTATTTAAGCCTGTGCAGGGGTCCCCCGGCTCTCTCTCTCTCTCTCTCTCTCTCTCTCTCTCTCTCTCTCTCTCTCTCTCTCTCTCTCTCTCTCTCGGGCCAAAAGAAACATGTTTAAAGGATCCTGATTAAAACTGCATGAAGAAGATCTACCCAGAGTCGCATCTTCCTTGCTGGCGAGGGCAGGCGCGTACAGACCAGAATATGGTATCAATCGCTCTCTTATTTGTTGTTCACAAATGCCTCAGTGAGACATCTAGAAAGACCTGAGGATCTTTTCAGTGCTCCACACATTTCATCCATGTGCACATGTCCACACACTAACATAAATACAGATAAGTTCAAGCCAGGCAGTGGTGGTGCACATTGGTAATCCCAGCACTGAGGAGACAGAGGCAGGTGGGTGCCCATGAGTTTGAGGCCAGCCTCATCTACAGTATCACTTTACTTCCCAAACTAAGGAGAGTCACAACAATAACAAAAGGAACAAAACTACAGACCTTTGTCATGGTAACCACAGATGTAAAATTCTTGGAGATCTGCCTGGCTCTTCCTCATAAGTTCCTGTATTAAAGGCAGTATAGCATGAAGTACTCCTTCCTCTCAGCCTCCCCACTGCTGGGACTACAGGTGTGTGCTGCCACAGCTGGCACATTTCAAGCATTTGAGTGTCATGTTTTGAGAGTAGCTATCATAAGTGCAATGTAGTTCTCATCCATAGTGTGGCCTAAGGTAAATGTTCTTGATATCTATGTACTTTTATGGATTAGTAGGTAAAGAAATAGTTTACAATTCCAGAAGGTTGGAGTCTATAATTATCATGGAAGAGAGCATGGCAGAAGGAAGGCAGGAATGGCATGAGAGCAGTAACTAAGAGCCCACATCATAATCCCCCTCAGTGTGAGGGTTGTGACACATACATGACATGTGCTTCATGGCTCCCCCTGGGAATCCTGGGTTGCACTAATTCCCAAAGTTCAGTGACAGATCAGCCAACTTGGCAGGAAAATGGTCCTGTTGCTGTTCAAGTCTATTTGGCACCTTACCAATGTCAGGAAAGTACAGATACTTGCCTGAAACCACCATGTTTTCCTGACCTTTCCCCTCAACCCCTGGAGTATAATCATAATGACCTCCTCTCAGCTTCCCCTCTGCTAGTAATGCAAGAGTGTGCTCCCACACCTGGCACATTTCAAGAGTTTGATGGTTATGTTTGGGAAGTAGCTATTATAGTGCAATGTATTTCTAATTCACTGCATGGCCTAAGATAAAGTTTCATAGCATCTATATACTCCTTTCTATTAATTAAGGCAGTAGCCCTCCCACAAAATGTGAACTGTGAAAGTTATATGAAGTACACTTTCTGACTCCCACTGGGAATTGTGGGTTGAAATAATAACCCCAGTTCAGTACCAGATCAGCATACTTTGCTAGACAAAGGTCCTATTTTCTTTCAAGTTTAGTGTGGCACATCACCAAGTTCAGAAAATTACCAATGCTATGCCAGAAATTGCCATGATTTCCTAACTCTTATACCTCTGATGTCAACATCAAACAGGCATTGACTCAACCTTACAAGATGGGTGCTGCCCCTTTTCACTCATTATATCTGTCTCTCCAATAAGATGAAATGAAGTCTTGTTAAAAAAAAAAAGGAATGTCTAAGAATAGGCATGGCCATCCATGCTCCTCATATCTGCATTAGCAACAATGCAATAAATATCAACCCTTGCCTAAATTACTTAGCAACATGCTATGTCTATTTATTGGTAATGGACCACAGTGATAGAACAGTTTCCTGGTGTCTTTTTCCATTTCTATTGCTGTCAATAGATACTGAGTCAAAGATAATTTATAGTAGAAAGAGTGTACTGGTGCTTGCTTACAATTCCAGAAGGTTGGAGTCTATAATTATCATGGAAGAGAGCATGGCAGAAGGAAGGCAGGAATGGCATGAGAGCAGTAACTAAGAGCCCACATCATAATCCACAAGTAGAAGTCAAAGAGAAAGAGAGCATTTGAAATCTCAAAGCATATGATTTTATGTGGTAATTCTCATTCAAACTACCATACAAGGATTCTGACAGTCAACATCGAGGGTCTTTGTGGCTTAGTGTTATGACAATAGTCTAGCATAATTGAGGTCACAAGTTTAATTCTCATTATAGAGGGGCAGGGTAGTAGAGGACAGGAGTATGTAATCTCCGAAAATGTCCTAGTGAAATCCATTATGTTGTATGCTAAAATAGTTGATGAAATTGAAAGAGGAACTGGCAAAATGGATCAGTCAAAATGTACCTGTCTCACAAGCATAAGGACCGAAGTTTGGATCTCCATCGTCCATGTAAAACGTAGACATAAACATGGAACATCACACACACACACACACACACACACACACACACACACACACACACACTATATATATATAATATATATATATATATTCATAGAATTTGGATGGTATAGCAGGGAAAGGAGGGTCTCACAGACCAGTCAGCCAGCCTATCTAACTGAGGAACTACAAGTCTAGTGAAAGACTCTCTTTCAAATGACTAATTATTTGATCATACTAAGTAGAGAACAGTGGAAGAAGATACTAACATCACAAGGCTGTCACAATTTTATTCAGAAAACATTCAGAACAGATAAAGGGTGCTATGATATGAGGAACCTGTTGTACCCAGAGCAACCTTTGTGAAATAATCAACAAATACACTTTTGAAAAGCTTGTCTAAGTTTGGTTCATCAGAGCTGGGCTTATCTGCTGCGAAAGAGCCTAAATTGCATTCTGGAGTTATCCAACTTCTTAGAGCATCCCATGCAGTACAGAACAGCTGACAAAAACATGCAGTGTAATTTCTTTTATGTAACACCTACCAGTTTATTTCATGTCTAATGATTACAGACATTGTTGTGTACACGTCCAAAAGCAATTTATTTTGCCTCTATGTTCTAAGTTACACCACCAGCTCAGGGGTGACCAGGATTCCCTGCTCAGGAGTGACCACACCCCTACATCACCATCAATCACTAATTAAGAAAATAACACACAGGTTTCCTGTAGCCCAGTCTCATTTGAGGTTTCTTCCATCTTGATGAGTCTCATTTGTGTCAAGTTGACATAAAACTACCCAGAGCATTTGGCAAGAAGCTAATATTAAAAATCAAATAACCCCTCCCTCTCTCACCACACACACACACACACACACACACACACACACACAGAATATAGATATAGATATAGATATAGATATAGATATAGATATAGATATAGATATAGATATAGATGTAGATATAGATGTAGATATCAGGGTTGTTTGTGGCTTGAGCTAACTTTCATGTCAATTACTAAGCTCAGAACATCTTCAAAGTCAAGTGCTCCACCAACAGGGGAGGAGCCTTGTAACATAATTAGCTATTTTTAAATCAAACAATTTAAATGTTCCCCAAGGATAAAGCCTTGCTCACCTTTATGCCTTGGCATTTCTACACAGGAAACAGTTCAGAAATAGGCATTGATATTTAGTGGTCTTTGGGACAATTCAATCAATCAATCAATCAATCAATCAATCATGTAGGCAAATCTTCTCTTCTGTGCTTTCTCAGAAAGCTTCCGCACCTATTATAGGGTTTGTTCTCACTGGACAGAACAGATTCCCCAGCTATCAGTACTCAGGTTCTCTGTGGCTTTTCACCTAGCCATGGGGTCTTGTAACATTTTATCTATCCATGTCAGCTGCTACTGTTATTATGCAGGTCTTACTTAGGCAACAATATTGTTAAGATGTTGTGGCCATGGCTGCTCTAGAAGACTCTATCTTGCAGCAGGCCTCTTGGTCATCTAACTCTTGCAATCTGATCTAGGATGTTGCCATTTTCTGGCTTGTTGAATAGAACAGCGATGAATATGAATGGATAAGCATCCCTGCAGTACAGGGAAATACCCTTGGGCATATACTCAAGAACCATATAGTTACCCCACAGAACGAATATCTGTCTATCATTTTGTGGATGCTTCACACTGATTCCCATCATGGCAACAGTAGCAATTTGACCTCTTACCAACAGTGACCAAGCATTCCCTTTTCCACATCAACATCCAGCATTGGTTGTCATTTTATGTTAGCCATTTTGATTGTAGTGGAATGAAATGCCCAAACACTCCTAATTTTTATTCTTATGACAGCTAAAATATTGAAAATATTTCTTAACCATTTGTAGTTCTTCTTATAATAATTCTTCATTTAGTTTTATGTTTCACTTTTAAAAAAATTTTAATCGAATTTTATGTTTTATTGGTATTTGTATTTCTACCTCTTTGTACATTGTAGACACTAAATCATTGTCAGATATACAGCTGGATTGTTCCTATTCTTATGACTGTATCATTGTGCAATTGACAAAGGTCTTCACTAAGTTTTTGGATGTCTATTTGTCGATTTTCTCAAGCTAACTCAAAATGTGCATCTAAATCATGCCCCTCTCAAGGCTCAAATATCTTTGTGGAAGATGGGGTAGAAAGATCATAAGAGCCAAAGGTCATGGATGACTATGGTTAGACAGTATTTTCTGTATACAACTAGGCATAGCTCACAAGAGTTTTGAGAGCTTTGAAAAGCCAGATGAACAATCAAGTAGGACAAAAACCTAACATGGCCACAAAGTCCCACCCCCATCTGAGGAGTTATTGGCAATTGATATGTGCAGGTCAAGAGGAAATGTCTGTTTTCTTTAAGGTTGTAGCCCCTGAGAGCCTATCCATAATCCAATAGATCCATTCTCATACATACATTACCTGGCATCAAGTGATTTTTTTAGAAAAGAAATAAAAGTGGCAAGGGAATAGAAGTAGAGGAAGGGAAGAAAATGGAAGGGAAGGAATAAGGGTGGGCTTGATCAAAACACATTTTAAGAAAATTTCAACTTATTAACAACATACAACACATAATAATTCTGAAATAAGAATTACAAGATACTAGATATAAATTAAGGAGGAAAGGCCATGGCCAACCAAAACTTTCATGTAATACCTGAAATTATGTATGTATCAGGTATTAGCATGAGCTAACCTTCGCTGATATTAGGCATAAAACAAGTCTTTCATGAATATGGGAAATAAAATAAAGAGACACAGTAATAGAGAGATGCGGAGTCATGAAAATCCTGTTCAAGAAAGAAACATAGATTCAGAGTTGTAATGGACTAGAGAAAGACATAGAATGGAGAAAGCAGAAAGAATGTGATTGGGCAGAAACAGGGTAGAAGAAGGGAAGGTATAATCCATTCAGAGGAGCAAGCCCCATGCCAGCTTGGCCTCAGAAGCCTTGGAAGCAGACGGTGCTGTCTCTTGCTCTTTTTAGTGTCAGGCCACTGCAAACCAAATCTCACTTAACTCCAACAACAGGTCAGCAATATGAAAACAGCCAATTATTAATTACACTGACTGAATCCCATATCCATGCAAACACTTCTACATACTTCAGACTGTTGCATGAGTGACTCTTCTAGGTAAGTAACCACTGTTATCACCACCACTTTACAAATGTGCAAATAATACAGAGGCAAGGACACATTACATTGCAAAGTGACCCAACTTAATAGATTGGATTAAATACTGAGATAATGTAGGGAAAATCTACCAGCATGACTCCTGTGCTGAGGAAGAGCTGAAAATGCTAGAGATATGATCTCTGAGTTTGTAGAAATGGGACATAGCATGATCTCCTAGTCTGTAGACCTGGGAGATAGCATAGAATCTAAAGGTCTTCCAAAGAAATCTATGAAGTCCCCAAGAATAATAGGACCATATTGAAAAACTGTGACAAAGTGTATATTCACATCCCTTGAGCACATGGCCATTATTTACTCCATGAATATTTATTGTTAGCCACACAATGAGCTGGCACTATTCTATACACTGAGGGGTCCATATAAGTAAAAAAGAAAAAGTTAACCACAAGGAAATAGTAAGCTGGACTGGGCACACTCCTGTAACATCAGCAGCATGCAGGTACACAGTTTCAATACCAACCAGACTTCTCCAGAAAATAATAGATAGATAGATAGATAGATAGATAGATAGATAGATAGATAGATAGATAGATAGATAGATAGATAGATGATAGACATATGATAGATAAATAGATAGGTGGATGATAGATAAATATATAGATAGAAAGGAATTTAATCCCCAGATCACAAATAAAAAAGCCAGGAATGCTGGCACAATCTTTTAATCCAAGATCTGTGGAAATAGAGGACGGTGTTTTCCTGGCCATTATTCCAGCCTAGTCAGTAGTCCCCAGAGCCACATGAACAACCCCACTTCAATAAGCAAAGTGTGATGTTTGGGAGATGCCTCACGGGTGAAACGTGTCTGTGTTTGTGTGTGTTGTGTGTATGGTATATGGGGGGGGTGTAAGTGATCTGTGCTGTGGGTGCGGTGTACATGGTTAGTATGTGTTTGGTGTGTGTATATGTCATGCATGTTGTGTGTGTATATGTGGTGTTTTGTAGTACATGATATGTGGAGGGTATGATGTGCGTGTGTTATCTGTGAAGTGTGTGTCAGGGAGTGTGTGGGGTGTGTGCATGCACTGCTTTTTTGCTTTGTTTTGGGTTTTTTTTAATATATAGATACTGGAGATCCAAACTCAGGTGCTCATGCTTGCACTTCGATGGTCTTATTCCCAGCACCACTATCATCCTATCCTCTCTGACTTCCTTCCTTCCTTTCCTCTCATTTTATTTCTTCTCTTTTTGCCTTGATTTGTTGAGGGCCCCAGATCCCCACAGCTGTAGTTACTGACAGTTGTCAGTTGCCCAGCATGGATACAGGGAACTAAATCTCATTCCTCTACAGGAGCTAGTGTTCTTCTCTACTGAGCTGTCTCCTCAGCCCAGAATTGGTAATGGCAGTGCGAACATTAAGTCTATGGAAGCGTTTCTCAACCCTGAAATTCTAAAGGTCCTCTTAGGTCAACCATGGCAACTGTTCTGAAGTTCCTGGAAACAAACTTAGCCTGGATGGAGAAGATTTTATGCAGTCTTAAAAAGAAAATCCTGTAGCAGATCTCTAAACATCCCACTGTTTCTCTTCACCTCTCAGGTACCCATGCTCACCTACAAACCCCAGTGCCTGCCACCAGAGGGCCTCAAATGGCAGAGCAGAGCACCTCCCCCAGGTCCCAAGATCACTTGCTGGACTTTGCCCTCAATTCCCAAACACATTGCCAATCACTGCTCCTCATAAAGTAGCACAGCCCATCTCCTGACCCAGACCCTAACATCTGAGGACCCGGCTTACAGGCAGCACAAATTCTGACAGTGCAGGCAGAATGCAGGTAGCATGGAGGTGGAATGCACCATGACATGAGGGGTGTGAGGCAACAGTAGGGAGGGAGTACACAGAGGAATGACTAACACTAAAGCCCTATGGAAAAGCAACAACTATTGTAGAAGATATACCATTTTTAGCACATTTACATGGAGACTATGCCCCTACTAGACACTGCAGGCTATCAAACAAAAATCCAAGTATGGTGGTTAGAATGGGAATGAGCCCACAGGCTCATGCATTTGAAAGCTATGGAACTGGCTCTATTTGTAAAAATTAGGAGGTATGACCTTTTTGGAGGAAGTGTGTCACTGGGGGTTGGCCTTGAGGTTTCAGAAGCCAATGCCAGGCCCAGAATCTCAATTCCAGCTACCTTCATACCTGATGTGGAACTTTCAGCTACCCTGTCTTCCTCTGTCCCACCATGCTCACTGCCATGATGATAATGGACTAAATCTTTGAAACTGTAACCCAGCCCAGTTAAATGTTTTATAATTGTTGTCATGGTTATAGTGTTTTCTCACAGCAATAGAACACTGACCATGTTATCAAGTGATAAGATTGGATTGTCCTTCTGAGTCTTTAGCCAGAAAATTCCCACAGGACACCCCCCCAAACTTTACAGGGGATTGCCATTGCTCTATTAACCTCCAGACTTCATGGATGGTAAGACCCTATTGCTGAGACGCTCCATATTAGCATCATAGAGCATGGAGAAATCAAGCTAGTATTAACTGACCAGGATGTTCCACACACACTACCAGCTGGAAGGAACTATACTGGAGGAAAATGTTATAATTTATCTTACTTAGCTGTGTGCAACACTAATGACCAGCCTGAAAGATATGTCCACTGCACAAAAGGAAAACTAATGTCATGGGAGTGACTGATAGGTTTGGAACACTTTCTGGGTTGGATTTAAGGTCAACTTCACAAAATAAATCCATGTTTACCACTATTAAGAATGTCAAGACTCCAGGATCTAGAAGATCTTGAGGCCTAGGGGAGAACCTACTATTGTCTGCCAACTGGATATAGTATTAAATCCACTCCTACACATTTATTTGTATAGTCACATATGAGATGTCTCCCCTCTGCCAACTGAGAAGGTTCTTAGCCAGGCATGGTGGCCCACTGCTTCAATCCCAGTAATTGGGAGGCAGAGGCAGGTGGATCTCTGTGAGTTTTAGGCCAGTCTTGTCTACACAGTGAGTTCCAGAACAGTCAAGGCTACATAATAAGACCCTGTCTCAACAAAACAATAACAACAATGAATAAACAAACATAATAAATAATAAGAAATGTTTATTCTTGTGGTAGGCAGTAATTAACACTGAGACTGTCATCTGGTTAAGGTGTAGAAAATAAGAGACTAGAGTACTCAAGGCTATGAAGTAGGTAGGAAGTGACAGATGGGTCACAACAGCTCTCTGTATGTCTCAGTCTGGATCTTTACCAGCCCTCTCCTCTGTCTCCACATCCCCAACTTGTGGACTAATTGCCCAGACTCTGAAGCTCCTCCACCAATCTATGATCTTCCTCCTGATTCACTGCTCCATACTCATTTCTCCATTCCCCAAACCCTTCATGGTGCTCAGACAAAAACACTCAAGAACTTCCGGGGAACTCAAGGCTTTCTACTGGGGAAGAGCAAACTTGACTGGTGTGGCATAGCAGAAAGATCTTGAGGACCCAACATTAATTGCTTTCTGCAGCTATAGGTCCTCTGCCCACACACACTGCTTTCCCAGAAGATGGGACAAATGATAATGATAAACTTTGTCCAGTGAAAGCTTTCTGCATGATCCACCAGGGCTTCCCATATTGTCTCGTGTACCCTCAGGAATAGACTATGCTGGGGCCCCGTGTAGGTTGTGACAATATCTCTGCAGAGTCAAGGCCCAGACCTCAAAAGCTATCCCTAGTGATGTGTCCTTCCTCTCCTTGATGATGTCTGGGTCTCATCATGGAAATAGCTAAACTCGAGCCCTGTGGTTTCATGTGACGTTCTCTCACACGCTACCATTCTCCCAAGTATTCTTAGATGCTCACAGCTCTGGCTTGGAGTTTTACAGATGACTCCACACATGCAAATTCTGCTCTCTAAGTTTCATATAACAGTATGTTTGCCAGAATCTATCTTTCTTCCTGCCTTCCCACTGTTCTTACTCAAAAAGAATTCCAGAAGCTTCTCTGTTGGGACACCATGGCTGAAAGAAGAGAATCCCCAACCTGCTGAACCATGGATCTGAAACTCCTTGGTGCCTGCAAGCATTGCTTCCTTCCTCACAATTCCTGCCTCCTCACCCTGATCTCCTTCACATATCAGCCCTTGATAGTATTTGAGTAAGATTTATGGGGTCTTGATGGGAGATGTTATTCTGTAAATATGTTTTTCATACTGGTTAATTAATAAATCCCTGTTGGCCAATAAAAAAGGAAGATAGGAGGGACTAAGAAACTAGGAAGAAGAAGGAAGTAGTTAGGAGGAGTCAGGATGTGGAGCCTAGAGGAATCAAGATGCTGGGGGCCGCCGCTCTCCGGTAAGATGAGCCACGTGGAAATACTTAAAATAGTAAAAATGGGTTAATAATTAAGACAGAGCTAGCCCATAAACAATAATGGTAACTGGCCAACAGGATTGTATCAAATACAAGTCTCTGCATGTTATTTGGAGCAGGCACGCCAGACCGGCGGCGGATGGGCTGGCGGAAAACAACAAGCTACAGGGTCTGTTTGAAAAATCTTTTACCAGAAAGGTAGAATCCATTGTCCATGATAGAGACATCCCTTGAGCTGGAGCCACCCCAGGGCCAGACTACTAAGAGTCAGAAGAAGCCAGAGTGTCATGGCCTTCCCTCTGCACGCTGCAAATTCTCCTGCTTTTTTTGAAAGGGCAGGCTGCTCTGTTTGTTGTCTTATTTCTGTGGTTGGTGAAAGAAGATACGCCAGCGATTTTTATTGGCAAAGTTCATGGTAACTCTGCCTATGCTACAGGGAGCTTCATGAGGCAGATTGAAATTTAGTATCTCGGGTGAAATGAGAGCTGTCTGCTGATTGGCCAATGGCTGTCCAGGGATACATTCCTAGGTGATGACATTAAATAAACAATTCTTCCCACAAGTACCTGCTTGCCCCAGCACTGCAGTAGGTTGAAGCCAAGTAGATCTTGTATTTTGGGGACACATTGCCAAACCCACTTTCCTTGGGGCGGAGCCAATCAATGCCCTTAGGAGGCATGGAACTGGACAGGGAGAATTTCTGGAGGATGGTGGTGAAAAAAAGTAAAAATTTATTGCAGACATGCCTTCCCCAAGACAAATATGCTTTCCTGTGGGCACATGGAATGAGCCATATGAGCCCTAGGGGAGTACACAAACTTCATATTGCCCCCTTGCCTAACCCCGAAAACCTCTCCTATTACAATGAATAAAAATGAGGTGAGGGGATGGAAAGATGGATCAGGGGTAAAGAGCACTGGCTGTTCTGTAATGATGTCACAGAATGGAACCAGAAGACAGAGATAGACCAACAAATATGCAGATGGCAACAGAGAGACACAAGAAATATGGAAAAGGAAGGCAGCAGGACTCCTCCAGAGAAATCACACCTTCTCAATTTCTGAAGTCCAAGACTCTGAAATGGATCCTGGAACTGACCATAGGCTTCGTTGTTGATTTGCTTTGGCTTCGTCCATGATGTCTCTTTCCCTCATAAGAGCTTAGAAGTGAGTCCAGGATGGACACTATGGAACAGAGGACCTCTAAGTTCACTTCGAGCCCTGAAAGGGGTAGGAAACTAGAGTGATGTTCCAGGTCTTTTGCTTGAACAAGACATTAAGACTCAGGATCACAGCAGGAGCCTCCAGGCCTTTATAAACAGTACCAGAAGCCACTAATATGGCATAAAGAGCCAGACTCTCCAACATTTCTAACTTATAAATTCTCTGTGAATTCTGGCCAGACCCTTAGGAAAGTTTGCAAGGTTGGTATTGGCTACAATGTACTTCTTAATCAGTTTTTTAATTCTTTCACTTTTTATATCCCACTGGGCATTTCCACTTCCTCTGCTTGTCCCAGGACCCCTCTATCTCTCATCTCCCTTTGATACACACTTCCTCCATTTCACCTCATCAAAGAGCAGGCCTCCAGTGGACATAAACAAAATCCAGCATAAGTAGGCTGCGACAAGACTAGACACATCCCATCCCATCAAGGCTAGATGAAGCAACCCAGTAGTAGAAGTGTCCTATAGAAAGGCAAAAAGGTCATCAGCAATTCCTGCTCCCATTATTAGGAGTTCCAAAAGAACACTCAGTCATTAAACACAAGCAGAGAGCCTAGGTCAGAACAACACAGGCTCTCTTAACTCAGCTGAGCCTCCATGAGTCTTGGTTAATTGATTCTTTGGCCATATTCTTTTGATGTTCTCCAGCCATTTTCCTGTGATTATTCATCCCCTCCTTACGTTCTTATTCTTGATGGATGTTTCTCGTGTGTGTGTGTGTGTGTGTGTGTGTGTGTGTGTGTGTGTGTGTTTAATGAGGAAACAGCTCAAAGTTTGTGAGAGAAGAGGGTCTTGACATACAGGCAGAATCCAAGCTTTCTGGGCCATCTATGCTACATCACTCTTTCTTTACCACATATTGGAGTATCTACCTCAAAATAGTGAGAGCAGCAAGACAGCACACCTAGGTGGATACCAGGAACAGTCACTGTGTTATAATTAACCCAGAACCTCCCTCCTCCAATATTTTCTCTATAACTATTGATGTTTTAATCCAAGGACCTGATAATATATGTAAACAGCTAGTGGTCATTACATAAGAGGATGAAGTACCTAATAAAATGTACGACTCGTGCATGGTTCTTCCTATTCATTGTCAGGCCCACAATGTTGAGGTTCCTCCATTATATCTTCTTGAGTTGCCTCAGACATTCTGTCCTACCTCCTCCTTTCAAAGAGAGCCCTTTCCCCATGTCATTTCTCAGAGCAATGGCTTCCTAGCTGAATAAGCATATGGAATAGCAAATAGGGCCTTCATCTTCTGACAAGATTCCACTCAGATAGACAGCATGCATGCAGTCTAACAGACCCCAGAACGCTCTTGTGGAAGGCACTCTTCCCTTAGGAAATCTTTGTGCCTCATATTTGAGAACAATATTTGATATTAAGCTAGATCTAAGCCGAAGGAAAGGCTTGATCTATCTGCTGCCACCTTCTTACCAGACACTGAGTATTCCTTTCCCAGCAGTCATCAGCTGCCATTATCTCCTCAGTCTTACTATTATATTTTTACTTGGTTCATATTAATTTCCCATAGTTTCTGATTTTATAAATACTATTCCTGTCAAGCATATTATGCATTTGACCATATTTACCGTTCATTAATTTTGTTTCTCTTTCCTTCCCCTTCCCGCCTCTAGTCCCCTTCCCTCCCCTGAGTTTCTCTCTTTGTTTTCATAATATACACCCTCTCTCTCTCTCTTTTACTGTCTGTCCATCAAGAATTAAAGCTCCTTTCCCTTAGCAGAAGTGAGTCAGTGAAGATAAGGAGGGAGACCCTCTTCCCACCACACCCAGTTTTTAAAAAAAAGCAACAGTAAAACAAACAAAATAAAATCATTTTCTCTTTTTCTCTATTTCACAAAGGAGATGCCATGATGAAAAAAATGAAAGAAAAAAAAACTAATGAGAATATGGCACATTCCAGAACAGCTCATAGTGGAGTAAAGAAGAAGACCACTGCTGTGTAGTTCAGTGTTCTGCGTGAATCACATGAGCTGACCAGTCCATGGCTATGTCCATGCCTCTTCATACTTGATCTTAGGAGACAAGCATTGCTACTTGCTGCAGGAACTGAAGTCACTGACCACACTGCTTCACACTGCCAATGATGACATTTAGTATCCTTTGGCCAATCACTTCCCTTGCATAATTGTCTTTAGTGACCATCTTTACTTGTGTTCTCAGGATGCAGACCTGTGACTTCTCAGTGAGCTATGTGTCTCTTACTTCATTCACCTGCTGACTTAGACTAGTTTAGTCATTATCTGTAGATCTTAAGAAAGAACCTGAACACACACCACTCTGTGGGACCACTCTTCTCTAACACTAGCTTGTTATGCAAGAAAAATCACTTGCAGAGCAAATCTCCATATAGAATTTAAAAACTATGAGAATCGTGGTTCCCTCCTGCAGTTATGGCCATCAGTCTGTCCTCAGGTGTGTGGAGTCTCTAGGGTACTTTGAGCTCCTATCAGCACCCTGCTGGGAACCCATGTTGGAAGGGTAATTTTTTTTTTGTTTTCTGAGTCAAATCACCTTCCTGCTTTTCCTTTTCCCCACCTTGTTGTTAAGATTTTCATCTCATCATTATTTCTTTGGAATATGGCTTCTCCTTTGCTGCTGTGGCTGTGTTTTAGGGAGGAAGCGGGGTGGGGGGTATGGATGATGTTAGAATATTATGATCTCAAAAATATAAAATAGGTTTTTTAAAATTAAAAAAATAAAATAATGCCATTGTGATGAATATTTCAGATTAGTGAAAATTTTCATGAGAACATTTGTGAATCTGAGCTTTCTCTAAATGTCATCCCACAAATTTACCTACTACATAGTTGCATATATTTATTTTCTTACATTATATACTTGCTTTATGATTTCTATATATTTCTTTGAACCACTGTTATATAAGTATACATTATTATTTTATTGTGACATAGCCATTGCATAATTTATGCATGTATCAAAACATCATTTGGAATCCATTAACACACACACACACACACACACACACACACTATATATATATACACACACATATTTGAAGTTTGTTTTTAAATCATGTGTATTTGTGTGTGTGAATATGCATAACTATACAGGTGCCAGTGGAATCTGGAAGAGGGTTTGGGTCCCCTGCAGCTAGAAACTGGTGACTTTGAACTACCAAACATGTGTGCTGGGAACCCAGCAACAGCAGCCTGTGCTTTTAACAACTAAACTAACTCTCCTGCCCATAACGTTTGTGCCTTTTCTTTTTCAGGGAAAGAAAAAAATAACAAGCATATTTCTTAATTTATTTATCCTTGTGGCTTTTGTGGTTTGCTGTTTATTTCTGGCTGCATCCCACTTTGCTCACTAGACTTATTATGGTTAAACTAATATTTATAAAATGATTGAAAATTGTGTGCCCTGACATATGATTTATCCTGAAGGAGGTTCCAGATACACTTCATCAGGATGTGTGCCCTAATGCTATTGAGCGAAATATGGTTGGATACAATATGCCTTGACTCAGCAAATGGAGTCATGTCTCCATGAGTTTACAATTTTTTCCAACATTACAGGAATAGTTATTTTTCTCACTCCATTTCATTCAAATGCCTGATAGCCACCGTTCCTTCCCCAGAAGGTGTGTGTCTCATTGTTAAAATTGATCTAGCCCCTCATTCCTTTTGTGTGTGTGTGTTCCTTTCAGGTACATGTACATGTGTGGGTAGAGTCCAGAGGTCAACACCGCATGTCTTCTTCAGTCTCTCTCAATTTTGTTTTTGAGGCAGGTTCTCTAATTAAATCTAGAGTTCATGATTTGGTTGGACTTGGCAGTCTTCAACCCCCTCCCAGGATTAGGCTGACAAACTTGGCCATCAAGCCTCACTTTTGATGGATGCTGGAGATCCAAACTCAGGTCCTCATGATTGCTTGGCAAACACTTATCCATCTCCCCCACCTGCTTCCTGTCTTCATTCTCCCAGGTAGAATCTGAAGCTTGAAGGTTTAAGTGCGCCACCCGGGAGAGTTTGCAAGGCAGTTCCCAGGGACACCATCTCAATGCCTTCATATCCACTACTTTATTGGGTCCGCCCAATACTGACATCATAAAAATAAGAAAAGATACCAAGCTGTTGAGATTATGTATTGCTCAGCTATCCAACTCATCAGATTTATACCTGTGACACTTGAACATATGCTTTTAAAACTCTTTACTGACTTTGATACTAGTCCTTTGGAAACTAACGTGGGGCAGAACATGTGTTCATGTGCATCCCCAGGAAACCCCAGAATGCACATATACATGCCCATCCATGAAGCAACAGACACTCAAATGTCAGTTTTTCTGGCCATCTCTAAAAATGTCTTTGTCCACCACAGACATCATTAAGAGTCCTGACTTCAGTTTTCCAGACGGATACTGAGTCTGACACAATGATTTTAGTGATGATTCCCTAGTAATCAATTCTCTGAAAGGACATCAAAGCGTGGATGAGTTGAATGGTAAAGCCATGTTGGCAGCCCACTTGAAACTCTGGAATACCTCTGAACAGTATGATGTGGCAATAGTCTGAGCTCTCAGAGTGTGTTAATGTTTGAAAATCTCCTCGAGGCCAATGCACACAGGTATTCATCCAAGTATTAGAAAGCTTTTGGAATTGGTGAGACTTCAGCAAACTTAGACTAAGGAAATATTATATGGTCAAGAATGTGCCTCATTAGTTAAACGGACATGAACTCTTTTCCCTTCCCATGCATTTGTGAGAATTAGGAGGACTGGACCCCTTAGCAAAAAGTTGACAAGGAATATTTTATGGGACATGTTATTCTGTATATATGTTTCTCATACTGGTTAATAAAGCTCTGTGGCCAATAGGAAACAAGATAGGCGGGGCTAGGAGACCAGGAGGAGGAGAGAGGAAGTAGTAGGAGTCGAGATGTAGCCAGGGGAGGAAGGAAGATGCCCGCCGTGGCTCCCCGATAAGACGACCACGTGGAAATATTTAGATAAGTAGAAATGGGTTAATAATTAAGACAGAGCCAGCCCATAAACAATAATGGTAACTGGCCAACAGGATTGTATCAAATACAGAGTCTCAGAGTGTTACTTGGGGCTGGCGCGGCTGTGGGCCCAGACTGGCGGGCTGGCGGGCTGGCGGAAACATACACGCTACAAATATTTATTCTGTAATCTCTGCATTATTTATTAGTATTAGTAATAGTAATTATTATTATTCACAACATAGTATAAATTTCCCCTTTCTCTCTCTCTACCTTTGAAATGCCAGTCACTCTTCAACAAGTCTGTTCATGTCTTCTGTCTCTCCTGTCCTTCTGGCCCCTTCTAAGTCACAAAACTGCCCCCACTAATGTGGTCCCCATCATTCATTTTACCCTTATTAAGCCCTGGCTCAACGGGACAAGAAACTCATGGTGTAGTTTGGTGGGATTGTGGCAAAGCCCCTGAGTCTAGGGGACACATCGATGTCTTGGGGGGCCTGTGGGGATCTGCAGCAGAAGTTCTGCATGATGGTTGTGAGGAAGAGGAAGAGCTCCATTCTCGCCAGTCCTTCTCCAAAGCAGTACCGCTTTCCTAAAGAGAGGAGACAGAAGAATGAAGATGGAACCCAGTTCTTGCCATTACCCCATAGCAACCCCCTGGCTGTATTTTCAATGAGAGTTAGGGATGAAGCCTTTAAAGAAGGCTCTAATCACTGAGTCTCCCTTGCACTTGAGGTGGATTGGTCCACGCCTGGCGGTAACAATCTAAAATTTGGATTCCCTTCCCTATAGAGGTGCTCTCCAGTATGACTGCCATGTAACCACATCCTTCCTTTCCTCTCTCTCTCTCTCTCTCTCTCTCTCTCTCTCTCTCTCTCTCTCTCTCTTTCTTTCTTATTTCATTCTTTGCTGCTATTTTGTTTTTGAGACAGGGTTTCTATGTATAGCCCTGGCTGTCCCGGACATCGTTTTGTAGAATACACTGGCCATGAACCCACAGAGCTCCTCCGTCTCTGCCTCCCAAGTGCTGGGACTAAAGGTGAGGGCGACCCATGTACACCTGCCACATCCTTTCTAAGAACTGGTTGTGTGACCTGAGAAAGATTTCTAACTTAGTTTAGGCTTTTGTTTCCCCTCATCTGTCACTACAATTTGACCATCACTTCTTAAGCTTTCAGATGCATGGTGCTTGTGAATTATGGTGATTGCTGTCAGTTGGCTGAAGATTTTTATCTAAGAGAATTTTCCAAGATGGTTTCATGAGAGAAGAGCTTTGGATGCAGCCCCCATGTTGTTGAGAGCAGTGGCCTGGCACTAGACAATGACGTCTTACCTATGGAAAAGGGCACAAATGCATCGTTCTTCTTAAACTGCCCATTGTCATCTAAGAAGTGCCTTGGGTTGAAGTCATTCGGGTTGGAGAAGAACTTGGGGTCCCTCAGCACAGAGCCCAGCATAGGAAACACTTCAGTGTCCTGTCAATGAGGAAGGATTCATAAGGTAGTTTGGATGAGTTTCCTGCTTGCTCATGTAGGTTAGAGAGGTGAGTTAGGGTATCCCAGGTGAAGATAAATATAATGTATGTGATTTGGTGGGGACTTTTAGGGCTGATCTTTGAGGAATGTGATGTCATTATCCTTGAGACAGGAGATGTGGGGCTAACTAACATAAGATACCGAAGGAGTGAGTGACATGAGGTCTGTCTTCTTCTAATGTCAGAAGTGGAGGAGTGAGTGACATGAGGTCTGTATTCTAATGTCAGATGTTGATGGATATGTACTTCATGACTCTCGAGACAAGAATTGGGGTGTATTGGATCTATGTTCCCCCAAAACAGGCTACATTGCAAACATGTGATTCCTGCCCGTCAAAGGAGATCTATATAAATTAGTTTATGTGTCTTGAGACTCCAGTGATGATTGAGAAACATGAAGTTGAAACTCCTGGGTCAGAAAGTCTGGAGTGAAACCCAAGCTATAGGAGATTCTATATAGCAAGGCAGAGGGGGTGGTAGCAGAAAAAGCCTGTCACTGAGAAAATGAGAGGGCTGGGTGATTTATAATGAGGAAGAGGGCATTCAGTCCCCAAAAGAAGGCTGGGGGTCATTATAGACTGGGTGAGTCAGCACCTTGGGGATGAGGAAGTCCCGGAATTTGGTGTCCTTGGTGACCCTGCGAGCCACACCCATGGGGATCATGTCTCCAAATCTCTGAATCTCATGGATCACAGCCTCTGTGTAAGGCATCTTCATGCGGTCCTCATATTTGGGCTGCCGGTTCCTGCCAATCACCTGGTCAATCTCCTCATGGATTTTAGCTGAGAAGAAGAAGCATGTGTTTAGGGGTCCAAGCATCTCATCTTGGGGATGATAGTGCAAAACATAGAACTAGATGGAGGCAGTGAAAAAATGTATGACATTATCAATCATTGTTAGCATATGCAAATCATAAGCATTGTTGGAGAAAGTTCTTGTTAATTGGATCGTATCAGAATTATGCAGCAATTGTGAGGAAGGAGATTCAGGCAGGGTCATGGGGACAAAGAAATGAATACTTTGATGTTCTGATGAGCAACATGCCAGTTGTTTCAACAACTAGAGACCGGTGCCCACCAACTGACTCTCTGTCTTTGCAGAACAGGGGATAGCTATTTGAGAGTCTAGTTTCTTGAGAGAGGTAGAGGATACTGTGGCAGATCAGTCAAGCAAGGTCAGAACCTAGGGTATCACCCCTCCCCCCTTTCCTGTCCCTTGCAGCCTCACCCTCCACATCTGGGTGCTTCATGAGCAAGAGAAATCCATAGCGTAGGGTTGTGCTGACAGTCTCTGTGCCAGCAAAGAAGAGGTTCAGGGTAGTCAACACCAAGTTCTTCATGTAGAACTCTGTATTGGGGTTCTTCTTCTCCTGCAGGAGGGAAGCATTCAAGTCCCACTCACTTCTTATGCACTTCGTTCCTTCTGCTTTGTGCCCTCCCCAAATTCACTTCTTTTCCCAGAGTTAAGGTGTGAAGAGGGATCCTGGCTGTGCCTGGTTCCAGTCTTTTGGAAGTGATCCCGTGCCTAATCCATTTCTCTTCTGCCATGCATGGCTTAGGAGACTGATTTTTAATGATGGTTTATTTGTCAGTTTTTAAGAGGTAAAAGTATTTAGGAAGGGAAGGCTGGGAAAAGACTCTCAGACACAATCGCAGAGACACCACGATAGAGGGAGTCACTGAAGACTAGAGACAGCTTTTACAAAATTATTTTTCTGTGTATGCGTGTTTTGCCTGCATGTGTGTCAGAGCATTATATGTGCTCAATAAGAAGCCAGGAGAGGGCATCAGGTAGCATCCAATCAATGGCGACTGGAATCTTAGAGCTGTGATCTGTGACGTGGGAGATGGAAATTGAACCCCAGTACTCTGAAAGAGAAGCCAGTGCTCATAACCACTGAGCCATATCTTCAGCTCTGAGACAATGACATTTATACAACAGGATCCTATTTATTAATTATGACCTATAATATTTCCTAAATGAATCTTACCCCTCAATCATTTGCACCTCAGACCACATGAAGATGTTATACACTGGTGATCCCATCCTCCAGAAAGCAGACCCAGCAGAACAACTAGAGTTTTGAGGCTAGGCTAGCCTACACACAGCAAATTTCAGGCCCGTCAGGTATACATAGCAAGATCCTACCTCAAAGCCACCAATGACAAACTCTCTGTCCTGAACAGATAGGAGAAGGTCGCAGTAAATCTCAGTTCATATAGTTGTAAAGGGCAATAAAGACTACACAATGGATGTGTTTGTTGAAAGTACGAGCCGGAGTCAGTGAGGTAAAACTTGCACCAATCAGACATTTGGAAAATAGCAGTTGAAACATGATCTCACTCAAGATTTGTGGGTATTAAATAAGTAAATAGAACTAATCTCTTAAAAACAGTGCCTGGAACATGGCAGCCCTGTCCTCTGGCTGTTGCCTCAGCCTGTACACATCTCCTGAGAATAAGAGAGAAGTGGATGGAACAGTGATGTTGAATAAAGATAAAATAAATGAATATAATTAAGGGAGCAATGAGTGGTCCTGTTAACTGCCTGCTCTGTGAGCCTGATTTAATCCTCCGTGGCTTTGAACCTCCCACCACACTCCCTGTCTTCTGGGATTACCTCCTGCATGCGGATGAGGAAGGAGTCGATGAAGTCCCTTGGGGTGTTGGGATCCAGGGTGTTCTGATGCTGTTCTACTTTCTTGGCTATGAAGTTCTCCAGCCCCTTCAATTCCATAAAGGCCTGTTGCTGTGGCCCTGGCAGGTGCTTCATCACGGAATAAAACATCTCATAGAGCTGTTGGTGGGAAGAGAATGGGAAACCAAGGCAGCTGTCACTGAACAAAACCCAACAGACGTGGTATCTCTCTTAAAACTAAGGGACATTTACATCAACTGTCCAGGAGTTTAGCTTTCTGGGTGAGACTGCACGGCAGCAGAGTTCTCTTATAGTTTAAGTGTGAGAGTTATTGTCCGACAAGTTTGTAAGTGAGATGGATTTGGGAACACATGCAGGCTCAGGGTATTCAGGTAAGGCTGGGGTAGGAGGCATCAGTTGTTGGGAAGGGTTGCCCACATAGATATTAAGGTGGTTGGGTGACTTCAGCTGAGACAACTGTTCATATACTAAAGAGATTTCCATCCGTGAGTTCTAACAGCCATTCCAACATTAAATTAGTGGTGCATAGTCACGAAGGTAAGTTATGCGATCAACCTAAGTGTCCAAAAATACAAGGCAATGGAGAAGGAAAATGTAGTTTATATACACAGCTGAATTATTTTACAGCCATTAAAAACCAAGTTATGGCATTTTCAGGAAAATGTGTCCAACTAGGCATAGTTTTATTAAGCAAATTTAACAAGTCTTAGAGGGGGAAGCGCATTTATTTATTTATTTATTTATTTATTTATTTATTTTTTCATTTGTGGTATACATGCGTTAAATTATTTGTGCACATATGTATGCATATATATATGTGTGTGTGTGTATGTAAGTGTGTGTGTGTGTGTGTGTGTGTGTGTGTGTACATGGAAGTAGAAGAAAAACTTTCACAGGGCACAAAAAATAACAAAGAAAGAGAAGGGGGTATAAAAATAAGGAAAGTGAGCATATGGGGGTAAATAGGCTCAATAAACAATATATCCTTGCCCCAAAAACTTTTTTAAAAAAGTAAGTATTTTAAAGTAGTACTGATATTCACATGTTCACCTGCATTATTACTCAAATGGCTGCACAGAGGGCCATACTTAGGTGTGTGAGTGATCTGTGCTGGAAGGAAACCCTTTAACTGGGGTGCTTAAGCACATTCTGGGCAGAAATTTTGCTGAGAGGTGTTGGGGGTTTACGTATTTCCATGTCTAAGTGAGGGGCACTCATTTACATAGTGCGGTGGCCTGGCTTACAACATTTTGCAGAGGGCACATGATTGGAGAGACCTGGATTCTGTAGCATCAGGCAATCAGAAACTGAAGGGGGTTTCTGAATTGGCAGGCCTTCCTGTAGCAACCTTTTGTGAGAGAGTAGAATGAATTGTGGTGGTGCTCTCCACCAAGCAGAGACACCTCCCTCTGTCTGTCTGTCTGTCTGTCTGTCTGTCTGTCTGTCTGTCTGTCTCTCTCTCTCTCTCTCTCTCTCTCTCTCTCTCTTGTGTGTGTGTGTGTGTGCGTGCGTGTGCGTGTGCGTGTGCGTGCGTGCGTGCGTGTGTGTGTGTGTGTGTGTGTGTACACTGCTGGCTCTGATTTCAGGCACAGCTATGTATTGACATCTACTGCTGGGCTACTTTGAAGGTAGCTGCTGGAAGGAGGCCAGCGGTTTGGGAGGGAGTGAGCTGGCAGATGTGGTGTGCGGAAGGTAGGACAAAGCTGAAACAGGTTACCTGCCCAGTGGAGGTAGCTGTGAACTGGAAACTCCCCAGCATCATCTTCAGCAGTGACAGGAACTCTTTGTCCTCATAATCAAAGCGGTCCCCAAAAACAATGGAGCAAATAACATTGGAGACTGTTCTGCTCAGGTAGAAGGTGGGGTCAATGAGAGCACCTGTGGGTGGGGAGAGGGGAGGAGAGGCGTTGTAGCTAGGAAAAACATCGCCGTGGTGATAGCACCAGATGCTTCGAATCAGATCATTAAAACTGAACGTTGTTCCCACAGCGGGGACTAGGAGGTCCTTCCATATCTCAGTTCTCATCCTGGGTCATGATGCTGCTTTTCCTAGCGTATCTTCTCCATGGTCCTACCTGAGAACTAGTGGGGCTCTGCTTACCATTGGTCTTCTGGATTGCCTCCAGGAGAAAGCCCGCCTCCTCTTGGATGCGCTCTTCAATGCCACGCTTGCCCACGCCAAAGTCCCTCAGTGTGGCGATGGAGAAGCGCCGCAGCTGTTTGGCGCGCTCCCAGTTGCTGAAGACCACTCCTGGGAAGTTGAGGGAGGGGCAGGAAGAAGTCAAAAAAGAGGAGCATGGCTGACTACTGACTACCCCTGAGCTGTTCCCCAAAGTGGAGAAAGATGCACACAGATTGCTCCACAAAACTGCAGCTAAAGGAGAGAATGAGTTAGAGGACAGTACGTAGAAGGAGACAGGAGGACAGATGCAATCGGGAGAGGTCAGGGGCAGGAGAAGTGAGACTGCGGAGATCTGGGGGTGCATACAGTTGTGAAAGATTTATAATTGAGCTATGGAAGAGAGGGGGGCCGGGAGAGAGAGCCACTGGACTGGGGAACAGATTTCTGTGTTGTCCTAACAGTGGAAAAAGAAAGCTGGGGAGAGAAAGAGAGACAGCTTCCGGGGCAATGACATAAGCTAAGAATGATGAGGTGGGAATGGGAAGAAATGGTCAGAGCATGCTAGAGGCACGGGATTCTTACAGAGGGATCCCAAGGCACACGAGGAGACATGGGTGGTAGTGGGGGATCAGGAGACATGAGCAGACAGAGGAAAGAACATTAGCATAGGATGGATCAGAGAACTGACACAACTGGAACTAGGAATGTGAGGAGAAGAAGGGAAGGAAGAGTCTGGGGAACTGGTAACTTCTAAGTGCAGCTGCCACATTCCCCTGCATCTTGCCCACTCACCATAGCCTTTGAAGAGCCAATTAAAGGTGGCCTGATCACCACGCCCACTGAATTCTTCAGCTTGATCCACCAGAGCCTCCTTGACAGCTTCTTGTCCACACAGTACCACAATTCTGCGGCTAGGCCCTAGGTGGATGGTGAACACAGGACCATATCGTTCGCTGATCTGATGGAGATGGATGAGCAAGGTTATAGAGATGAGTCATACCTTGATATCAGGTCTGGGGATCGTTTCTCTGGAGTTCTAACAGCTATCAGATGGAATATCACAAGATGTGATCTCACATACCTAGCAATTGGTTACTGGTTCTTCAAAAATTCCTCTGGCTTAAAAGTACACACCCACCTGGTCAGATCCCTACCACAAAGCCTAAATCGAAAGTGTACATCTCTTTGTGCCCCCCACTCTACTGATCTCCTTCCCAGTGGCACCTTCATGAGGGAGTTGTACATCTGCTCTGTGTTCAGCTGAAGGTAGTTCCCTATGAAGGGCAGTGGGGTCGGTCCTGGAGGCAGCTTCCCCAAGAGCTTCCTCTGCTTCCAGACAGACATCACGACCAGGACAACGAGGAAGGCCAGCACAGTCACCAGGAGCAGTCCCGAGGCCAGCATGATTGCAAGTGAGGGTGACAGACAGATGGTGATGGCTGAATTGGTTTGTTTTTATACATCCTGAGGTAGAACTGTGGCCTTCGTTCTTGATTACACAACTGTCTCATTTCACCTCCAGACCATCCCCCATCACGTGCCTAGTTTTGACATAGCTAAAAATCAAGGGGGAGGAGGAGGGCCCATTGAGGGATTAACAGAGAATTTGTGACATCTAAGGAGGAAGTACTCTAGGGCTATGCATCATAGAGGAATGGGACAGTAGACAGAAGCCAGAACCAAATCCTTCATAACATTTATATCAGAGACTCTTCTGAGTTTTTGGTGTGGAGTGCATTCCCCTGGGAAGGGACCAAAATGGTGCGATATTAGGGTCTTAGGAGAGTAGAATCTATATTTCATTAGTTTGATACATGATAAATAGCTATGAATTGGAAAGTCCACTTTCTTCCTCATTTGAGACAAGTTCTTACTACATAGTCCTAGTGTAGACCACAGAGATTCACCCATGCCTCTCTCCTGAGTGCTGGAGTTATAGGCTTACGCCGGCACACTGAACACTGGGAGGCTTCAATAAAGAGAGTCCTAAATGTAAGGAACTGAGAAGGTGAGAATCCAGAGATACGGGTTGAAGACCTTGAGGCAGGAATGACTGTGGATGAGGAGTACCTGGGATAAGAAAATGGAATTCAAACAGGACCTCAGAGTCCACTCCTGGGTACAGGATATACTTTGATTTTAGCTCCAGCCTGTCCCTTGAAGCCCAGAAATCTTGGGGAAGCCCCAGAGTCTAGGTTAGACCTCTGGAACACAGGATCTGGGAACAGTAGGGAAGACCAGAGTCCTATTCCAATGGAAGTTTTCACAGCTCTAGAGACAACATGTGAGGATCATGGATGTTGTAACATCTGTTTAGGTTGTCTTTCCTGCAGCCAAACATTATTGCCCTTCCACCTGCAGAGCTTTGAAAAGCAGTTTATCCTAGAGGGCTGGTTCCCTATTGAGCAATTTCAGAGCAAACATAGATTATCATTAGATCTTCAGACTGTTCTGAGTGCTGCCGAAGCGCGCATAGGACTTTGCCTTGCTGTCTGTCTTCTCTCCTCACTTTAGACTATCCACTTATCTTGTTTTTTCTCCACCTTAGAAAATCACTGTTGTCCCTAAGAAACTTCTGTGTTCGTGGATGTCTTTGTGTTGTTATCATTTTTTGGCAAGTAAGTTACGACAGGTGCTCCTGCCCTGCTTAGACAAAGCTTAGACATCCTTCTGTGTGTATTGTTTTGAGGACAGTTTGGGGTCTCTGTGGGAATGCATGTTGAAACATATGTGCATTAATTACTGTTCTGTTGCTTGATAAGATACCACGACCAGGACAAAGTACAGAAGTTTATTGGGCTTATGGTTCCAGAGGGATGATAGTCAGTTGTGGTGGAGATGCGTGGTAACTAGTGGCAGGCACTGTGGCAGTAGCCTAAGGCTGAGAGTTCAACTCTTGAACTCCAAGCACAAAGCAGAGAAAGCAAAACAGAAGTGGTATATAGTCTTTTAATAAAGTCCAAGGCTCAGTGACACACTTCCTCCAGATAGGCTGTGTCAGGAGACCCCCTCCAAAAGACCTACCAAGGTTGGAAGACATTTCTCATTCAAACTACTACAAGGCCCACGGTGATTGATTAAATTTTACATTCACTAGTCTTAGTTGGATTCATCTGGGAACATAGTCAGTGGTTATACACTCCATGTATACCTCTTCACATGTGTGTATCTGAGGGTATGTGTGTCCATGCTCATCTGTCTCAGCATGTAAACATCTTAAATACATATTATAGAGAGTTACCTATAATAGTCAAAACTTATAGTTAAGTGAGTTAAGTTTTCTAGATATGCAGAGATGTATTTGAGAGGAATAGACATTCTTCAAACCTTTCAAAGACCTACAGAATATGACATTTAAATTGGTTTAGGGTTTTTCTTGACAGTGAGACACAACTGCTCCTGGTAACACCACTTACATCAAAAAGGAAGATGGACTTTGAAGAAACTCATTATGGAGTTTACTTCTAATATGGCAAGACTAGCCATTTGGACAAGGTACTGTTCTTCTGGACTGTTTGACTTTTTGCTGTAGAAACTGGACATGCAGGACCCACAAAAAGGTGACTGCTGATTCAAGATGGACATTGCTACAGGATTCCTGCTTCATGGAAGAAGCAGACATTCTACAGGACACAGAGAAAAATGACTGACAAACTGCCAATACACGCGAACAGTTTAAAGTTTCCTGCTTTGCTGAAGTGTCTGCCAGACACACTGTGGCCTATGGGCTAAAGATAGAACATTACAGAAGAACTTCGGGTGATTGACCAGACAGTGAATTGTCTCTGTCATTTCTAGAATTTATATATTATCTTTCTGTGGTCTTTGAAGGAGTTGAAGACAGATACTTTTGGTTATAGTTTTCCTTAGTTATAATTAAAGATAAGTTACATATAGGACTATAGACTTACAAAGATAGGATAGATGATATTTTGTTTAAGTCTTACAAAATGTTAATGGACTAAATATTGTTAACTGTGATTCTTATTTGATAACTGTTGTATGGTATATTTTGCTATGTTAAGGTTAAAACCCTTCTTTTTATTTTAGACAGAAAAGAGGAGATGATGGGAGATGTTATTCTGTAAATATGTTTCTCATACTGGTTAATTAATAAAGCACTGTGGCTAATGAGAAAGCAAGATAGGTGGGACTAGGAGACAAGGAAGAGGAAAGAGGAAATAGTTAGGAGGAGTCAGCATGTAGAGCCTAGAGGAAGCAAGATGCAGGCCGCGGCTCTCCGATAAGATGACCACGTGGAAATACTTAGATAAGTAGAAATGGGTTAATCGGTTAGACAGAGCTAGCCCATAAACAATGATAGTAACTGGCCAACAAGTTTGTATCAAATACAGAGTCTCAACAGGCGGGCTGCGGAAAACAACAAGCTACACATCTGGGAACATAGTCAGTGGTTATACACTCCATGTATACCTCTTCAAATGTATGTACCTGAGGGTATATGTGTCCATGCTCCTCTGTCTCAGCATGTAAACATCTTAAATACATGCATGCATTGGGATGGAACCCCTGTTGCATGTCTACCATGTGTATGTTCAATGTGGTTCTTAACCTCATATTTATGATTCTGTGATTGTATGTTTAAGTAGGTGACTGCTTATAACTAAGTGGATATTTTTGTGTCTTTATCACTGTGCATTTGCAAGCATATCATGTAAAAGTGAACATTTGGGTACCTGCACATTCTTGTCTGTGCTTATATTTAAACATAGCCATGGACCAGTTTCATTGCCACTCTTCAATAAACAGAGCCCATAGTTTCAGAGTGTTTACTTCCTTTGATTTTCAACAGTTGAAAGGCTCCCATGGGACAGGTGTGCCCTAGCACATTTCCAAAACTCTTTACTTTCCACTAATATATTCAGATAGTCTCTCAATGATTCATCTCTAGGCTATGGTCCCCAATATCTTTAAGCCAATCCGCGTTTTCAACAATCATTCAACTAGTGTTCATCCAATTGAGCCAGTTCTATGCTGGGAGATTCAAGGTTGATTAACGGGCTTTGGAACCAGCCTCACTGAATGCTTTTTACTTAGGCTCCAAAAGACAAATTGATCACCAGACAGTAAAAGGTTAGAATGGATGGTGACATTGAAGGAAGACACAGGGTGTTGCACTGAATAGGGAAGAAATAGCTGTCTGTAGGAAGCCAGAAACGGGTACTGATTCAACTTGTATGTTCATGATAGGCCACCAGAAAGAGAAGTATTAAAGTCACATGTGAGAGGAGAGAAAGTTGGAGACAGTGTTCCAGACAAAACCAGCAGCTTGAACCAGGGACCTGAATGCCTGGCTTGGGGCAATTATAGATGTGAGGATATACTCACTGTCGAGGCTTGGCCACCAGTGAGAGCCAGATCACATGGAGCTTTTTGTGATTTAGAGAGGAGACTGCAATTCATCTGGAAGCAACAGGGAGCCATAAGAGAGGTCTAATCAGGGAACACTGATTGTCATATTTGTGTATGAGAAAAAAAATTCCATCCTTTTGGGATCAGGATCCTAGTGGAGCCCAAGGAACAAGGGAATGTGTGTAGTAGGCATGCCAATGTGGGGGTGGGGATGAGAGATGAGGGGAGAAATCATAGGAGGGAAAAGTAACTGTTACATTGCTATATGCAGGCTCTGTGGATGATAGATGTGAGTGTGCCTTTTTTAAAGACCCAGATCAAGATCAGATTGCAGGCAGGACATGATGGGTTTGGCTTGGCACATCTGGGAAAAAAACCATGCCAAGCCATTGCTATTGATCTCAAAGCAGAGCAAACACAGAGAAATAAGTCTTAGATGGTCCTATTAGTCTTTCTTGTTACTTGTAATAACAAACCACTTAGAACTGAGGAGGGGACATGCCTAGAAAAGCCCAGTGTGAGATGCTTCTTGCAGAATGAGTTCTCTGGGGAGAGGGGGAAAGAGGAACTCAAGTGATGTCACTCACACACAAGCCAGGTCTCAGAAACGACAAGAGTGGAATAGAGTAAATGTTTGATGGTTGCCATCTCCCCAATCCTACACCTACTCACTTTTAATCTCATCTGTTTTCTTCCCTCCTTCTATTCTCATGCTGATCCAAAATGCTCAGGACACAAGTGACTCCTACCAAATGTACCTGAATTATACAATCCTGTACAGAATGAGCCTTTATTATTATTGTTTCTGTTGGTATTGTTGTTGCCTTCATTGCATGTGTATGGGTGCATGTGTGCAAATGTGGAGGACAAGCTCAACGTATCCTCTTCAATAGCACTCCACATTAATACCTAATATATTTTTGCTGATCCCAGAGCTCAGCAATGTGACTAGCCTGTGTGGCTAAAGAGGCAAGTCATCCACATAGATCCATCTCTCCCAACCTCAGCACTGTGAGATGAATAGAACAAAGTGGGTAACACTTCCGGAAGGTAGAGGCAGTCTTGTAGTGAGATACTTTGTCCGCATGTGACACTGACCACGCCCATTGGGGGGTGGAGACAGGGGCGGAAGTGACCTGGAGAACTAGGTCTGAGGAGCAGCCCAGGAGCGCTCTCTTGCTGATGGGATGCTAAGACAAGAACATCTGTCGAGGTTGTAAGTTATTCTCCCTGAATAAACATCTGTTCGGCCCATGTGTTTATCTTGGTCCTTATTAAACCAAGATATCTGGTGTCAGAAGCTTCAGAGGCAAGTGCGTGCTTGAACCACCCATAGCCCTGTGCACTGTCCACACAGCGAAGTCAGGAGACAGGGGCGGAAGGTGCTGAAGGGTGACCTGGGTGGGGTGATGCAGTGGGCGGGGTGGGCGGGGGGAGGAGGGTCGCTGGTGCAGGGCCGCAGTTCTTTGAGTAGGCTGCTAACTGCACCGCATTGGTGGTGTGCCCATGGCTGGTGTCCAGTACGGGTTGGAAGAGGCGACTGTGCCTTTTCCCATGCGCTGGCCGTGTGCTGTGGGACTTGATCGCTGGAAGGCGGGATTGTAGATGGAGCCTTAGAGGGTAAAGCAGTATAGAGCCAGTTTTGTTTAGTTTTGTGACAGGGTCTCACTACATAACCCTGGTTGCCCCAGAACTCTCCATGTGATCCAGGCTATCTCCTGGTCTCACACAGTTCTGTCTGCCTCTGCTTCTGAAGTGCTGTGATTAAAGGTGTGTTGTCACTCTGCTCGAGAGGCATTCTTTACAAGGCACCCAACTAGCTTCATAACACCAGTTTGGAAATAGCTGTGTTTTACAAGATGAAATGATTCACATATATTTAAAAGAAAGCAGAGATTTTGTTCACATAAATCATCTTGAATTATAACTTTGAAATGCTTAGCAAGTGTTAGTCCGGCCTTTTTGTATTCTTGCCCTGGCCCTGCAAACGCTAGGATAGAGATAAATGACAGTACCTACAGACAAAAGCAAAACCAATGATTTAAGGAAAACAAGTCAAACCGAAATAAAGTCAGCAAACTTCTATTTCAAGACTAGGGTAGAATGTAAACACCCACAAACTTTTGCTGATGAGGGGCTCTATATTGGCATAGGCCAAGCTATAGTGACAGTAGTTCTAAAATGAAATGGCTCACACACAGGGTTTATCTAGCAACTCCGGGCTGGAGCTGAAGTTGTGACTGTTCTTAGAGTTTAGGGACAAACAAAGAAGCAATTGAAGAGTGAGAGTGTTGTATTTGCCAGCATTGTCTAGATAAATTGAATTAAAAGACTATGTATGTATACACACACACACACACACACACACACACACACACATATATATATATATATACATATATACATATATACATGTAAACACACACACATACACAACAAGAGTGGCTTACAGGCTATGGTCCAGTAAGTCCAACAATGACTATCTTCTGATGAAAAGTTCAAGAATCCAATAGCTGTTCAGCCCACAAGGCTGGAGGGTTCAGCTGGTCTTCAGCATAGTCAGAATCCAGAAGAAATAGGCTCCAACATCAGTGAGGGAATGCCTCAGCATATGTACGAACTGGCCAGTGAGAATGAGGAGGAGCAGGCAAAAAGTGAAAGCTTCTTTCTTCTATGTCCTTTATATAGGCTGCCATGAGATTGTGTGAAACACATTAAGGGTGGTCTTCCTACCTCAAATGATCCAATTAAGAAAAAAAATCCCTCCTGGGTGTGCCCTGCAATGTAGGGCACATTGGCCACCAACAATAGCCATCACAAGTATGAACTGGAGATTACCAAAACTAAAAAATGTCTCTTTCAAAGAAAACCATCCAGATGGGCACACAAGACACAAACGGGATGAGAGAAAATTCTCTGCATGTCTTACACTGTCTGAGATCTCTGTCAGTTAGAAACCAGCCTGATCTACAAGAGTTAGTTCCAGGATAGGCTACAAAGCTACACAGGGAAATCCTGTCTCGAGAAACAAACAAACAAACAAACAAATCACAGGAAATTATTATTTAAAAGAGTAACCCTAGTGCTGTCAAAGAAAACAAAGTCCAAAGAGTTCACGTTTTCACATTCACAGTCAAAAAGCAGGAGGCTACTCTTTCTTATTTGGCTCAATGGGCTGTGAATCCTCTTCATTAACTTTGTTTCTTTATTGTTTTTGAGGTTGCCGTTTAACCTGATCTACTTGGATCTGGGGACTGTGTAGTGGTTCTCCACACATGATTTTCATCACCTGGAGGTGGGTGTTCATCAGCTCTGGCAGCCTTAGTTTCTGCTGCAATTGCTATGAGCCCCTCAGCTGTCAGCTCCTCTGCCCACTCCCGTTTTTCTTTTATTACTGAGGTTATAATTATGTCACGTCCTCCCATTCCCTTTCATCCTCCCAAACCTGCATATACATCCTATTGTTCTCTGACAGTCCATGACCACTTTTATCATTAATCATTGTTAGACGCATATATGTATGTCTATTTGCATATGTCACTACTTGCTGACATATTCATCTCGCTGCTACGATCAGCACCTTCTCTGGGAGCTGGGACTCTGGTACTTTGTCACTCTGTGGGCAACTCTGTAGCCCACCAACTACTTAAAGTAGGACCAGAATATGCCCATGGGGACTCTTGAGGTCTTGTATTTTTAAAATGATATTTGCAACATTTTTTATGTTAAGACTCAAATATTATTCAGCATATCACATGAAGGTTTCTGTGGCAGCACTTTAGTACACATTCTGTTTTGGTTGCTCCTCTGTTTTTATTCCCCTTTATTCTCCCTCACCCACTCTCCTTGTTTTCCTCCTAGGAGCCCTATTTCTCTGTTTCTGTACCATGCATTCTACTCTATTTCCTACTTAAGATCTCTTTTTAATTGACAAAGAGCAACAGGATATAGTGAAGGTGTACAATACAATATTTGATATGTTATCTATTGTAGAATGCTAAATCGTGGTAATTAGAATAATAATCTATCACAAGGGATTTTATGTTAGAACACCCAGAATCTTACTGGTATTCTGGGACATGATGCCTTGTTATTAACCACGGTCTCCATGTTGTAACGATAGACCCATTTATGTCTCCAGCTTACCTGATATTCAGCTTCTTTGACCAACACCTGTATCCTCTGAGCCTCTGGCCATTGCCAGTCTTTCTCTCCTCCTAAAAGTTCAGCTTTCTAAGTGAGATCATGCATTTGTCTTTCAAGAGATAGGTTTTTTTTTTAATGTGGAGGAAGATGTTGCAAATATTTTAATGGGATTTCCGTTTCTGGCAATGGTTGAGTGAGTTCCTATTGAATCAAGTGGGCAATAAAAACACATGATGAAAAATATTTTAAAAACTCCAGCAGTTGACTGAAATTCCTAGGGAGTGGGAAAAAGAACATAATGGGAGATTTAGACGTAGGTTTTCCCAATTTTGGTCTTTGTTCTGAGGGCAGGCCATGAATAGCACCTGTGGAATGCAAAAAAACAAAGAAATGTCATCATTTCTTAAATTTCTGGAGACAGGCAATAGGGCTGATTGTGACTGATTGCAGTGCAGCTAGTACGGATTTTTTAAACTCTGAATATTAGTCTAGTAGGGATTTTTTAAACTCTGAATATAGAAAACGGGATGACAGGAGAACAAATCCTATATATAAATCTTGTCCAAATTTCGAACTGATTGTTTAGGAATTTATGAACTGAAACCCAGTTAAGACCAGAAGCACCAAGGCAGCATCTAGGTACTGAGTGTTTCATTTTAGCTGTGTCGGATGTCTCTAAACCATAGCAATAGAACAATATGCTCCAACGAAACATGACAGAATCCAGAGTCTCTAAAAGATCTCATTTCTAGTGCACAGGGTAAAAATCCAAACTTAGCAGGTGTTTGAAGATATGGGGAAATATGACCTCTAAAGTAAAACCAAGTGATGCAGATAAACCCCATGGTGACTTTGATGTCAGGATTTTAACTGATAGATGTTCAAAACTTATTATTTAAGCAGCTAGTCCTACGGAGTTATGATTTGTATATACCATGTATAATGCTAAACCAGAATAGTCTATATCGAAGGTATTAAACGTGGCACATTTTACTTTTATTTTATGTGTATGAATTTTTAATCTATATGTGTGGGTGTATACTACATTCATGACTGACGCCCTTGGAGTCTAGAAGAGAGGATCAAATTCCTGGAGATAGAGTGACAGATGGTTGTGAGTCCCCATGTATGGGCTAGGATGGAATCTAGCTCCTCTGGAAGACCAATAAATACTCTTAACTACTGAACAATCTCTGTGGTCCCATTTGAAAATGTAAAAATATCTATAGTTTATAATTGAAGAAACTTAGGCCTGAGCCATCCCTCTGATCGCTTATTTAATTTTTGACACCTTTTTTTGCACTGTCACAATATCAATAGTTTATAAATAAAGTAATTGATGTCGTCAACTTGTAAAATACACTGTCATGATTAGAGCCTGGGTCTCTGTTTGCAACACTATCTCCATCAATCATTATATCTAGTATCAATTTAGAGATAATAATGGAGCAGGGTCATGTTTAAGCAAAGTCAGTTAGCACAATGCTCCATTGCAAAAGATAAATTCACTTCATTTAAATCATTAACTAAATCGTACATCCACATTGGAAGACAGGGTGGCTTCAGATCTTCTCGGTGTGTTTGTTCTTACTTCTGTCCTAATTTATTTTAACCTCATTTGACTCATCAACAATTCCTAATTTGTTGTTTCGCAGAGTCATTCCTGTAACACGGTTTCAACTCTGAGCTAACATCGTTCAAAAACAAGATAGAGAACATGGCCTTAACCCTTGGGGAAGTGCACACAATTTAACAGGCATTCCCAATAATTCCAGGGTTAGGAAGGAGTTTTCGCCCTCTTTCACTTCATCTTTTTCTGCTAAGACAAGACCATAAAGATGTGAAGGCCAAAGACAGGAATATTCAAGTTTGGAGATGATTTCTGTTTAAGAAGCTGAGAAAACGTTGAAAGTTAAGGAATCTGGGGTAATGATTTGGTGGGTAAGAGCATTTGCCTCATAAGCATGATGACTTTTTAAATTTGAATCCCCATAAAACACATAAAATCTCAGGCATGGCTGCATGTGCATAGGGGTAGGGCCAAGCTGATCCTAAGAGTTTCCTTCTTGGCCAGTAAGTCTGCCTGAAATGGTGATTTTCCAGTTCACTCTAAATCCCTGTGATGAATCATTAAGATGGTGAGAAGTTGATGACTCTATATCCTATTCTGGCTTCTGAATACACATTGGCATGCATTCATAGATGAGGGAGACAATCTGAAGTTATCTCATTAGTAGAGTCTATGCCTCTGATTCATGACATTGTGGGTTTAATTCCCAGTAAACACACACACACACACACACACACACACACACACACAGCGTGATTGCAGTACCAGCACACTGAAGATGGGGATACCAGGAACTACATATGAAATTTGAGCAAAGCCTGGACTGCATGTGAACATGTTTCAATGTCCCACCCTTTACAAAAAATGTCCTTATTTGCAAACCAAAATAACCAATGACAGAAAAAGAAGGTAAAGATGCCAAAAAAGGCACTGGACACTGTAACACACACCTGTCATACCAGCAATTTGGAGACTGGAGCTAAAGGATTTGGAGTTCCATTTCGAATTGAACTACATTGTAAGGCCATTTCAACAAATGGGCAAGTTATATTGTTTACAATGGTTGCATGTGTCTCCTCTAAAATGCATGTTTTATAACCCAGTACCCAGTGTTCTGATAGCAGCAAATGGGGGTTTACTCTGGAAATCAGTGTAGAGTTTCTCAAAAATCTAAAAACAGAGCTTTCATATGACCCAGCTATGTCAGTCCTGGGCATAGACTCAAAGGACTCCAACTCGCACAACAAAGAGACCTGTGCATTCATTTCCATTGCTATTCTATTTACCATATATTTAAGAAATGGAGACCAGTCTAGACATCCATCCAATCTCATCAACTTATGACTTACAATGAAAATGTAGTACGTATACACAATGGGATATTAGGGGGTATTTAGTCACACTGTGAACACCGAGTTTTCTTTTGCATTAATTGAATTAAATTAACCATGGGTCAGAAGATTGAGTTAGCAAATAGTTGACATAAAGTAATCATAGAGCATAAAAGGGCTTCCAGGATACATGGATAGTCACAGGAAGTATCAGGGAGGTATTTGGGGTGTCATGGCTTTTTAGGGTTTGACAAAGTGAATGCTTGGGTATTTCCAAGACATCAGCAAAGAGAGAAGGTTAGCTAGCTGTGAACCAGCCTTTTTAGCTACCAGGTTTTCACCCCGAACTTTGCATTTTCAGTCTTGTTTATAAATAGAATGACAGAGATTTAGCTAAACTTACCTTCAGCACTGGCAGAGAGGTGCCCAAGGGAACAGAATCTCTGTCATGCCTGAGTGGCCAGGCCTCTGCTAGAGGAGCAGGCCAGGAACTGTGAAGTGGCAATTGGTGGCTGACATAGCATTAGATTAATGTGCAGCCACTGTGCCAAAGTTAAAATAATAATGGGATTCTATGCAGGATTAAAGAAGAATAAAAATATGAAATTTGCAGCAAAATGAATGGTACTAGAAAACAACAAGTTGGGTAGGCCAAGAATCATATATTTTTTTCTACTATGTAGAGCCTAGTTTAAAATTTCTTATTTATGTATGATTATCAGAAGAAAGCAAGGAATCAATAAAAGACCCATGAGAGGCAGGGGATCAAAAAGTGTTTTTGTGGGGAGAGTAAAACACAAGTGATGGGAGGAAAGGTGAATAATAGGGTGGAAAGGCTTAAACAGGGTGGGGTGAGGGGACGGGGAAGGGTGATGAGGGGTCATCAAAAATTAGAGATTTATTAAAAAGCCATATCAAAACCTACCACCTTATTTTTTAAAACTTACAATTTGAAAGATTAAAGAGAGTTTGAATGAAGGTAACCTACATAGGTGGATAGTGGGGTTTACATAAGCCATAGGTTGCCAAATGAAATCTCAGGCATAGAATATACCTCATGCTTTGTTGGTCAGGGAGACTCCAGAAACTTCTATATGCAGCTATTGCCCTTGATCTTGATTGTCCGCCAGAACTTGATATAAGACCCTGCTATTGAGAACAACATGTGCGTTGGGACAGGGATGGGAGTTTCCTTTCTTCAGGGTATTTTTACCATGACAAAAGATGCTACATTAGGGTCAATTTGAGGTCCACTTCACAGAAGGGAACTCATAGCTGGTACTGAAAACCTGGTCAAAACTAGAGTTTAAGAGTGTTATGGATATCGGGGGAGGATGTCCCATTGTTGTTTTACTAAGGTATCAAACTGCCTTAGAATATTTCTATTTATACCCATAGATTAGTCCTGTTGTCAACAAGTCAACAAGAGTCAGACAAGCTATCTTTGTAGTGGTCAGCACTTGACACAGAGACTCAGAATTTGTTCAAGTATTGAGAATAAATGACTATTGAGTACTCAGCCATGGTAGAAAATTTACATCCCTCCTTCCCAAGGCTCAGAGGACATTGTAGAGTAGGGGATGGTAAGAAAGTAAGAGCCATAGGACTTAAATTGAGGGGAATGATATGACGGGCTCTCTTCTGGACATGGCATTGCCTTTGCACTCACAAACTCCCTGTGATTATGGTTACCTTCACAACTTAGATCCTGTCAACATTGTGGCACAGATGGGAGTGGAGCATAGGAGGATTTTCTCCTAGCTAAAGACCTGTGGGTAGGCTATAATTACCTTGGTACCCAAGCCACACAAAGACACAACTAAGATAGAGAACTACAGACCAATATCCTCATGATCACTGATGCAAAAATACTCAACAAAATACTGCCAAATAAAATCCAAGAGCACATCAGAGAAATCATCCACCATGACCAAGTAGGTTCATCTCAGGGATGCAGGGATGGCTCAACATATAAAAATCTATCAATGTAATCCAACATATAAACAAACTGAAGAAGAAAAACCATATGATCATCTCACTAGATGCTGAAAAAAGCCTTTGACAAAATCCAACACCCTTTCATGATGAAGGTCTTGGAGAGATCAGGGATAATAGGAACATAGCTATACATAATAAGAGCAATATACAGTAAACCAATAGCCAACATCAAACTGAATGGAGAGAAGCTTAAGGCAATTCTTCTAAAATCAGGAACAAGACAAGGCTGCCCACTCTCCCCATGTCTCTTCAATATTGTACTTGAAGTTCTAGCTAGAGCAATAAGACAACAAAAGGAGATCAAAGGGATACAAATTGGAAAGGAAGAAGTCAAACTTTCAAAAATGAGCCTTGTACTGTCTACTTGTGTCACCTTGATGACAAACTAGAGTTATTTGAAAGGAGGAGACCATAATTGATAGAATGATTCTATAAGTTCTGGCTTCAAGTTATTTTTTAATTAGTGATTGATGGTAAAGGGACACCCCATTGTGGGTGTTGCTTTTTTAATCTGTTGGCCCTGGGTTTTATATGAAAACACGCCTTGCAAGCAATACAAGGCAATCGGGTAGGCAGCACCCCTCCATGGACTCTGCATCAGTCCCTACCCTGACTTCCCTGGATGATGAACTCTATAAAGTGCATATCCAAGCAAAATATACCCTTTCTTCTTCTTCAAGTTTCTGTCATCATGGCATTTTGTCACAAAACAAAAACTATAAATGAAATAGTTTCTGATCACTGTGACTAATAACAAATGTTTTGTTTTGTCCTACTGGCTATCTTCTGACCCTTCCTACTGCTATTATGTAGGACATCCTTCCTTATGCTGTGAATATGTGTTGTTTTTATTGGTTGATGAATAAAGATTATTTGGTCAATGGCCAGGCAGAATAGGGTCAGGGAGAAAAATGCAAACAGAGATATAGGGAGAAAGAAGGTGAGGTCAGAAAGATGTCATGCAGCCACCAAAGTATAAGATGCTGGAAATTTACCTGTAAGCCACGGGCATGTGGTGTTACACAGATTAGTAAAAGTGGCTTAATTTAATTGTGAGAGCTAGTCAGTACTACGCCTGAACCATTGACCAAACAAATATAATTAATATTAAGCCTCTGAGTATTTATTCACTCAGAGAATAATGGTAGATGGAAGGAAACCTCCATTTAAAAGCAGTGTCTAACATCTGTGGCGGATAGAACTCTAAAAGCCTTAAAATTCTCATATACATACATATATGTATATGTATGTATATATATGAATAAGAAACAATCTTATTTTACATACCAATCCCAGTTCCCTCAACTTCCTATGCCCCCCACTGACCCCCCCATCACACCCTTCATCCACTCCCCAGTGAGGGTGAGGCCTTCCATGAGGCATCATCAAGGTCTGGCACTTCATTTGGGGCAGAGCCTAGACCCTCCCCCATATATCTAGGCTGAGAGAATATCCCTCCATGGGGGAATAGGATCCTAAAGTCCATTTGTGCACAAGTGATAAATATTGGTTCTGCCCCCAGAGGCCCAGGCCTCATAACTAACACCCATTTTCAGGTTAGGTCCTATGCTGGTTTCCTAGCTGTCTGACTGGGATCCTGAGGCCATACTCCCTCGGGTCAGCTGTTTCTGTGGGTTTGCCCAGCATGGCCTTGACTCCATTGCTCATCACTCATCCCTCTCTACAACTGGATTCCAGGAATTCAGCTCAGTACTTAGCTGTGGATCTCCGCTTATGCTTCCATCAGCTACTCGATGAAGGATCTAGGATGACATTTAAGGTAGTCATCAATCTCTTTATAGGGGATAGATATTTAAGGTAGCCTTTCTACTATTGTTTACATTCTTAGTTGGGATCATCCTTGTGGATCTCTGGACATTTTTCTAGTGCCAGATTTCCCTTTAAATCTATCATGGCTCCATGTATTAAACATCTCCTTTTTTTCTTTTTACTCTCCTCTCTTCTTCCCTCAATTCAATCTTCCTGGTCCCTCCCTCGTGTACTCCCCCTCCTCTTCTCCCCCCTCTTTCTACTCCTTTCCTCACCCATAATCCCATGCTCCCAATTTTTCAGGAGGTACTGTCCCATTCCCCTTCTCCTGGGAAACATGTGTGTCTCTCTTAGGGCCCTCCTGGTTTCCTAGCTTCTCCAGAGATATGGGTTGTAGAATGATAATCCTTTGCTCTAGGTCTAATATCCATATGTGAGGGAGTAAATACCATGTTCTTCTTTCTGTTTCTGACTTACCTCACTCGGCATGGTTTCTACTAATTCCATTCATTTGTCTTCAAATTCCAAGATTTCATTGTTGTTGTTTGAGTGACTAGTACTCCACTATGTAAATGTACCATATTTTCTTTACCTATGCTTTGGTTGAAGGGCATCGAGGTTGCTTCTAGGTCAAGGCTGTTACAAACAATGCTGCTATGAACATAGTTGAACAGAGTTCCTTGTTGGGTGAATTTAGATCCTTTGGGTTTATGCCTAAGAGTACAATTGCTGGGTCTTCCAGTAGACTGATTCCAATTTTCCTGAGAAACTGCCATATTGATTTCCAAAGTGGCTGTACAAGTTTGCACTCCAATAACAACGGAGGGCTGTTGCCCTACTCCACATTCTCTCCAGCATAAACTGTCATTGGTGTTTTTGATCATATCCATTCTGACATATGTAAGATGGTATCTAAGTGTTGTTTTGACTTGAATTTCCCTGATGGCAAAGGATTTTGAGCAATTTCCTAAGAGTCTTTCAGCCATTTTAGATTCTTCTATTTAGAATCCTCTATTTAATTCTGTACCCCACTTATATTGGATTATTTAATGTTTTTGGTGACTAGCTTCTTGAGTTATTTTTAATATTTTGGAGATCAGCTCTCTGTCAGATGTGGGGTTGGGGAAGATTTTTCCCATTCTGTGGCTGCTGTCTTGTCTTGCTTACTGTGTCCTTTGCCTTACAGAAGCTTCTCAATGTCAAGATGTCCCATTTATTAGTTGTTGATCTCAGTGTCTGTCTTACCGGTGTGATGTTCAAAAAGTGGTCTTCTGTACCAATTTATTTAAGCCTACCTTCCACTTTCTCTTCCAAGAAATTCAGTGTGACTGGATTTATGTTGTCGTCTTTGATCAAACTGGAAAATTGGACTTAAGATTTTGCATGGCAATAGATATGGCTCTATCTGCAATCTCCTACATGTCAGCATCTTGTATGCCAGCACCATTTGTTCTAGATGCTTTCTTTTATCCATTGTATATTTTTACCTTCTTTGACAATAATCAGGTTGTCATAGGTGTGTGGATTAATATCAGGGTTTTCAATTTGATTCCATGGGTCTTTAAATTTTTCTGAACGCACAGAAATGGAACCACACTAGGCTTCATAAACTCACAGTCTCGGGCAGGCTGTGGTTCACAGATGCCATGGTGTTCAGGCTTGAGCTCAGCATGGTGGTACACAGAGGCATCCTAAGCTGCACAGCATGCTGTGTGGCAGGGTTAGCTTTTAGTCATGTAAGCAAAACTGCTTGGTGGAGGCATAGACCAGAGTTGGTGCTGTGAGCATGGCTCCCAGAGCTGGTGATAAGTGTACCCCCATCATGTTGGAAAACTGAATGGAGCAGTGCCAGAAGCCAAAGCTGCCACTTTAGTTCCAGCCATGCCCACTTAGTATCTAAAACACTATCTCCTTGTCAGAAAATGAGTACATACACACAGGAAGAACAGATTCAGACCAAAAAAAGCCTTCTAAATGGGTCACAGTGTGCTTGATAAATGTGCTTGGGCTTTGGAAAAAGGGGACATAAGGAAAGAGGATAATAATTTAAGGATAATTTAAGGATAATAAACTGAATTCCTTAATGGTCAAATAAAATTAAAACAATATAATGGGACATACAAAGAGGGCAAATACACAGAGAGTCTGGATTATATATATATATATATATACACATATATATATATGTCTTTCTTAAATTTTAACTGTACAGAGACATTTTATTGTGGGGGCTGATAATCAAATATATATCACAATTTGAGTCAAAGTATATGTTTCTTTGCAAAAGAGGTTTTCTGTTACACAAAAGAAGGGAAGCTGTGAACTCCTTGTTGGCTAATATGTTTTGATCAAACAAGATCCCCTGAAATGATGACCTGCTTCAAAGAGAAACCGGCCAGACACTACAGGCATATAGCTTGATGGTGGATGCCCCGACATTACAGAAGAACTTTGGATGTCTGTCCATGCAGCCAATATATCTGTCATTGCTAGAGTTTCAGCAGTTTCTTACAATGTATTTCCTGTTTACTTAGGTAATATTATATCCTTCTGGGGTCTTTGAAGGAGTTTCCTAACTTATGATAAAAGATAAATTAGTTATAAAATCTTAGACTCATAAAAATATAATAGATGATGGAGCATTTTCTTTAATTTTGTAACTATAATTCTTGCTTTATAACTCTTATGTTATATATAATTTTACTGTGTTAAAATTAAACTTTCATCAACCAAGAAAAGAGGAGATGATGTGAGATGTCATTCTGTATGCTTGCTTTTATTTATTTATTGATGAATAAGGAGCATTTGGCAAATGACTATGCAAAATTGTGCCTGGTGGAAAATCGAAACAGATAAACAGAGGTAAAGATGGCAGATTCAGAGAGATGTCATTTAGCTACCAAAGGGATAAGATGTCAGAACATTACTGGTAAGCCACAGGCATGTGGTTTGAGATAAATTAGAAAACTTGGTTAGTATAATTGTCAGACCTAGTCAGGAATATTCCTATTTCATTGAACAAACAATTATAAATAATATTAAGCCTCTGAGTGTTTATTTGGGACCTGGGAGGCAGGAGAGAAACCCCCATTTACATTGATATTTTTGTCTGACAAGTGGCCCCTGAAAACTTTGTGCTATAAGATGCTGAGGCTGTCTTAGTCTGTATTCTTCTGTAGTAGAATACTGGAAACACAGTAATTATATGATTAGAATTTTTTAATCTGTGGTTCTGGAAGATGTCGTTTGCAAGAACACAGAACCGGCATCTGGTGAGGTCCTTCGTCTATAACAGTATAAAGTGACAAAGGACTCAGCAACTATACCTGCTAAGACCGAAGGGAAAAGATAAAAATGAAATGACATTCTTAGCTGCTCTACCACTAGGATGATGGCTTTAATCCATTCACAGAGTTTTATCTTTGAATGTGAAATCTGTCACAGGTTGACATCATTTTGTACCTAAAAGTAATATTATTTGATGAGGTAACAGAACACCCTAAGAGGTAAACCTTACAAGATTGAAGTAAGTTGATATCCTTTGCTTTACATCCGTGTCCACTTATGAGTGAATACAAACTCCGTCTTTCAAAGTCTAGGTTAACTCACTCAGGTTGGTTTTTTTCCTAGCTCCATCCATTTACCTGCAAATTTCCAGATGTCATAGGTTTTTACCACTGATTAATACTCCATTGTGTAAATGTACCACCTTTTCTTTATCCGTTCTTTGGTTGATGGGCAACTACATTGTTTCCGGCTTCTGGATACTACAAATAAGGCTGCTTAAAAGGGGGATCCTAAGAGATACACACATGGAGGACCCCAGGAAGGGAAAATATTTAATATCCCTTGGGTAAACTGAGACTGTGGGTAAATGGAAGGGGATGAGGGATGCGAACATATGGGATTAAGAAGACAGTTGGAGAAGAGCGATGATAAAGATATATTTGTAGAGGGAGCCATTATAGGGTTAGGGAGAAATCAGGTATTAGAGAAACTCTCAGGAATCAACAAGGATGACCCCAGCTAAGTCTCTTGGCAATAATGGAACTTCCCCTTTAATCAGATTACTGACTACTCTAATTGATATCATAGAACCTACATCTGAAAGCAGATGCAGTGGCCCACACGTCAATCACTGATCTTCTGAAATTACTTTGAAGAGAGGGAGTAGGGATCGTATGAACAAGGTGGGTCAAGACAATTATGGGAAAAACAACAGAGACAGCTGACCAGAGCTAGTAGTGGCTAATGCACTAAGTACTGACAGCTGGGGAACCTTCACAGGACTAAACTAGACCCTCTGAATGCTGCTGACAATAATGTGGTTTGATATGTTTGGGAGGCGTTGGCAGTAGCACCAGAACCCATCCCAGGGGCATGAACTGGTTTTTAGAGCCCATTCCATATGATGGTATAACTTGCTCAGCCCTGATATGATCAGGGGAAGGGCCAAGTCAAGCCTTAACTTGGTATGACAGACTTTGTTGATTCCCCTTTGAAGGCCTTACCCCCATGAGTAATAGATAGGGAGTGATAGGGGGAGAAAAAAAAGATAGAGAACGTAAGGGGGAATGGGAGCAGCTATATAAAATTAAAAATTTTTTTTAAATAGAAAACAAAAGAAATATGATGTAGGAAGCAAACGGATGGGGTCACAACTGCAGTGAAAATGACTCTGTCATTCTTTCTCTTCCTCTTTATCCTCTTACTTACTATCTTCATCCTCCTTCTTTTTCCATTTGCCATGTATAAAACTAACCACAAGCTCCCATGTTTAGACCAAACCCCAAGTGCCATGCCTATCCTGCCACGAGACTAAGAGAAAAGTTGCTTTGTAGCAGGAATTTGGCCACCGTGACAAGAAAAATCAATGAATGCAGAAAAGCAGTACCAGAATTAGATTGTCAACGTGACTTTGTTACTCAAATGCTGGAATCTTTGTCAGTTGGGCTCTAGACTTGATATGGATCTTGTTGCTGGTCAATTTACAGACCATTGGAAGCAACTGCCTTCCACCAGATAGGCTTCACCTCTTAAATATTCAATAATTCCCCAGAACAGAAACACCTGTGTGAACAAAATGTCCAAGCACACATTTTGGATAACATTCATAATCCACCAGTTTTATAAAGACAAAGGATTTGTGGCCTTATCACACATTGAAGACCTCACTTCTTAAAACGGTTTTGATATTTAAATTTCAACATGAGTTTTACAGATGAAATTCTGCCCTGCTTTCCACAACACACACACACACACACACACACACACACACACACACACACACACAAACCAAACCAAACAAAACCACATGCCATTCACACACAATATTACATTCATTCCCTACCAATTTGCCTAGGTTTATTTGCTGACAATCTTTCACACACAACCATTTACTTTGTGGAATTTGTTATTTATTCACATGGGAAAATATTAACTGATATAAACTTTTATAGTTAATATATATGGATAATGTTCTGCACATGTGTATGCCTCAGATGAGAATTTCAACTTCCCCTTGTCATAACTTGTTACTTAACCTGGTATCTTTTAGAGAAATGATGACAAATAAGACTTGGAAGTTCATGTTTACTCAACTCCATCAGAAGAGGGGGAGAAACTGAGTGAGAATCAGGAAAAAAACCCATGGATTCTAATAAAAACTTTTCAAATTTCAGTGGCATTATAGGGAACATTTGGATGAAGATATAGGTTATTTGGTAATTTTCCCCCATAATTATCAAGTTCTGGACTCCATCCTTAGCACAGAATTAAGTGGGATGATGGGACACACATACATTCCCATAACTCTGGTAAAGGAGCAGGCACTTAAGAAAATTTTAAAGTACAAAATTGATACATTTTCTTTTATAATGACTTTCCCAAATATTTCAATAGAAATTTCAATTACCAAGGACCCAAAACCATCAATATCATCATGACACAGAGGCCAAAGATAACTCAATGAATATGGTCCTCCTGAGAGATTAGCAGATCATGATGCTAATTTTGTACCATATTGTCTCCCATCTTTTAGAGACAAGGTCTGAAGTAGGCCTGCCTGACTTGTACTCACTTTGTAGCCAAGAATGACTTTGAAAATTTGAACTTATTTCCTCCATCTCCCAGCTGCGAGGAATAAAAGTATGAACCACCATGGTCATGTTAAGGAGTGCTGAGGACTAAACACAGGAGTTTCAGGTATGCTATGTAAGCCTGAACTCTACCAACTTAGCTACATCAACGGCACCCATAATTTCATTTTTGATTCTTTGTTTTGCTTTATTTTGGGAAAATAACCTCATTATGTAGCCAGGATTGGTTTTCAATTCCTGGTCCAAATGCCTCAACTTCACAAGTGTTAGGAATACAGATTTATGAGACCATACACAGCCATTTTTTTTGGTCTGATATTGCATCTCTCATTGCCCTTTAACATGTTGTGAACTTTTCTCAACTTCTGAAGTACCTGTGTTTGTAAGCTAAGCTAGCAAGGCCTGGCTGTGTGTTTGTTGTTGTTGTTTCAGCTATTTTTGAAATCTGGTGCATATTTTGACAATGAAGAGTCTATATTAATTGGAAACCTGAATTTTCTTCATGTATGCTATTTTATTTTTTTGTTTTCATTTTAGTCTTCTTATACAATCTTGGATGTATATTTACAGTTCATGAATCTTTCATAACTCTGGTGTGAAAATATATGTGAAGTTTCCAAAAGTTGGGTATCAATTGCAAAAGTGAGCAGATTTAAATTTACATTTTGGTGCAAATTTGTACAGCCACTTTGGAAATCAGTATGTTGGTTCCTCAAGAAAAATGGGAATCAGTCTACCACAAGATCCAGCAATTCAACTCTTAGGCATATACCCAAAAGATGCACATTCATACAACAAGGACATCAGTTCAACTATGTTCATAGCAGCATTATTTGTAATAGCCAGAATGGGGAAGCAACCTAAATGCCCCTCAACTGAAGAATGGATGGAGAAAATGTGGTACAGTTACACAATGGAATACTACTCAGTGGGGAAAAAAGCAGTGGAATCTTAACATTCACAGGAAAATTGATGGAACTAGAAGAAACCATTCTGTGTGAGGTAGCCCAAACACAAAAAGACAAACATGGTATGTACTCACTTATGTATGGATTTTATACATAGAGCAAAGGATTACCAGTCCACACTTCACACTACCAGAAAAGCTAGGAAACAAGGAGAAACCTAAGAGAGACATGCATGGTCCCCTGGAGAAGGGGAAAGGGACAAGATCTCCCAAAAAATTGGGAGAATTGGGGAGGGGAGGGAGAGTTAAGAGGAAGAGGAGAGGAGGGTTGGGTATGAGGGTGCAGGAAGTTTGAGTCAAGAAAAGAGCAAGAAAAGCAAGAAAAGAGAGCAAGAAAAGAGATAGCATAATAGATGAAGCCATTATAGGTTTTAAGAGAATTCTGGCATTGCAGAAATGTCCAGAGATATACAAAAATGACCCCCAACTAACAACCTAAGCAATACTAGAGAGGCTACCTTAAATGCCCTTCCCTGATAATGAGATTGATGACTACCTTATATGCCATCCTAGAGCCTTCACCTAGCAGCTGATGGAAACAGAATCAGACACCCACACCTAAACACTGAACCAAACTCCTGGAACCCAGTTGCGGAGAGGGAAGAGTGATGAGTAAAGAGGACAAGACCAGGCTAGAGAAACCCACAGAAACTGCTAACCTGAACAAGGGGGAGCTCATGGACACCAGTCTGATAGTTGGGAAACCAGCATAGGACCAACCCAGATCCCCTGAATGTCAGTGTTAGTTAGAAGGACAGGTCAATATATGGGGCCTCTGATAGTGGATCAGTATTTATCCCTAGTATACAAATGGATTTGGGAACCCATTCCACATAGAGGGATACTGTCTCAGCATAGACACATGTGGGAGGGACTAGGCCCTGCTCCAAATGATATGACACACTTTGAAGATGGCCCATGGAAGGCATGACCCTCATAGGGGAGTAGGAAGGGTATGGGATGGGGCTTGGGGTGACAGGGGAGGACAGGAGGCTGCAGGAACTGGGATTGACATGTAATACGACCTTGTTTCCAATTTAAATTAAAAAATATTGTAAAAAGTTTTACATTTGATGGACTATATCATATTTGAAATGCATATGGTGGTCAGTCTTTTAAGTTTGTTGGTCTTAGGCAAGGTATCTCTCTGCAGCTCAGGCTGACAAAGTTGTATTCCACTGTGTGGCCGGAAATAACGGTCCTTAGTAGGTGAAGGCAATATACTTCCCCAAAAGTGTTAGAACTGTGAAAGTTACTGCATGAATTTCACTTCATTGGGAATCCTGGTTTGGAAAAATATGTCCCAATTAAGTGCAAGATCACTGTGCTTGGCAGGACCAAGGTCCTGGTGTCATTCAAGTGTACTGTGTCACCTTGCCAAGATCAGAAAAGCAGACACTTGGCTGAAGTCACTGTCCTTTCCTGACTTGTTCTGAACCACAGGGGTGCGGCAGCATTGTTGTCCTCTCAATCTCCCCACGGCTGGGAGTACAGCTGTGTGCTACCACACCTGGCACTTTTCAAGTTTTTGATGCCATGTTTAGGAAGTACTTACCATAATTGTGATGTAGTTCTTATCCACTATGTGGCCTAAGAAGGGGCTTTAAAATATGTGTATTTCTGTCTAGTAGTAGGTGAAAGCAACATGCCTCCCCAAAAGTGTGAGGACAATGGCAGTTACTGCATGAACTACACTTCACGGAACCCGCTGAAAACTGTGTTGGATTAATGACCCGAGTTCAGTGCCAGATCATCTGCTTGGCAGGAACAAGGTCCTGGTGTCATTCAAGTGTGCTGTGGCACCCTGTCAAGGTGAGGAAAGTACAGATGTTTGCCTGAAATCACCGTAGTTACCTGCCCGTTCTCCTCAAACACTCAAGCATACCTCTGCTGCCAACCTCAGATAGGCACTGGCTGGATGCCACGAGAGGCATGATCTCTCCCCTCTCTCACTCCATCTCTCTCTCCCCAATAAGCATAAGTTAAGTCTTGTGAAGAAGTAGTGGTCTCAGGATAGCCATTTCTGCCCATGCTTCTCGTCTATACACAAAGGATGTGATTAAGCATCACCCCTGCCTAAGTAATTTAGCAAGACCCCGAGTCCAATTAAAACCTTAAATAAGTTGGTGATATACCACAGTGGTAGAGCACCTGCCTGATGTCGTAGTTATTTTTCCAATGCTGTGAACAGATACCAAGACAAAGACAACTTATACAAGAAAGCGTGTATTAGGGCTTGCTTACAGTTTCAGATGTTTGTACTCCATGATTATCATGGCAGAGACACATGTGGCAGGCATAACACTACAGCAGTAGTTGAGAGCTCACATTCTTATCCACAAGTTCAAGGCAGAGAGAAAGACACCTAGATGGGAGTGTTTGGGTTTTTGAAATCTCAAGGCCCACCCCCAATGACATGCATGTTCCAAAGAAGTCCTAAGTCTTCCCAATCTGTTCTACAAACTTGGAATGAAGCATTCAAACATGAGTCTATGGTGTCATTGTCATTCGAATTAATATATCTAGACTCTGACAAGAAACAGTGAGGGGCTTGCAGCTCAGTGGTATGACACTCATGAAAAGTTGAACAGGATCTGGAGAAATAAATCATTCAGAAATGAGTCTTCCTCAAAAACACAAGGGACTAGTTTTAGATCCCTATCACCCACATGAAATATGGCCATGAACATGGAGCATATATATGTAATTCCCTATTTGGAAGGTAGAGCAGGTAGACCAGTCAGCCAGCCTACCTGAACTGAGGAACTATAGGTCCAGTGAAAGATTCTGTCTCAGACTACCTATATTAACTAACTATTTAGATAATAAAACTAATTAATTGAGCAGAGAATACCTGAAGAAGATACTAACATCACAGGGATATTGTGGACAAAAGTTTCTGTCCCATCTGGTACTGCAAACATTTTGTCCCAAATAAAAACACAGAGGGTTATATTTTTTATAAACTGTTTCTCTGATGGCTCAGGCTTCTTATTGGCTACCCTCTCTTAATTACTAATCCATTTCTGTTCATCTCTGTATCTCCACATGGTCGTGGCTTACCAGTGATGCCCAGGCCTATTTCTTCCTCACCAGCAAAATGTTGTCTTCCTCATGACTCACTCTCTGTGTCCCTGTTCCCAGAATTCTTCTAGCATGCTATCCAACCCTATACTTCCTACATGACTGCCTCCTGTCTATTCATTGAATGAAACAGCTTTATTTATCAAACAATAAGAAAAACATATATTCACAACACATAGAAGGACATCCCCAATCATCTAATCTTTTCTGTCCAAATAAAAAGGGAGGTTTTAACTTTAACATACTAAATTATATATAATAAAACAGTTATCAAGAAAGAATTAAAATTAACAATATTTAATCCATTAGCATTTGGCAAAATTTAAAGAAAATATTTTGTCATATATTTTATCTTGTGAGTCTAAAGCTTTATATGTAACTTACCTTTTATCATAACTAAGAAAAACCACAACTATATCTATCTGTCTTTAACTCCATCAAAGACACCAGAAAGATTATATATATATATATATATATATATATATATATATATATATATATATATATATATTAGAGTTAACACAGACATTGTGATGTCTGGATAGTTACCCAGTGTACCTCTGTAATGTTATGGTACCCATCTTCAGCCCATAGGCCCATAGGCCCATAGGCCCATAGGCCATGGTGTCTGGGAAACTTTTTAATGAAGTAAGAAATTTGAAGATCTGTTCTGTGTTGTATTGGCAAAGTTTACAAGTTGCCTTCTTCTGTAAAGCAAAGATCCAAAGGATCATCCTGTCCCTTGGGAAGTTCAGCAGTCACTTACATTTTTAACCTTTGCCCAGTTTGGACATCGTGCTTATTGTCAGCAGTGGAAGCAAGAGCAGATCTTTGCCCAATCAGACAGTTTTGCCACAAGTTTCTTCAATGCCCATCTTCCTCTGTGATGCCAGGAGCAGTGATGTCTCCTGGTCATCAAAAACACTAAAACAGCATTTTAGATGCCATATTCTGTAAGTTTTTGAAAGGTGATGTGGAATGCCTATCCACTTGATAGGTATCTCTTTAAATTTTGGTTATTACAGATGACTATAATCTGTACATATTTAAATGAGCAGTATGAACACAATACCTAAACATGAGTGGAAACATAAATATAACAAAATTGTCCTTGAATTTGTGTCAATAAAATAAAATTCATTCCAATGCAAAGTATTCACTTTTATTTCATATCCCCTTTTATCCTTTAGAAAGAGATTGACTGTGATCATTAACCATTTGTAGTGAACTCTGTTTAAATGAAAACAAACATTTCTAAACAAAAGTTGGAAATGTGGGTTTAGTTCTCTCAGAACTGCTTCCTGATGTTTGGTGGTAATGTCAATCCCCAGGGGATCCTGAGAAAACTCAGATTCTTGGCCAAATCTTAGCTGTAGTGGTCCATGGGGCTGCATGATCTCAGTTGTTTTGGATGTTGGATCACCTGGGCTACTGCCTCAGGAGACTTCCTTGGTCATAATAGTTGGGAAAGAATCCACAACTTTTTATCTTCTGTGAAAACAAAAGGAGACACTCTATTCCAAAGTAGTGTGTCCTTAGATTTAATTTTTAAGTCAAGAAAACTTCAAAACATATATGTTGGGTTAATCCATCAGCATTTATAATCAAAATCTTTCAGCAGCTGTTGCTTCTACCTTAGCCTTCCAATAATTCATAGACAACACAATAACATATAGTATTCTTTTATGTGCAGTTTCCTACCAGCCTGGTCCTCCAGTAGCATCAGTCCCAAAAATAACACACAGAGACACTATAATAGATACAAAGCTGTTGGCATGTTACTAGCATTTCTCTGTTTTAAATATTAACCCATTTCTATCAATCTAAGTGTTTCCACATGGTCTTGCCATAGAGAGAGTCCAGACCACTTATCCTCTCACGGTGTGATCTTAACTTCTCTCTACAGTTCCCAGAATCCTCCTTGTCTCCTAGTCCCACCTATCTTGCTTTCCTATGGGCCAACAGGGCTTTATTCATTAACCAATAAAAGAAACATGTTTACGGAATGACATCTCCCATTAGTATTCTGACTGTCTGCATATTCCATCATTATGTGGCTTTTTAATTATTCTATTTCTTTTACTTTTATTTTTTGGGTTTTTGAGAAAGGGTTTCTCTGTGTAACTTTGGCTGTCCTTGAATTCATTCTGTATACCAGGCTACTCTGTCTTTTAGAACTTTCTTAATCTCTCTCTTTTTTTTTTAGGCTTCAGAGAACAAAGAAAAAGGATAGAAAACATCCTTTAAAAAGAAATAGAGTAGGTGTATGGGGACACATGCCTTTAATCCAAGCAATCCAGAGGCAGGCAAATCTCTGTAATTTCAAGACGTGCCAAGTTCCACAGCTGCTTAGTCCAAAATAAACATGTAGAAGTTTATATTAATTATAAACTGTTGTACCAATGGGTTGGGCTCCTTGTTGGCTAGCTCTCTCTTTATTATTAACCCCTCTCCATTAACCTTTGTATCTCTACATATCCTTGGTTTACCATTGATGCCCAGACATGTTTATTCCTCAGTAGGTAAATTGTATCTCTCTTGTGACTTACTCTCTGAGTCCTCTTCCCAGAATTCTCCTAGGCTGGTAGACCTGCAAACACTTCCTGCCTGGCTACATCCTTCCATTCCATTGCATGAAACAGCTTTATTCATCAACCAATAAGAGAAACAAATAAACAGCACACAGAAAGACACCCCCTATCAGGGTGTCATGAATTCCTTCAGAGATCACATAAGATAGATCAAGAGGACTTTGGTATAATAAACTTCCTGTACCGAAGAAAAGCATTTGTGTAAAAATAAATAAATATGCTTTTGAACAGCGGTTCATAGTTTGGCCCATCAAAGCCTGGACTTCCCTGGTGCTAAAGAACATAAATTACATTCTTCTGTACCTACCTTCTTTGACCATCCTACACAATGCAGAACACCTGACACATATAAGCCTGGGAATTGCTTTTATCTACAACCTAGCATTTTAATTTGTATCTAATGATTGTAGACATTATCAGGTATAAGTCTAAAAGCAATTCATTTGTCATGCATGTTCTGAGCTACACCAAGAGCTCAGGGGTAGCCAGGACCTCCAGCCTCCACCCCCAGTATGCTGGGATCTCCCCAGCAATCATGAATTAAGAAGATGCCCTACAGGTTTGCCTATAGCCCATTCTCGTGGAAGCATTTTCTCAGTTGTGGCTTCCTCCCCGGATGACTCCCCCTTGGGTCAATTTAACATCAAACTAGCCAGGACATCTGACAAGAAGCGAATAATTGAAATCAAAAGATCTCAGTATATTTTTTCATTTTATTTTACTTTTGTTCAATTATTTTATTTTATATTTCCACCACAGTTCTCTCTCATACCCCTCATCCCCACCCCCACCCCCTACACTACTTACCTCCCTCTTTGCCCACACCCAGTCCTCTCCTCCTCATGGGTACGCAATCCCATGACGAGTGAACATAGTCTGGCTCAATAGTTTGATACAGGGTCAAGCTCCTATCCCATACATAAACGCTGAGCATGGCATCCTAACATGGGAGGATTGACTCCAACAAGCTGGCCCAAGTATCCGGTTTGTATCATCATCCTACTTCCAGTGGTCCCTTGCGTAGTGCAAACTTCATGACTCTCTCCCACATATGGAGGGCCTAGTTCTGTTTCCTGTAGTCTCCACAGTTGTAGGTTTAGGGTTCAAGTACATATTTTCTTAACATGACTTTTTGTTGCTTGTGGTGACCTGAATGCAAATTTCTTAGCTCAGACCTTCAACACATTCAAGGGCTCAACCTACCATTGCCAGCACTTAGGGCCTAACTATGTGCTTTTAAAATGGCATAATTTAAATGTATCCCAAGATTGAAGCTTTGAACACGTTTATGCCTTGATATTTCCACCTACACAATGGTTCAAAAATATGCACTGAATTTTGGGAGACTTTGGGACAATTCAATGACAAAGGTATTTCATCTCATTTGAGTTTTTTCAGAAAGTCCCCACAGGTATCAAAGGGCTCTTGCTCCTTAAAGAGCAGATTCTTCAGCTCTCTGTAGCCATGTTTTTCCACACCAGCCCCAGTGGCGGCAGTGTAGCAATGGCTGAGAGAAATCTCAATGGCTACCTGCTCAGAGGTTCGTACCACACATGGTTACACCTCCTGGGGAAAAGTGGTCCAGGTCCCTGCAGGTGCTTGGTTGGCTGGTTGTTTGGAACGGGTGCTAGATGTGTTTTGTGCTATAACAATGATGCTTTTTGATCATGGGTGTTTTGGTCTGTAAGCTCCACTGTTAGCCAAAACCCATAGTGCCAGGTGTCAGCCCAAGGCCTAATAAACAATTGAAGCTAAAGCTGAAAAAAAAAACCCTTGCCTATAATCAGTCTACCCACAGCAAGGCTACTGTGGGAATTACAAGAAAAACTCTAACTTGGTATCTTAGGGCCCTTGAATCATTGCTATTAAAAGTTTACTGTTCAAAGACAATGATTCTTCTCTTTATTCAGTAAATCAAATCTCTGATACGCTGACCACAAGCAGGCCAAAATAGACAGAGGCTCTCAGTTTTGCACTTGCTTAGATGTATTTACTATCTCATACTTCAAAAGGAATTGCTGACATTTTTATAGAATGTTTGTTTATCTTTAAACTGTGGCCAAAGATCTATTCTTTCTGTATAGAAACCCGATACTTTGAAGTAAACTTTGCAGCAGTTCCCAAACCTCTTCAAGTGTGTTTGTGTCTGTCTGTCAAGCCGAAGCCACTCCTGACGTGGTCATCCGAGTCTTGGCCTCCACACAGACCTGCTACCCACTGAGCAGTCTATGGCAATGTTGCCTGAATATTTTCCCCTAGGGGTGGTTTCCTGTGGCATTTTCTCTGTCTATATCAACTGCTGTTGTAATTATGCAGGTTATACTTAGGGAATCACATTGTTAAGATGTCATGGGTATGGCTTCTCTGCCATGTCTAGAAGACTCTGTCTTGCCTCATGGTCTTCTGTCTCTTGCAATGTATTCTAGTATCTTGCCATTCACTTACTATTGTGAATGGAACAGCATTGAACACGAATGCATGATTATCCACACAGGAGGAAGAAGAGACCCGTGCATATATGCCAAGAATCATAACAGAACCACACACTAAATCCTTCTCCAGCATGTGGGGCCTCTTCACACTGATTTCTATCATGGCAGCAGCAGCAATTTTCACTGTTACCAACAGCAACCAAGTGTTTCTGCTTTCCTTATTCAGAGACAGCATTAGTTGCCAATTTTAAGTTAGTCATTCTGACTATAGTGTGAAGAAATCTTAAAGCAGTTTTAATTTGCATTTTGTGATAGCTGAAACTATTGAAAATATTTCTTAGCCATTTGTAGTTCTTCGTTTGATGATTCTCCATTTAGTCCCAAGCTATAATTTTTCTTCATATCCCAATTTTTCATTGGATTACTTGTTTTCTTAGTGTTTAGTTTTCTAGCTCTTTGTACATTGTAGATACCAAATCACAGTCAGATATACAGGTGGTAAATAAAAAATTCCCATTCTTCTGAATGTATCTTTACTCAAAAATGACCTTGTTCTTTGCTCAACTCTAAATGTGCATCTATGTCATGCCCCTCCTAAGTCTCAGTTACTTTTGTGAAGGAAAGGGTATAAAAATTCGTAAGAACCAAAGGTGATGGATGTCTGTGTTGAGACAGTGTTTCCCGGCAGAGTTCACAATGATTGTGAGAGCTTCCAGCAGACTGATGGAAGATCAAGCCATAAAAATCCTGACATGAACAGAGGAGGTAGTCACAAAGATCCACCCCTATCTGAGGGACTACTGGTAATTAATGTCTGCTGGAAGAGAGGAAAAATACATTTTCTCTAAGAATGTACCACTTGAGAGGCTACTAATGATCCAGTAGGTTCAGTACTCATAAATACACTAGTAGCACTAAATGTCATTAATTTTTGAAGGACATGAAATGGTGAGGGAACAGAAGTAGGGGAAGAAGAGTAATTGGAGGTAAAGGAATGGGGGTGTACTAGTAATTCTCAAATAATAAAAAATACACCTCATAATAATTCTGATTCAAAGTCCTAAAAGGTGATAGATATAGATTAAAGAATAATGACTATGGCCATCCAAACATTTCATATAATACTGAGATTATGTATGACAAGTTTATGCAAACCTTACCTAATATTAGGCACAACACTAACATGTTTTTGATAAATACAGGAAAATTGAACGGAGCTGTTGAATAATATGTTTATCTAGATGATAGCATGATTTAGACGTTAGATCACTAACAAAATATTAGGAGTTCTCCGTGAAATACACAATTTCAACATGCTTTTACCCACAGAACACTTTTATTTGTATGAATTAAAAGTAGGGAAGATCTTGCTTAAATACTATCTTGACCCATATCCACATGCAGTTTTTCCTATTTGTGTAATTATTTTAGTAAAACTTTATTTCTTGAAAAAGGCAATCTATGATTCCCTACCTCAAAAACTACAACAGTAATTTTAAGTAAAAAAAATAGCACAAAGCTTTTATTTGTTTATTTTCATTGCAATTTGGAGAGGTAAAAATCAGAAAAAAAAATGATGCTAAGCAAAATTAATAATGTCTGAGAAACAAAACCTAGTAACACTGTGAATAAACATGACATAAATCATGGAAAGTTCTCTAGTGAGAAATAGAAACCTTCATGTATGGATCTATTACATGTAAAGAATAATCTTTCTACCATGGACCAGATCATTAATGATTAATAAGATCAAAGGTGAATGGACTCTGTCAACATTTCAACATTTTTCAGTTTCTACCCAAACTTAGAAACTGTAACCAAAGCATGTCAAAGTTCACTTTCCAAGTTTTTTCTATTCATTCTTCTACTTCATATTCCCAAAAAAGTTTGAACATTACCTAAGGATAGCCACCCTCCTCTTGTCACCTCTACCCCTGCCCCTTTCCCCCTGTACCTCCTCCTCTATTTGTTGTTGCTGAAATGCCCCTTATGTAGCAACAAAATTCTTTCATCACTGCTGTTTTCAAATGAATCAGCAATTCTTTTTTAAGCGTTCTCAATTCTAACATCCATCATTGTAAATATAAACAGGCATCACTTATCTAATCAAGGGACATTTGCAGAGTTAATTGAGAATGTAGAAATATGGGTTTGGTTGTATGTAGCTCGGCAATAGAGCACCTGTCATGCATGTGCAAAACCATTGGGTTCCGAGGCAAGGAGGAGCAATTGTTCAAGCCATCTGGGTTACATAGCAAGTTGCACACCTGCCTGAGCTGTGTGAGAACCTGTTGTGAGGTGGGCAGAGTGGAGAGAAAAGGGGACAAGAGCACATGGGGAGCTGAAGGTGGACATAGGAAAAACAAAACAAATAGACAACATAAAAACAAGAAAAGAATCTTCAACATGTGACAGTTCCTTCAGGTCAACCAGAAAACTCCAAGGTTCCAGTTTATGTGAGGGATCACCCATGCAACAGAGGGCTTTCGATGACATAGCTCCCTTTGAGTCATCTCCACTCCTGGAAGTAAACAAACCTATACTCTGGTATGTGACCCTAATGCTGGATTTTGATAGTGACGTGACTTTGGTTTTTCACCATTACCCATCTTGAAAAGTAGGCAGTCATGCAACAGATGGAAATTTTCCCCAGAAAAACAACTCTATAAATCATAGACAGCAATCACTTTACAATAATTTCCTCAATGTCTTAGTAACTCCAACAAACAACTAATACATTCTACTGTTACCCTGAGTCAGGGGGAAAACAACTATTACATTCTAATGTTTCCCCTAGATATAGTGACTCTACTAGATTCCCACTATGTCAAAGTTGGAATGGTGATGAGAACCTGTAACCCCAGAGACAGGCAGAGACTGGAGGGATCACTACCAGCCAGTCTAGACAAATGGAGACCTGATATTCACTGGGATATTATGCTTCAAAACATAAAATTGAAGGCAGAACCACCTGAAGTTAGCCTTGATCTCCACAAGACCTCTCCAAGACCTGCAAACACACACATGAATACTGGCGAGTATAACACACACAAACTAATAGGTACATTTCCTGACGTGGTGAAACTTGTAATGTCCAGGTAACTGTGGTGGTTTCTTGTCTATGTGCTTGCAAAGAACCTCAGGTATACATTATGCTGTCTGATGCTCAGAGTGTGTGGCATAGCTGAAGAACATGGCTTACTGAAGAAACCAGGTGTTCGAAGCTGTCCATGGAAGGCTGAGAGTTGAGATCCTTAATAGTGTAGCCAGAAACAAATGTGACATGAAGTCAGATATGATATTTTGAGGGACCTCAGCATGATCAGAAATCAGAGAATGGGAGTGAGATCTGATGGGAGATGTCATTCTGTAAATATGTTTCTCTTATTGGTTAATGAATAAAGCACTGTTGGTCAATAGGAAAGCGAGATAAGCGGGACTAGGATACAAGGAGGAGAGAGGAAGAAGTAGGGAGGAGATTCAACATGTAGAGACTTGAGGAAGAACAACTCCAGACCCTTCCTCCAGTAAGATAAGACCATGTGGAAATACTTAGATTAATAGAAATGGGTTAATATTTAAGACAGAGCTAGCTAGCCAATAAGAAACACTAGTATGAGGCCAACAGCTTTATATCTAATGCAGTGTCTCTGTGTATTATTTGGGACTGGCATGGCTATGGGACCAGTCTGGTGGGAAAACCTACTTGTAAAAAAATGGCGCTGCAATGCGGACCCAAGAACTTTCACTTAAAACTTGACAAACAGTTAAAAAGAGGTTTTAAAAACAAAAGAACAAAGACAAGCCAGGCTTTTGGGTACCATCATTTTTCTAAATCGGGCTCTGTTTTGCTAGAGACAAACAGAGACTTGTGCAGCTCCTTTAAGGGAGGTTTCCTGACGCAACATGGGGAGGGGGGAACGCATGACTTTTTAAGAAGTGTTGCTAACAATTCAATGGTGTGTATGAGCAGCTGGAGAGAGTAGCTGAGTATGAAAGCACGCGCCTTTAGAACCAGCACTCGGGAGGCAGAGGCAAATGGATCTCTGTGATTCAAACTAAACCTGATGTAAGAAGTAAATTCCAGGGCAGCCAAGTTACACAGAGAAACCCTGTCTCAATAAATAAAAATAGAAATAAAAAATAGGGTAATAAAAACCCATGTAAAGATGAAAAACACAAAAAAGAGTCTGAATAACATATGTTACGATGTTGTCTTTAAATTACTCAATTACTAAGGAAAAATAATAGCTACAATACACTTGATTATCAATGCTGCTAAATTAATCCAATTGATATATTTAAAAAATGCTTTGACTTCAAATTTTAAGTCTAAGGACAGGTTACTGGGGAAAAGGATTTCTATTTTTGTTTCCACAGAAAATGAAAAGCTGTGATTCCTTCCAGACTAATATGGTTTTATCAAGCACCCCTGAAGCAGTGCCCCAGGTGATCCAACATTCAAAACAGCTGGGACAAGGCAGCCTTGCAGACCACTAGAGCCAGGATTTCTAAATCTTCTTAGGATTCCCCAAGGTAGCACCCCTTACCAGCAGGAAGCTGTTTGAAAAGAATGACACCCAAATTCCCAAATGTTGTTTATAAATGTTTATTTTCATTTAAATTGGGTTGGTTATAAGTGGTTAATGACCACAACCAATCTCTTTTTAAAGGTAAAAAGGGGATTATGGTATAGATATGAATACTTTGTTTTGGAATGGATTTTCATTTACTGATACAAATTTAAGGTAAACTTTGTGATATGTATATTTCTCCTCTTGTTTAGGTATTGTGTTTATATAGCTCATTTAGAAATGTAATGTATAATTTAACACAGATTATAGATCATTACCAATGATAGTCAAAACTTAGAGTTAAGTTAGTTAGGTTTTCTAGATATACATATATATATACATACATATATACATATATATATATGATGGATAAATATTCTTCAAACCTTTCAAAGACATACAGAGTATGGCATTTTAAATGGTTTAGGGTTTTTCTTAACAATGAGGCACAACTGCTCCTGGCAACACCACCTGCGTCAGAAAGGAAGATGGACCTTGAAGAAACGCATTATGGAATTTGCTTTCAATATGGCAAGACTAGCCATTTGAGCAAGAAACTGCTCTTGTCTGGGCTGTTTGACTTTATGCTGTATAAAATGGACATGCAGAACCCCAGGAAAATGACTACTGTCAAAAGATGGACATTGCTATAGGATTCCTGCTTCATGGAAGAGTCTGCCAGACATTCTGCAGAACACAGAGAAAAGTGACTGACAAACTGCCAATACAGGTGGACAGTTTAAAGTTTCCTGCTTTGCTGAGGAGTCTGCCAGAAGCACTTTGGCCTATAGGCTGAAAATGGAACATTACAGAAGAACTTCGGGTGACTGACCAGGTAGCAAGATGTCTCTGTCATTTCTAAAATTTATATATTATCCTTCTGTGGTCTTTGATGGAGTTGAAGACAGATAGTTATGGTTATAGTTTGTGTATTATTGGGGCTGTAGGACCAGGATGGCAGGTAAACATGCTCATAACAGAGATCAGGAGAAATTTGAAAGCACATTTTGTTTAAAAATGCCAAATGATATCTAATAAACTGTACGGTGGTTTAACACATAAAAATAAGAAACCAAACAATCAATAATCACAGGACCCAGATTGTACCTGGGACCTGCCAGTGCTATATAGCTAAATAGTCATGTTCTCGAGTAACTTTTTCTTAAAATTTTTAAATCTTTATTTCTATGTATATAGTTGGGTTTTTTCCCCCCCTATATGTCTGTGCACCATCATCTGCAGTGGCAGCAGCGACCAGAAGAGGGCACCCTGGGACTAGAGTTACAGGAAAATGTTAGCCATCATGAATGCTCTGGGGACAAATGTGTGATCGCGGGTTAAGAGGCGGTGGAGAGAGGCAGAAGTGAAGACACTGCAATGGTGACAGGAGTATGCAGCAGGCTTTCTATTTTGGGGGCCACCAACCAGTTCCCAGATCATGAGGCACAGACTTTTGAGTTACGAATGCTTAGTCTTAGTTTGGCTCTTACTTTCATGTTTCTCTTTATTTACATTTTGCCTTGTGGCTTTTCTAAACTCTTCTGACTTTTTCTGTATGTCTTACTCATCTGCTGTTTCTATGTCTGTGTGTCTGGTAGCTGTCTGGCTTCTGGCCCCAGGAATGTCCCTTTCTTTCTCCTTGTTCTCTTCTTTCTTCTCTTCAAAGCCTAGATTTCTCCTCCCACTTATTCTCTCTGCCTGCTGCCCTAACCCTTTTGCCTAGATCTTGACCATTCGTCCTTTATTAGACCAGTCAGGAGCCTTAGGCAATGTGAAACTAACATAACACATCTTTACATCATTAAAAACTGGCAGAATAAACAAATGCAACACACCATCACGCAGTTAAAGTAATATTCTACTGGATAAACAAATGTATCAAATTTTGACATAGTTAAAATGTCACAACAGGTGTGAGAGAGAGTTGAGGTCAACAGTGGCATAGGTTAATGCCTAGTAGGGCAATTGGTTACAAGTTGTTGTTAATCATGGTCAGGGAGAAAAGTAATTGAAAAGAATAAAGGGGGTACGGAGAAGATAGGATAAAGGGGTGTATTATTGAATCTACTATGAGCAGAATAAAGAGAGGATATAGATATCATAAGGTAAAAAGGTCGATTATTGTATCTCCTTTAAAAAGCAACTATTGGTTTGAAATATTTTACATTGGATTGGACTTCTGCATAATGTATACAAATTTTGTATATTGATACAAACTTGAGATTAATTTTGTTAAACCATACTGTACATATGTTGCTAATCTTATTCAAGATATTATACCTATACAGATCGTTTTAACAATGTAATGCACAAGGATGTATCCCTGGTGCACGAAAGGACTTTGGGAGCACATTCCCCATGGAGGGATACTCCCTTAGCCTAGAGACAGGAGGGAGGGCCTAGACTCTACTGCAAATAACTTGACAGATTTTGATGATCCCTCCTGGAAGGCATCACCCTCCCTGTGGAGTGGGGGGGGCATGGGAGGGAGGGAGGTAAGGAGGGAGAGGGAACTGGGATCAATATGTAAAACAAGAAAAACAATATATGTATGTATGTACGTATGTATATAACAACGTAATGCAAATTTCTAGTTTTTGAAAGTTATTATTACTAAATGTTTAGAATAATAAGGAAATGCAGTTTAGTAATTAGTCGCCTATTATAATCAAATTTGTAGTCATATTAGGTCAGAGATATATTTTAGAAATACAGGTTGTCTTAAAACAATTCAGAGATCTACAGAATATAGCATTCAAGATGTTTTAATGACATAGGATTCCTTTGTTTATGGCAGTGAGAAGTGTCTGCTCCTAATGGCACCAAATTATGTAGGAGAAAATAATAGAGATGGGCACTGAAGAAACTCCATATGGATTTTACTTCCTCTGTGGCAAAGGTAAGCCACTGGGAAAGAAAGTGCCCTTGCCTCAACTTCTGAAAGTGTGCTGTTCAAATTTGGCAAGAAGGACCCAAAAATTTGTGACTGTCAACCCTTGCCAAGACAGGGTGGAACTGTCCTTCAAAAATCCTGCTTCATAAAAATGTCTGTCCAATATGCTAGGGCTATAGGCAGAAGACGGATGCCCCTATGTTCCAGAGGAAACCGTGTGACTGTCCAGGAAGCTAGCTGTCTCTGTCATTTCTCACATATTTCGGAAGTTGCTTGCTCACACTTCCAGCTTACTCAGTTAATATTATTTCCTTCTTGAGGCTCTGAGTCAGTTGAAGACTAGATAGTTATAGTTTTTCTTGTTTACCAGACTCAGAAAAGACTCACTAAAATGGTGTGAGGTGCAGTGTAAAATGTTGAGAGACACCAAAATACAATGCAAATTAGAATAGAAAGCGAATTAAGTACACGACTTTGGACTCTCCGAGATAGGATGGATAATGGAGTATTTTCTCTGAATTTGTTAAATTCAAGTGGACTAGATATTGTTGATGTACTTATTGCTTGCATATATTGTATAGTTATTGTACTTATTGTATAAAGTTTTTCTTATATTAGTTACAAACTTCTTTTTGTATTAGACAATAAAAGGGGAAGTGTGGTGATTTTTTTTTTATGATCTAATAAAACTGCCTGCAGTTTACAATGCAAATCAGGCCATAGCCATAGATGGCAGGCAGTGGTGATACATGCCTTTAATCCCAGCAGCCACACTAGTTACCCACAGAGTCTAGGTGGTGGCGAACAATTCATTTAATCCCATCACTAGAGAGTTTTATAAGACAGAGCTCAGAGTCTCATCTGGTATTCAGTTTCTAGTCATGCTGAGAATAGGATTGCCCCAGCCTTTGTAGAGAGTAAGAACTCTCTTGTGGCTGGCTATTTTGCTTTTATGATCTTCAGCTTGAAACCCAATAACTGTCTCCTGGTTTTTATTATTTGTACTACACTTGTGGGAGCTCACTGACTCTTGACTGACAGCTGAGGAACCTGCCCTCTGAATGTGGGTGACAGGTGTGTGGTTTGGGAAGCTTATGGGGACACTGGTAGTGGGCCTAGGATTTATCCCTAGTGCATGAACTGGCTTTTTTTAAAATTCATTCCCTATGGACAGATAACTTGCTCAGTCTAGATATAGGGGGGAGACCCTGCCTCAAGGCTACGTGACAAGCTTTGTTGACTCCCCATGGGAGGCCTAGCCCTCTCTGAGAAGTGGATGGAGGTAGGGAGGGAATAAGGTTAGAGGAGTAGAAGAAGGGGAGGGAGAGGGAACTGTGATTGGTATGTGAAATAAAAAATGATTGTTTTAATAAAAAGAAGTAAAAAGCATATTTAAACGTTTTTATTCATGGGAGTAGTATAGTCTTTTATCCTTATAACATTTTTATTATTTATTACCATGTGTTTTTGTAGTCATATATGGTAGAGTTCTCCTTTTTTATTTTAAGGTAAGAAGGCATCAGTTGTTTCACCTGGAAGATAAGGCAGAAGGCCTGTATTGAACCTTTAGGACTTATTTAATATTTGTTTGTATTTAAAAAGATTGCACAGGACAAATATATCTTTAAAATCTTTTAAATGATTGCATTTAAATATATGTAATTAGTTAATTCTAATCTAACTCCACTGTCCACTGGGAAAACTTCGTCCTTCATTAGGATTAATCACCTCTTCAGGCATGAAGACCCAGCAGAATTAATGACCTCAGAAGCTCCTCCATAGCAACGGCTATAATTGCTCTTTAGATCTCTCTAGTATTCTTTATCCCACCTATGAGGAGAAAGACCACTGACCCAAATCATCATGACCAAATTAATTAAAGCAGGCTTTCCTTTTCAGGTAGATGGGTTGTCTTTCCCCCAAAGACAGGATTCAAGAGATCAGCCTTTGACATTGCTAAACAAAGGCTTTTTATAGTTCGGGAATAGGGGCTTTCCAAATGGCATATTTGACAGGTAAATGGATGGGGTTACAGAGGCATAGCTTAAGCATAACAAATAGGTCATAACAACCTCCTGAAAAAAGACATGGTTATAAGATGGTCAAAACAAGGATCTTTGTCATACTGGGAGCCTAGGGTACAGCAGCTTCCATCAGGAAAGTCCCAAGAGGAAGAAATAAAAGCAATGCTTATTCTTTCAATAGGAGCTCTGTTCTATGAAGCCATCAGTATTGCATCTAGGTAAACCAAAGTTTACAGCCAACTTGGACAAGGATGACAATCACATGCGCCCTATATCATGGCATACTTTCCCAATATGGGTTGGAGAGTAGGCTGAATTGCTAGTCAGTACCTGTTCTGTCCTTGAGGTTTATTGGATGAGGCCAGATACATATTGCCTGTCTATCTGCCCACATTGCCAAATTCCATTACAACAGAAAGGCGTGCCATTTTCCATTTTGCCACACCCTCATTTAGAACCCAGCATGTCTGGAGCTATGGGATTCCAGTGTATCAGCAGCATCAACCACCTGTGGGAACAGAAGAAAGTACCTATGGCTCAGAGCCCACGCTATGCCTACAATCACTGCTCTAGTCATCAGCTGCAACCACAGAGTGCACTGGATTGCACAGTGATAGCACAATGTGAGCTTTCAGTCTCACTCAGGGGAACTGTCCTCTCCTCTCCCCTCCCCTCACAGTTCTATAAGAGAAAGCCCTCCTCACGTGGACCCCAAAACAGCTTAGGCCTTGCTGCCATGGCATGCTTGATAAAAAAAAAAAAAAAAAAAAAAAACCAGCTAAAAAATAGGCCCCCTAGCAGGTAGCACTGGGTTCCAGGAAAAGCCATAAATTGACACCACCCTGGGAGTGTCAGCATCTAAGAGGAAATACCTGGCATCCTAAACATTCTAACCAGGTATCGATGAGCTCAGCATGCACCTATTCTGCTTTTGCCAAGAAACTCCTAGACAAATGTCAGCCAGTCAGGCTCTTGAAAGGAGGAAATCCCCTCACCTTCCACCTTTATGATGATAAAATCAAAACCTCTACCTCACACTGGCTGGGCACACTCTACTTCAGCTGCTGCTGTGTCAGACTGACAGAGTCGAAGCTTGAGCTTGATTAAAGGCTCCTTGCCTTTGCCTATGGGACTCAGTCACCTTGTTGGTTTTGGGGCAGATCCTGTTATCTGTCCATAACATTATCTGTTCTCACAGAAGCCCAGGCTGCGTCAAAGAGGGAAAGCTTTTTAAAGGCAACCAGTCACTGTTCTGTCCTGTCCTAGGTTGTGATCTGTTTTAGAGTTTGGTGATGGTGTGGGATCCCCCATCCATGTCAGAATGCCACACAAACTCTGACAATGACATCAATCACAGCATTCACCTCAAAAGCCATCCATTTCAGGGGCGAAGCAAGGGCCATCCTATGGCTTTAGTGCAGGATTCTATGTGTCTTCAGAAAACTTGGAAGTACGATTAACAGAAAAAGTATGCAGCCAAAGTTAGGGTGACTGTTACACTGTCTAATGGTGACACTGAGCTGAAGAAGATTGCACAGAGCACCCAAATGCTGAATTCTTACCGCAGATAAATCAGAAGATAATGTGGCCATGGTAGTGGTAAATTTGGCTCTACACTGAAGAACTGTGGTCATCTTGGGACTTGCTTGCTGCACAAGGAAAGGACCAGAATTTACATCCCATCATCCATGTAAAAGTGTTGTGCAGAATGTTCAAAGAAGGAGAATACTTTTAAGCCCCTGGCATCTGGGAGGAACAGTTTCTGTGAATTGAACCTTGAATCCCCATGCAGAGACATCTGTATTGACCGATCCAGAAATGTCATTTTGGGGAGTAAAACAAGTTCCTTACACCAAAGTCCCTTTGATCTATTCTACGTGTACCCGGAAAGAAATCATTACACCTCCAGAGCTTCAGACATTATTGTGTCCTGCTTGCTGTACACAACAATTCAAGATGCTGCAAGTGTGCCTGGATAGTCTTGTGATAACGTCATGTCACAGATGGGAAACTTCCTCAGAAAAAACAACTCCGTAAGTCATAGAAAACAATCACTTTTATCTATGATAATTTCTTCAATGTCTTAGTACCTCCAACAAACAACTAATACATTCTACTGTTACCCTGAATCGATTGAAACATGACTATTACATTCTAGTGTTTACCCTAGATACAGTGTCTCTACTGGGTTCCCACTGTGTAGAAGTTAGGGTGGTGATGAGTGGAGCAGAAGCAGACAGAGCTTGGAAGGGTCACTACCAGCCAGTCTAGACAAATGGAGACTTTATATTCAGTGGGAGATAATGTCTCAAAACACAAAGTTGAAGGCAGAACCACCTGAAGTTAGACTTGACCTCCACATGATCTCTCCATGGCCTACACACATACACACACACACACACACACACACACACACACACACACACACACCAACAGGTACATTTCCTGATGTGGTAAGACGTATAATATATGTGCTTGTGAAGAGCCTCAGGTACACATTATGCTATCTGACACTTATCATGTCTTATGGGGAGTATGTCAGCTGTTTCTGAAGAATTCAAATAGCCCACTTTGGATTACAAATGGTCAAACACTTTGTCAGTCCCCTGTTACACACCCATGTCCCTGAAAGTGCTGGAGCCATTATGTCTCAAAAATTTCAGCTCAGAAAGACAAAAATTGCATTTTTCATCTCATACAAGATACCTAGATATAAACTCATGTGTATGGTGTATACGTGTATGTAAATGCACATGAGTGTATTTGTATGTGGGTATCTGTGTATGCCTGTGTGTAGAAATGTGTGTGTGTATGTGTGTTCATTTGTGAATGAAAGAAGTGAAAGCAGAAGTGATCACGAAAGATAAGGGGAGAATCTAATGTCTAAGGAATGGTTCTCTACCCATTTGGGGTCAAATTACCCTTTGAGAGGAGTCACCTAAGATCATGGAGAAACACAGATATTTACGTTGTGATTCATAACAGTAGCAGAATTACAGTTATCAAGTAGCAGTGAAAATAATGTTGTGGTTGGGGGGGTCACACCACCACACAAGGAACTGTATCAAAGGGTCACATTAGGCAGGTTGAGAGCCACTAGTGTAGGTGTTGCTGTAATAACTCATGTGAAATGAATGCATAATGGGAGGGCGGGTTAAGGACTCAGGCATTACGCTGGCGTGCCCCTTGTCTCCTGGCAGAGTGCTCTCAGGCAATGCTCTGGTCAGCCCAGGGATCCATGGCTGCGGGTAATCTACATGCAGGTGCAAAGGACCCTTTTAAAAAATGTCCACCCACTTCCGTTATCTTTCCTCCTGTTCCTCCGAAGGGGCAGACAGACTTTCCTTGCCTGCCTCTTATCTCCCTTCTTTCTCTCTGTTTCCCCTCTTTCTCTTCTTTCCCTTCTCCCTCCCTTCCCTTTCTAATAAAACCTTTCACCTAAGCTCTGTCTGCCTGCATATTGTCCCCCATGTGCTGTGGAATCTGCCCAGGTCCCTTGGTCCATATTCCTAACAGAGGGAATCAGAGCAGGAGTAGGAGAGATGGGGAGGACAGTGGGCAAGAGAACAAACAGGAATGATGTATAGTGACAACTGTGTGAAAATACCTCAATGAACCCTGTCCCTTTACATGCTGGCTTCAAAGTAACTTTACAAAGCTGGGTTTGATGATGCATGCATTTAATTCCAGCACTTGGAAGGCCAAGACAGGTAGAGCTCTGTGAGTTGAAGGCTAGCAGAGTCTACATGGTGAATTCTAGGACAGCCAAGGCTATGGAGAGAGACCCTGCCTCAGAAAATAATACTTAAAATGAAACAACTTTAGCAGCACAAGTACAGAGCAGGATGGCTGCTGTGTTATCTTCTGAATTTTCACTTAAACTTATCATTAAGTTGCTGGAAATTACAGATCCCTCCGTAAGAGGGACAAGTAGGTCTGATGAACCAGCCTCGGGCTCTTATCTGAACGGTGCTGTTTACTGTTCTTCTGTAAGGAACTGGGAACTCTTATCTCAAATCTGTCTCATGTACACACTTGCCTATGTCAATGCCTGCTGGCTTCTGGGTAAGGGAAAATACCTACCACCCTTGGAGCAATTCTACTGAAATGATACTCATGGGTGTAACCAACAGCATCTTCTGGCCATTCCCAGTGCTACTGCCTGGAACCCTGAGGCCCCCAGAATAAGGGTCATACAGTACGGGTCCTAGGCCAAATTCTGGAGGCACATCCTCTCCAGTTTCTAGGATCTGTGTTCAGTTGAGTATCCTACTCCAGCCTAGGCTTAAGGAAGATGCCAGGGACCTGTGGTTCTGTTTCCAGAAGTGAAGTCCCTGCTGAGACACACCTTTGCATTCCTGGGTGAGGATGTTGTGTTCTTTCTCATGTCTCTCCTACTCTACATTACTGGAAAAATACTGAAGTCACTCCTTATCAATCCTAATTTTATTTAGAACATTTTATTCTGTGGCTTTTCAAGGTCACACAAAATCTGATATGTGCTGGTAATGAAGTTTCTAACAATGTGAATGTGTTCCCCAGACATTTGTGTAATGGAATCTTAATTTCTCAGAGGGGCCAAGCTGAGGGATGTTGAGAGACCTATGTGAAGGTGCTGAGGACATGGGGGCAGGATCCCCTCTGCCAGTGGAGTATTGTCACTTGAGTAGGAATGACAAATCTCCACTCACACTGGATGAATTACCTTGACCATGGAGGAACCTTCTTACAAAGCACATACTTTCTCTCTCTCTCTCTCTCTCTCTCTCTCTCTCTCTCTCTCTCTCTCTCTCTTTTTCTTTTTCTTTTCCAGGAGGGATCTCTCTATATAGTTCTGGCTATCCTGGAACTTCTAGAGAATCCATTCTGGCATTGAACTCACAGAGATCCACCTGCCTCTACCTGGGATTAAACTTCTGGGATTCAGAGAGTCTAGGTAACAAGGAGGGTTCATGGGAGAAGTCCATATCTCCCTGAGAATGGGAAATAGAGGAGATTTCTTGAGTGGACTCTGAGGGTGGGTGGGGATGGGAACATGAGTTGCCAGGTTTGGGAGGTGATGAAAAGCAAAGGTACTAAAAGAGAATACTGGAAAGGGAGGGGAATTTCTGGATCAGGTAAAACCTGGCACAAGGGAATCTCCCAAGAATCTACAAGGATGACCCCAGATTAGACTTCCAGCAATAATGGGTGCATAGCCTGAACTGGCCATCTCCTGAGACCAGACTGGTACCTAGCCCAATTTTCATCAGAGAGATAGATGCAGACCCACAGCCAAACATTAAGTGGATTAAAAGAATCCTGTAGGAGAGGGGGGTGAGAAAGTATTGTAGGAGCCACAGGGGTTAAGGACACCACAAGAAAACCAACAGAATCAACTAACCTGGGCTCACAGGGGCTCATAGAGACTGGACCAATGAACAGGGAGCCTGCACTGGACTGACCTAGGCACTATTCATATATAATACAGTTGTGTTACATGGTCTGTTTCTGGGACTCCTAACAGTTGGAACAGTAGCTTCTCTGACTATTGCATGGGCTTGTGGGACTCTACAGCTCAAGCTTGTTTGATTGCTTAGTTTTAATTACAAGGGGAAGTGTTTAGTCTTACTCCAACTTGATATCCCATGTTTTGTTAATATCTGTGGGAAGCCTGCCCTTTTCTGAATAGAAATGAAGGAGAGATGGATGAGGGTGGGCAAAAGGGAGGTAGTGGAGGGGGACTGGGAAGAGAAGAGGTAGGGGAAACTATGGTCAGATTGTAAGATGAATGAATGAATAAAATAAATAAATAATTTTTAAGTGCTGAGATTAAAGGTCTGCACCCTTAGTCTTTCAGTGTCTACACTAGCTGAGAAATTATATGAATTTCCCTAGTGTCTCTTCTAGCTACAATTCCTTTTTCATTATTATTCAACTTTAAAATTACTTAAGATCAGGCTGGGCAAGTTCTACTCAGCAGCAATGTGTGTTGAGCTCAGCCCCAGAGGCTAAACTCAATCCAGGCAACACTATAGCTGAAAGCAAAAGTCAAACAGCAGTCAAATTGTTTCAAAATTTGGAAGCAACCTAAATGCTCCTCAACTAAAGAATGGATAGAGAAAATGTGGTACATTTCACAATGGAGTACTATTCAGCAGGAAAAAAAATGGAATCTTGACATTTGCTAGCAAATGGATAGAACTAGAAGAAACCATCCTGAGTGAGATAACCCTGTAACCAAAAAGACACTTGGTGTGTACTCAATAATATATGAATTGTAGACATAGAGCAGAGGATTACCAGCCTACAATCCGCATGGCCAGAAAAGCTAGGAAACAAGGAGGACCCTAAGAGAGACATGCATGTTTCTCTGGAGAAGGAGAAAGGGACAAGATCTCCTGAACAAATTTGGAGCATGGAGGAAGGGGAGAGGAAATTAAGAAAAGAAGAAGGGGAAAAGAGGAGGGGGGAGGTCATGAGGGAGCAGGAAAATTGAATCAGGGAAAGAATAGAGGAGAGCAAGAAAAAAGACACCTTAACAGAGGGAGTCATTATAGGTTTAAAGAGAAACCTGGCACTAGGGAAATGTCCAGAGACCTACAAGGATAACCACACGTAACAATCCAAGCAATAGTGGAGAGGCTACCTTAAATGCCCTTCCCTGATAATGAGATAGATGACTACCTTATATGCCATCCTAGAACCTTTATCCAGTAACTGATGAAAGCAGAAGCAGACACCCACAGCTAAACACTGAGCTGAACTCCTGGAATCCAGTTGCAGAGAGGGAGGAGTGATGAGCAAAGGGTCAAGACCAGGCTGGAGAAACTCACAGAAACAGCTGACCTGAACAAGGGGGAGCTCATGGACCTCAGGCTGATAGCTGGGAAACCAGCACAGAAACCACCCAGATCCCCTGAATGTGTGTCTCAGTTAGGAGGCCTGGGAAGTCTATGGAAGCCTCTGACAGTGGAACCAGGATGTATCCCTAGTGTGGGAATGGACTTCGGGAGCACATTCCCATGGAAGGGTACTCCCTTAGCCTAGATATATGGGGGAGGGCCTAGACCGTATTCCAAACGACTTGACAGACTCTGATGACCTCTCATGGAAAGCCTCACCCTCTCTGGGAAGTGGATGGAGGATGGGATGGGGGCTCTATGGGGAGCATGGGAGGATGAGAGAGAGAACTGGGATCAAAATATAAAATAAGAAAAAATATCTTTTATATGAACAAAATAATAAATATTTAAAAATATTTCCAATCTCTATCACTTCATTAATTCTTTGTAAGTTATCAACAGGCAGTATACACCTTTTTTCTGTTCACAGTTGCAGAAGGAGAATTCCAAGCAGAAATTTCCTCAGTCCTATGTGAGCATGTTTAAATATTTGTTGTAATATTGATAAAGTTTCTGTTTGATGAAGGATTTATGTGTATCCCAGACTCCTGGATAAAATATAAAGAATAAAACTTCCTGCTTAATTGCTGAGAGTGCAGTGGGGGATATTTCCAAAAGAACACTTAAGTTCTTTCTGGGAAAGATGTTCTAGATTTGAATTAGGACTGTCTGACCCCAAAGCATGTAACTGCTTCCACTGAGCCCGGGACTGCACCAGCTGGCTGCCTTCCAACCAATCCAGCTGGATGGAGCTGAGAGGAGGAGCATGTCTGGCTTTGTATGTGCAAAGGGAATTCAGAAGATTCAGAAAGGCAGAGGAAGATGATGTCGACCTTTGAACCCAGGACTCTAGTCCTAACCTGGGTGTCGCTGCTCTACCTGTTTCCTTTGTTGGATACCTATGTAGGTGAGCACTGGGCAGGGACAGGGACCTCACTATGTCCCTGTGCTGTGGGATGTAGCTTGAGGGAACTTGGGGTGTGTATATGTGTCTGTGTGTCTGTGGTGTGTGTGTGTCCCTGTGTGCATGTCTCTCTGTGTGTCTATGTATGCTGTATGTGAGTCTGTGTGTGTCTGTGTGTGTGTGTGTGTGTCTGTGTCTGTGTGTCTGTGTCTGTGTGTGTATGTGTGTGTGTGTGTGTCTGTGTGTGTGTGTGTCTGTGTCTGTGTGTCTGTGTCTGTGTGTGTCTGTGTGTGTGTGTGTCTGTGTGTGTGTGTGTCTGTGTGTGTGTGTCTGTGTGTGTGTGTCCCTGTGTGTATGTCTCTCTGTGTGTCTATGTATGCTGTATGTGAGTCTGTGTGTGTGTGTCTGTGTGTGTGTGTGTCTGTGTGTGTGTGTCCCTGTGTGTATGTCTCTCTGTGTGTCTATGTATGCTGTATGTGAGTCTGTGTGTGTGTGTCTGTGTGTGTGTGTGTCTGTGTGTGTGTGTCCCTGTGTGTATGTCTCTCTGTGTGTCTATGTATGCTGTATGTGAGTCTGTGTGTGTGTGTCTGTGTGTGTGTGTGTGTGTCTGTGTGTGTGTGTCTGTGTCTGTGTGTCTGTCTGTGTCTGTGTGTGTGTGTGTGTGTGTCTGTGTGTGTGTGTGTCTGTGTCTGTGTGTGTGTCTGTGTCTGTGTGTGTCTGTCTGTGTGTGTTTCTTGTGTGTCTGTGTGTGTGTGTGTCTGTGTTTGTGTGTGTGTGTGTCTGTGTCTGTGTGTGTCTGTGTGTCTGTGTGTGTGTCTGTGTGTGTGTCTATGTGTGTGTGTGTCTGTGTCTGTGTGTGTGTGTCTGTGTCTGTGTGTGTCTGTGTGTCTGTATCTGTGTGTGTCTGTGTGTGTGTGCCTGTGTCTGTGTGCCTGTGTATGTATGTTGTGTGTCTCTGCATGGTGTGTGTTTCTGTGTGCATTTGTGTCTGTGTATGTGTGTTTGTGTGTGTCCATGTCTGTTTGTTTCTTTGCCAGTGTGTGTCTTTGCGTGTTTCTCTGTGTACGTGTTTCTGTATAGGTGTGTGACTGCTTCTTGATGTGTGTACCTGTGTGTGTCTGTGTGTGTTTGTGTCTAAGTTTCTGTGTGTTGTGTGCTTGTGTATGTTTTTCTATGTGTATATGTGTGCATTATCTAGTTGTGTCCCTGAAAATGTGCATCCCTGGCAGTCATTTGGGGGAACTTTACTGTGTAAAAGACACTGCCTTTGGGAGGAACTGCCCTGGCAGTCATTTGGGGGAATTGCTCCAGCCTCAGACCAGCCTTGCCAAGTCTGGTCCTGGACAAGGAAACAACCAAAATCTTTGTCTGTTCACGAAAGCCAGATATTTTAAAATAGAACTTGTTAGGATATACATTAAAACCAATTTTTTTGTAATTGTTAATCATAGACCTTAGAAATTTTAATATCACATATTATCCCTGTGTCTTTTTATAATTTTTATACACCATAAAAATATACTCAGACTTTTGTAACTCATAAGATTTTGTAACTCATATCCATCATATTTATTATAAAGTCTTATTGATTAAAAATATTTATTTTTATTCATTAAAGTAAATTTTAATTGTTACATTAATAGCATTTTCACTACTTAATACCATATCTTTTTATAATCATATAGGTATGGTTCTCCTTTTTATTCTAAGATAGGGAAACAGTAGTTGCTTCACACAGAAGATAGGGCAGAAGCCCTCTATTGGACCTTTAAAAGCTCGTTTGATTATTCGTTTGTGTTTAAAGAGATCGTAGACGTCAAGTACATCTTTAAAATCTTTCAAATGTTTGTATTTATATGTATAGATTTTTCATATTTAAAGACAGACACAAGTCATTCGAATCGGAAGAAACAGTCAATTGGGAAAAGTGTGTCCTTCAGTAACAGCAATCACTTCTTCACACATTAAGACCCAGCAATGACCTTAGCAGGTCTCCTGCGGCAGCAGCTGTAATTATCCTTTGAGTTTTGTTGTTGATGATGAACTCAAAGACATAGTTCTCTTTGTTAGTATTGTTAACCCCGTAGATGTGAAGAGAAGGACCACTGACCCAATTCATCATGGCCAAATCAATAAAGCAAGCAGTATATTAAAGCAAGCTTTTCTGTTCGTGTACATGGGCAAAGATCAAGAGATCAGACTTGGACTTGGATAACGTAAGGGATTTTACAGTTCTGGAGTAGGAGCTTCCCAAATGAGGATTCCACAGGTAGATATGTGGGGTTACAGAAGCAGAACATAAGCATAACAACGTGTTCTTAACAATCTCCTGAAGCAAAGGCACTGTTGTAAGGTGACTATAACAAGGTAGGCATAACAAAATGATCCTAGAAATTTGGTCCCCATGAGGTGGCCATAAAAGCTGGTCATAAAAAGGGGGTCATAACAAGGTGTCATAAACTTTGTAAACAAAAGCATGGTTGTTGCTCTCTGGAAGTCAGTAGAGAACCATTTATTTAAAATTACAGGCTTGGCATAGCCCAATCTTGAGAAATAGATTAATCATAAACAGAAATCAACCCTAGTTTGTCTGTACTATAACATGGCTTTCAGACTAAGATGGAAGCAGGCTGATTTGTCAGTATCTTTGTGTATATATATATATTGTGTAATAAAATGATCAAAAATGAAACAAAGCCAGTTTCCCCAAGAGGAACCATTTCTCTATCACTTGTAGGAGGTATAAATGACTACCTGTAGCTTGTATGTTTTCCGCCAGTTCGCCCGCCGCTAGTCTGGTGCGCCGGCCCCAACTAACACTCAGAGTCTCTGTATTTGATACAATCCTGTTGGCCAGTTACCATCATTGTTAATGGGCTAGCTCTGCCTTAATTATTAACCCATTTCTACTCATCTAAGTATTTCCATGTGGTCATCTTATCGGAGAGCCGCGGCCGGCGTCTTCCTTCCTCTCCTTCTACATGCTGACTCCTCCTTACTACTTCCTCTTTCCTCCTTGTCTCCTGGCCCCGCCTATCTTGCTTTCCCATTGGCCCAACAGTGCTTTATTAATTAACCAGTATGAGAAACATATTTACAGAATAACATCTTCCATCAACTACCTGTGGCACCTGTTAGCACGCCAAAGCACATGCTGGCCTCTGGACTCCCTCAGCATCTAAAATGCCTGCTGTACACTTCAGAGTGAATGCTAACATCCTAGCCCTTCTCGCTCTGCTCTGCTATTCCCCTCCCCTAAAGCCACAGCTCGTGGGCTTCCCTCCTCACAGTTCATTCTCCTTACAGCCCAGTGCTGCCCGTTTGCCCACCACACTCTGACTATAGCACCCGTCTCCTTATCAGCCTCTCTCTGCTCTCCCAATCTTTCCCTCTCTCTATGCATCCACCTCCCTGCTCTGTTTTTGCTTCTCTCAGAGTCAGGTCAGTCGGCTGACCATGTTCAGCCTGCTATTTTCTCTCCCTCCTCTGGCTGTTTACTATCTCATATCTCCAATAATCATGTCATGAAGGAGTCATGTTTGCAGCTTATACATCTGATGACAAAAACCAGGATGACTTTTGAATCCCTTTCCAAGAGGCATAACCTCTCCTAACTGAGCCAAACCTGTAAGTTGACTCTCCTGAGGCATGGGCTATTTGTTTTTTCTGGCGACTGCCACCCGCCATTTTTGCCTATAGAGTTCACCTCTTTAACTACATGCCCTCTCCTGGGACTTGGTAACTGCCACTTCACCCTTTTCTGCTTGTTCTCCTCTTGCTCTGACTCTATAAAAGTGACACTGGTGAGTCAGGCAGCTTCCCTCACCCTGATGAGCCTTTACCACACAGAAAGGGGTGCCTTTCAGTTGTGATTTGGGACGGTTCTCTCTGAGGAGTCTCTCAGTCCACTTGGAGGGCACCCTGGATTGAAATTCCATCACCAGGACATTTACCTTTCTCTTTTCCATCCTCCCTCTCCCTCCCTCCCAACATGCTCTCAGTTTTCTCCTGGAGTGTACTGAAATCCTTCCTCTGCCTGAGTTCCTGTTCCTCTCTCCTCTAAGCTATTCCTCCTCGAATGCAGAGAGTTCAATGTCTTATTGCAAATGGCATAGCCTCAATACAGCTCAATCAATGGCCAAAGATAACACACTCAATTTCCAAATTCTTACAGATTGTAACAATTTCTGCCACTGCACAAACGACTCATAAAATCTCTTAAAAATTTCTCTGCTTCTACTCTAAATCTCTTACCTCTGAGCCTTCTTTATTTTCCTTGTCCTGCCGTTGCTAAACTCAGTTTCACAGACAATCACATATCTTTTAGATAGCAAAAAATAAAGTACATGCAGAACCAAACTTTTGTGTAGTTTGAGAGCACCAAGGCTGCTCTATTCTGCCAAGATTAGGTAGTCAAGGCCCACTCAAAATAGTACTTAAATGTCTGCATAAGCAGAAAACAGAAGCCAAAAAGCAGTTAGTCATAGCATAACAAGGAGATGGTCATGGCTGTACACTTCTGGATGGGGGTTACTGGGAACATGTCTTCCAGGTACTGGAGTCAGAGACAAATGGCATAGTGGGCATAGCCTAGCATGAAATGGAGTGTCTTAATGTGCTGGCTAGTGTTTTTATAACTTGTCACAAGCTAGAGTTACCTGAAAGGAGGGAACTCAGGTGAGAAAATGCCCCCATCAGTTATATCTGAAAGGCACTTTCTAACTAGTGATTGATGAGGGAGAGCCAGCCCACTGTGGGTGGTGTCATTCCTGAGCCAGTGAGGGGTCTGAGTTCCTACAAGAAAGCAGACTGAGCCAGCCATGTGGGGAAAAAAAAACCAATAAGCAGCACCCTCCATAGCCTCTTCATCGGTACCTGCTACAGTCCCTGTCCTGACTTCATTCACTGATTAACGATGACACACCAAATAAATTCTTTCTTCCCCTTTCTAAGTAAGAAGTTTAGATGTCACAAAAAGAAGTGTCTAAAGAAAAGATGCTCTTTAGAACGCAGGTGCCCTGTTTCACTCCTGGGGGCTCCATTCACTCCCTTCTATTTCTTAATCTTTAATTAGTTACTTTGCTGATTTCACGTGGTCCCCTATTCTGACTCCTTTTGATCTATACACGTACTGTGTCTCTACTCATTCTTAATGATTTCTCCCATATCCGTGCCCCACCCACATCTGGGTTCACTTGAACCAAACCTGCAGGAATAAGAGTCCCAAATGGCAAGGTGTGATGTGTGAGGACCAGGGACGAGAAAGACAGAAAATGGGAGCTAAGTAAGACAAAGGTGGTGGCGTTTGCCAGCCAAGTGTATTAGGAAGTACAGCATCTTCTATACTATTTGCCCCCGTAAAACGGCAAAGACTGCCAGAGAGCTAAGTCAGACAAGGTTGGAAAAAAGAACACAGGATACTTCATACTGTAACCACACTAGCACTGATAACCACAGCCAAGAGGGAAGAGTTGGGTCACCAGAACCTGAAACCTCTACTCCTCTGAGGCACTGGCTCTGGTGTCAGACCAGCCTTGCCAAGTCTACTCATGGATAAGGGAATATAATCAAAGATCACTTTGTCTTTCATCAGTGCCTCGAGAAAGTTTTGCATTGGTCTGGCTCATCACAGTATTGTAGTGGCCATGTCTCTGGCTCATCACAGTATTGTAGTGGCCATGTCTACATGTCCCACCATTTAGATAAAGGGGACTTATGGCAAATGGGAGGGGACCAACCGAAGGGGCAGTGTGGGGAAGGGTGTGCGTAGCAGGATACAGGCGGATGTAGGCACAAAGGCGGGTGGAAGTTAAGGGGCAGCCAAATCACCCTGAGGGGCCTCCTATGGTCCACATTCTCCTAGTTAAGATTACTTACCCATTTGGAAGATGAAACCAATCGACCTCAGAAAACAGTGAAGCCCAGTTTAGATTTCTCAGTGGCAAATGTTCATGGCTTTCCTTGATTGTCTCTGAAAATTTCTCGCTCTGTGGGAACTCTAGAGCCTGTCATCCCCCTGCTTCAGCCACTCAAGTGCACGTGCCATCATCACCTTTAAGCACAAGTTCATTCCATTCACATTTGTTAATATGTTTCTATGTGCATAGATGTATTGTGTACACATGTATGTGCAACACATGCAAACGGTGCCCTCAGAGACCAGAAGAGGGTGTCGGATTTCCTGGAACTGGAGTTACAGAAGGCTGTGAGCCACCACGTGGATGCTGAGAATCAAATGCCATTTCTCTCCTACAGTAAGCAGCCAGTGGTCTTAACCACGAAGCTATCTCTCCAGCCCTTAGGTCAATTCCTTAAATACTTTAGAGACCTTGACAGTTTTTTTCATAATTCCTCTTTTAGTTCGATAATTTTCTATTTCTTTTCTGCTCTGTTTACCTTACTAACTTTTGTTTATTTATTTGGGGGCACAGTTCACGCTCTTCGTATCCACCTATGAGACACTGAGGCAGGGAATAGCCTGGTTGCAATCTCTCAAGGCAGAGCTGACTGTGGGAACCCATAAACTTGTCACCCCAGGACCCTACACTCTTCACTATGACCTCATCATCATGTCTCTGGAGGGGTCTGGGAAGACCCAGTCCCTGGCTCTTGGTTACTTCAATGATAAGCTCTTCCTGCGCTACAAGGGGGACAGCAGGAGAGCAAAGGCTTTGAGGCCCAGGATCAAGGGACATGCACGAGCTGAGACCTTGGCAAGAGAGACGGAGGGCCTGTGGAAGGAGGAGGAGGAGGAGCTCAGAGAGACGCTGGCCGAAGTCACAAGGCAGAAAGGCCAAGACAGAGGTAAGTGGACTGAGTTCCGTTCATACAGATTCAGCTCTGGTTCCTGAAGTCGGGGTGCGGGCAGGGTGTGGCTAAGCTCATTGAGTAAACCAGTGGTCTTGTCCTAAGAGGCACGGGAGCCCCACACTTTATTCGATCACAGTATGCAGCCCACTTGCCCTGAACCCCACTTGGAGCTGAGGTCCAGGGACAAGAAGGTGACATGTCCCTATCTGATGTGGGCCAGGCCTTCACACCATCCAGGTGACCTTTGGCTGTGAGCTTCAGGGAAACCAGAGCGCTAGAGGCTTCTGGCGCCTGGGCTATGACGGACAGGACTCCCTTACCTTTGACCAGAAGACCCTCAAGTGGACACTGGCTGTGCCCTCCTCCCAGCAAACCCAGACCTTCTGGGAGACACATGTACCCAAAGCTGCTCAAGTGAAGACTTTCTTGGAGGACACGTGTCCCGCTCAGCTCCGGAGACACCTGGCTTCTTTGGAGAACTTTCCGCTTCATGCAGGTACTGCCCATCACCAGGGTTATTTCCCAGGATGCAGGGGAACATTCCTGTGGCCAAGTGCCTCCTTCCCACGGTACTTGTGGGAAACTGGATTTGCACTGGTGTGTACAATCGTGGCACAGTCTACGGTGGTGTCTGGAAGTTGGAGGTGTAGGGTTTCCTCCAGAGCCATTGCTGGGCCCCTCAGACGGGAAAGGAGGGTTTCCCAGACGTGGCCTGGATCTCACACCAGGCCCTCACATGCAGGAGAAAGAGGCCTCCTCTTTCCAATAACCCCCTTCTGTGGCAGGGAGGTTGACGAGGAGGACGGGGGAGAACTAGGTGGGAATGGCTGGGCTCAGAGCCGCCCCGCGTGGGGAGTTAAACTCAGAGAAGGGGATCTGGACTTGGAGCTGTGCTGCAGGATCTAATTCAGCCTACCCACATCCTGTGACCTGACCAAGGCCCCGTCACTGCTGCTTGGCTCTTACGTTTAGACAGAAAACTTGGTGGCTTAAAATAATTTGTTACTCCGGTTTAGGGGATCCAATGTTGTCGGCACACTTGTGTACACGTGGTACACACACACACACACACACACACTGATGTAGGCAAAACATTCATACACACAAAGTAAATACACCTAGAATATTTTTAAAAGGTCAAGTTTTCTATTTTTACTTGTCTTTATCTTTTTTTAAAAAAAAAAAGTCTCATAATGTCCCGCACCCCTATCCACCTACCTCCTGCCTCTACCTTCTTGTGCTATGATTATGATATGTATCACGTGATCTGGGACCTGAAATGTGAGGATCAGAGCTTTGACTGGGTCTTCAGAGAAAAGAAGAGGGTATCCTGGGACATCTGTGGAGGAAGGAAGATAGGAAGGAGACATTGATCACCAGTCTTGTCTTGGGCCAACTCCAGGACCAAAGAATGAGGGCAGCAGTAAGCAGACTGTACTTAGAGAGCACCTCTCTAGTCCCCTAGAGACTGTGGGACAGGCGTTGTCATGGAAAAGAGGCACCTAGAGACCCCTTAACACCGAGCCTCAGGCTTCTTGGTGCCCGTTCATCTGTGCCCTGTGTTAGAAAGGGAAACTGCTGGCCCCTGACAGCAGGGCCGCCATGTCCTCTCATCGTGAGAATCTAAGGGACGGAGGGACCCTAAAGAGCATCAGTGGAGCTGAGCCTCCCACAGTCCTATAACCACTGGGAGCTGTGGCCTCTAGGGAGGGGAGGCTGGAGGTGAATATGAACAGGGTGGTACTTCAGGGAGACACTTGCAGAGGTAGAGAGGTCCTCATTCTTGCTCACTCACTTTATCTTCTCTCAGGTCCCCCCAAGGTGAAGGTGACCAGAAGGAGATACCCAGTGGGCAGGATCACCCTGACATGCTGGGCTTTTAATCTGCGTCCTCCTGTGGCCACCCTGGCCTGGCTTCGGGGTGGGAAGCCAGCACAGCAGCAGACCTTTGGGCCTAGGGCCATCCTGCCCAGTGGGGACAGGACCTACCAGACCTGGGTGTCTATTTGGGTTCTTCCTGGACAGGAGCCAGAGTTCACCTGCCGCCTGAGACACCAAACCCATGATATCAAGGTCCCTGCTGCCTCCGGTGAGGACATGGGGCGGCCATCCACCTCAGGGGGTGGGAGCAGGGGCAGGGAGAGCCTTGCAGTCCAATCACTTAAGCTTCTTGGTGGCCTCCAGGACATCAAGCCAGAAAAACTGGAGGGGCCAATAGCTCTGCTTCTTCTCTGGTGGCCTCTGCACTTTGTGCCGCGTTGGTATTTCTATCCTGTGCCTAGAGCAGCAAGAGCATGAAGGACAAGAGACCAGGTGAGCATCGCTGCAGGGTGTGGGACTGGGTGACAGTAATGGTGCCAGGCCTCTTCTTCTCTTTGTAAATTGCACAGCTAGAAAGGTAGTCACATAAACACCAGCTTGCCCCGCTGGTTAGTTGGGGGGAGAGGGGTCCCAAGGAGCCAGCATCCAGGATTTGTGAACCTGACCCGCTGTTGGGAGACACTGCCCCCTGGTGGAGGTTTGCTGCTACTTCCCACATGTTCTTAAATAGATCATGAAACCGGGGATAGGACACCAGGCTGTGGACACCCACAGCAAAGTCTAGAGTTTGGCAAACTACATGTCCCTGTCTCTCCACCAAATACATAGAAAGCAAACAGCCAAACAACGCACAGGAGACCTAGTAACCCAAGAGATGACTGAGCATCATTTTTACCAGATGATGCTGTTGTCCAATTATCACCTTGATTCCAACAATGAAACTTCTCCTCAAAGGTATTCATGAAATGTCTGGGTGAGATAGTGTATGTATACATAAACACAAACATTTAAATGATTTTGAATTTTAATCTCCAGGCTCTCTTTAAATCTATATTAGTAATCAAATGGATTTTTTTTTTAAGATCCATACTAGGACTTCTGCCCTATATTCTAAGTTGATCTACTACCATCTTACCTTCAGCCTTGCCAACTAAATGGTCACAACAAAATATGTTAAATGCTAATATGCTGTCATTAAAAAAAGTGAATAGTGATAACGAGTGTCCCTCTATTTGCTGTGAATATGTGTTTCTCTTATTGGTTGATGAACAAAACACTGGTTGATCAGTAACCAGGCAGGAAGTACAGGTGGGGCTACGAGATGAGGAGAATTTTGGGGACCCAGGGAGAGGTCTCAAAAAGGATGCCAAGTAGCTGCTGAAGAAGTAACATGCTGGAGCCTTCTCTGGTAAGATAGGACCATGTAGAAATACATAGGTTAATAGTTATGAGTTAATAATTAAAAGAAAGCTAGCTGCTAAGAAGCCTGAGCTATCAGCCAAACCGTTTATAATTAATATAAGACTCTGTGTATTTATTTGGGACTAAGGGCAGTGGGATAAGTCATACAGAAACTGTCAACAATGGTGCCTACATGTAGGGCAAGGATTTTCGTATAAACCTGACAAAAGCAAAAAAAGAGATACTAAACACAAAAGAACAGAGGCAACCATGACTTCTTGGAAGCAACATTTTCTTGGGTGAAGGGAGGCTCTATTTGCTAGAGGCAAGTAGGGGCTTGCAGCTCCTTTAAGAAAGGCTTTCTGACAGGAGGGAAGTCCTAGTCCCTACTTCAAATGACTTGACAGATTTACATGACCCAACCTGGATAGCATAGTCCTACAAGTGGAATGGGGGTGGGGAGATGGGAGGGGAGGGTGGTCAGGGTGCATGCCACAGGGGAAAGAGGGTAAGAGGGAGGGAGGGAGGGAGAGGAAACTGGGATCTACATGTAAATTTTTTAAATTATATTATTATTAAAAAAGAAGGAAAAATTGCTGCTGGATTAATTATATGTATATAATGCTTTGACTTCAAAATTTAAGCCAAAGGACAAGTTACTGGGGAAAAGGATTTCTAATTTTGTTTCCACAGAAAATGAAAAGCTGTGGATTCCTTCCAGACTAATGTAGTTTGATCGAGCAAGACCCCCTGAAACAACATCAATGGGACAATGCAGCCTTGCAGACAATACAGCCAGGGTATCTGCATCTTCTTAGGATTCCCCCATGACAGCGCCCCCTACCAGCAGGAAGCAGTTTGGAAAGAACAACACCCAAATTCCCAAATATTGTTTATATATGTTTGTTTTCATTAAAAAAAGGGCATGTATAATTATGTCCAGCATAAAATAAATAAATGTTAAAAAAAAGAGAGAGAGAGAGGCTTTCTGACTCAGAATTATCAGCAAAAAGAGCACAAGACTCTTTTAAGAGGCCCCGCTGCCAAACAATTAAATAGTGCTTACGAGCAGCCAACAGCATGCTTCTTGGGGGTGACATGAATCTAAAACTCTTCCATGAAGCTAGACTCCCAGAAAACCACAGAATAGGGCAGGACCAGCCACTGCTTTAATTTCAGTCATGCTCTTTAGCAGCTAAGACTCATGGGTCAGAGAAAAATAAGAGATATACAGTAAAGACTGATTCAGGTGTAGAAAACCCTCTAAAAGTTTTACAGCGTGTTTAAAAAATAATGTGTGATATAAGTTTCTAGGTCTAAGATTAAGAACTACAAAAAACTGGCTGCAACATACGTCATATCGGGGAGGAAGTGGGTTATTTCAGGGTCAGGTAGAAACCTGGTGCAAGAGACACTACCAGGCATCCACAATGATGGCCCCAGCTAAGACTCCTAGCAATAGTCAATACATAGCCTGAACTGGCTATATCATGTGATCAAGTAACACTTCCAGTGGAGGTATGTGGACCCCAACCCCGCCACATAACCTTCAACACACTCTATCCTGACTGTGGAATGTGCTGGGGTGTAGGGCGTTGCATGGACCCTGAGGCGCCTTGAACAAGCCTGAAGCTGTTGGCTGGAACATCTTGCACCAGAGTAGTTCTTGGTACTCTTCTTGATTTGCTAACACACATCCGCAGTGGAGGAACTAAGCCTGAGAACTTGCACGCTTGACCCTTGATTGTTTTCCACTGTGCTGTAAGTCAGTATTTAAGCCCGTGACTTAGCCCCTGGTTGATGCAGTCTGGAGGCTTTAACATCCCCGATTGGGACTGGGAGAGGCGGAAGCTGATGTACAAGGTTCCTGAATAAAACTGTTTGAAGAAGAGTCGTGGTCATGTTTCCTTGCTGGCCGAGGTAGATGCGACACTGGGGTAAGGGTGGCATAGAGATTGTAATAGTGGCCAACCGATGTCTAGTCCAGCATCAGATCCATGCCAAGGGAGTGGGCTCACCTCTGACTCCACATAGAGTGCTAGGATATAGAGAAAGGATGGCCCAGAGACCTAGGATAAAACACAATAGTTGAAAAAAAAATGTCAATGTAATGATGCCTAGCAATATTCTGGTATACTCCTAGCAGAATGAGTGCCTAGCCCTATTATCTTCAAGGGGCTTCATTCAGCAACTGGTAGAAACAGATGCAGAGAACAACAGTCCACCATTAGGCAGAGCTCAGGGAATCCTGCTGAACAGAGGGAGGAAGGATTGCAAGAGCCAGAGTGGTCAAGAACATCACAACATTTCCACAGAATCAACTAACCTGGGCTCATAGGAGCCAGAGACTGAACGAAGAACCTGAGGCCCTGCATGGGACGGAACTAGGCCCTCTGCATATACGGTACTGTTGTGTAGCTTGGTCTGCTTGTGGGACTCCTCCAGTGAGATCAGGAAATGTCTCTGGCCCTCTTGGGGCATTTTAGAACCCTGCTCCTCATATTGGGTTGCCCTGTCCAGCCTTAATATAAGATAAAGTGCTTTGTCTTACAATTTGATATGCCACGTTTTGTTGATATCCACAGGAGGCCTGAACTCCTCTGAATAAAAATGGAGGAGGGATGGCTCTGTGAAGGGGCAAAGGGGGGTTGGGTGAGACACTGGATGGAGAGGAGAGAGGTCATAACGTAAAATCAACTAATTTTGAAAAATGATTATAATGTATGTCAAATCAAGTTTTATTTTCAAATATCTGGCTTTTAAATATTACATGGTATTTGTAAGTATTAGACTGAGGTAACTGGTGTTCTTCAATGGTTCTCAACCTGTGGGTCATGGCCCAATTTGGGAATCAGATATCAGATATCCTACAGAACAGACATTTATATTATGATTCATTACAGTTATGAAGTAGCAACAAAATAATTTTACAGTTGAGTGTCACTACAGCATAAAGAACTATATTAAAGTGTTGCAAGATTGAGAAGGGTGAGAACCACTGTTATAGATATTTCCAATGTGGGGTCTCAGCCCACGTGATCTGATTCAATACCCAAGAGCAAGAAAGCCCACCCTGCTCCCACTTCTCTACCTTCTGATCATGTGGGTACCTGAAGCCACACCCAAAGGGGCATGGCCACTAACATCAATTCACTGACAATGCCAGATGCTGTAGTGCCCATACTACAATCTGGTCTACTAATCTGGTATGGGGCTCATAAGCAGTGACAGTCTCAAGTTTTTTTTTATAACCTTGAAATTTAATGGGTTGTGCTCCCTAACCCTGTTACCCTGAGGACCCATTGTCTCAATAACAGGAAAAGCTTGTCTTTCCTTTCCTAATGCTTCTACCTTGGTTATTAAATATCGGACCTCCTCCTCTATCCCTCAACGTGCAGAGGCCCTGCTAAAGGGATCACAAGAAAAGAGGTTGTGATGAGGCAGACAGCATTTGAGCTCTTCCGCTTCAGCAATTCTTTAATTGTTCAATTTCTGCTTCCCAAAGTATCTTCTTCATCAGTTATGATAGAACTATCATTTTCTAGTTGGGATCCCTCTTGTTCCCTGACATATTTTTAATGATTCTAAATCTTGTACTTCCGCAAAAGTCTTACTCATCTCTGCCATTTGTTCTTTTACTTTGACATTGTTGCTCAGTGTTGAACCCTAATTCTAGGGTCCTGATGGGCCAGTGGGAGAGCCCCGAGACACAAACACCAAAACCAGGAGAAGCAACAAGCAAGAGGTGTTTATTGAACGGGTACACTCAGGTGACAGCAATCTTGGGGAAAGCTGCACACCCCCCAAAGGGTTCAGGCTCCTTTTTATAGAGACAAACCACAAATCAGCATACATGCATGGGGCACAAGGTGATTGATTACAAAGTATGATCTCATGCTTGAGAGATCACCCAGGTGTGACCTGTTCTTATTCAAAGGATAAACCATAGAATGACTTGGAAAGTCCCCAGACTGTCTATTGGTCAGGAATGACCCAAACAGTGCTATTCATCTCGACCATTTGTTCCAGTGTTGGGGGCATATTTCCTTGTTGTGGGCCAAGACCTGGGAGAGACTTCACTTCAGTTATTTCACAAAGGTTTGATGATTCAGTTACTGGCCCTGTTTAACAGGATCAGCCTAGCATAACCACTAGCCCCATCACCATAGTAACTTTCTTGTTCTCCTATCTATTCTTTTCTCCCATGTCAATATCCACTCTTTATGATTTTCTATATTCTACTTGCAAGAATTATTCTCCTTCCTACATCCTTGCTCTGCAAACTAAAATCTTTCACTCAGGAGCACATCTTTAACTAAAAGCCAAAACGAAAAGGTGGTAATAGGGAAATTATCAGATCCCCCCTTCTTTATAAGCCTTTTGGAAATCTCCATTTACCTGTTCCCAGTAAGCCTCCAGAGTGTATAAACCAGGAATTATGATTCTCTAACATGGCATTGAATTCTTTAGCTGCCTTAGCTTTAATCCCAGTACGCTGTCTTTTTAATAGGGCCACTAATTGCCCACCGAGAATTTTCTTAGATACTGGTACCCATCCATCACCATCAATACACCTACTTTGCTGGCCAGCCTCTGAGGGTGATCTCTTAGGTGATCCTTTCTTCCTGATCTCGGTGGAACCTCCACTTGTAGCACCCATGCTAAATCTGTTCCACTAATCCAGCGAAGGCCTAGAGATTTAAATAAAAGACAAGACAGTGGGTCATTCATTCAACAGGAATGCCAGAATGCCAAATGCCGTTTATTGAGGGGAAGGAGCAGACTTATATACTGACTCAAAGCACAATGGAAAACAATCAAGGGTCCAAAGTGAAAGCTCTCCGGCTTAGTTCCTCCCCAGCAGATGTGTGTTAGCTAATCAAAAAGAGTACCAGTGCAAGATGTTCCAGCCAGCAGCTTCAGGCTTGCTCGAGGTGCCTCAGGCATCCATGCAGGGTCCTCCAATATGCCACTACAGAAGACAAGGATTTCTGGACCCTTGTGAGCTTGTACTCAGGAAGCTGCAGTCTCAATACTGGTCTATTTCTAAAATGCCAAGAGAGGACTATTTCCTGTAGTATTGCATCACACTTTCCATATGGAGCAGGAGAGGATTTGCCTGAGCACATCCAGAGCTGCTAGCATCCACAGAACCAGTTAACCCTTCCCCCCAGAAGCAGTACCAGTCCTGATCTCCTCTCCTCTCCTTCCGCTTATCAACATTAACACTGTTTCCATATGGGAGTCAGGTGGGTATGAGTAACAGACGGCATTCCCAGCTCTTTGTTCAACAAAGGTCAGTGAAGTGTCATTGTTCTGGACTGCCACAACCCTGGACCTGTTCTACCTGTTGCTGTGTTGGGCTGCCTGTGAAGGTGAGCACTTGATGGAGAGGGGAACTCAAGTCTGTGCCTGTGCTGAGGGGTGCAGTGGGAGTGTGCCAGAACCTGGTGTGTGTGTAGAGTAAGAGTCTGGTGGGATCTCTGAACTATATCAGAGTGATGAGGATCTTCAGTACGTAAGGGACTTTGGGGAAGGTTTCTTGGCTGTCCTAGTCTTAGACTCCTGGGGACTTGTTCTGCTAAAGATAACTCCTGAGCCACTGGGTCCATGGCTGCCCATAGTCTTCTGCGCTTTCCTGCTTCAAGCCATGGGGTGGTTCCAGTAAATCCTGACTCAGATGCAAAAGTACGGTGATGATTTTGAATGACCCTCATCTTATAGAAATATGGAATGAGGGGTTAGTGACGATAGGAGCTTTTGTAATGTATTTGGTGCAGTGTGTGTGGGGGGGGTCTGTTACTGACTGAGGAGGTGGTAGACACGCTCTTGAGGCTATAATGATGGGAAAGGCCTGTAGTAAAAGAGGCAATGAGGGATGGAAGTTGAAGTAGTGTCCCTCATACCATGGAGATAGAGAGAAGCCATGTTTGGTGCAGGGACCCGTGAAGCCGAGTGGAGGAGGGGTTGCAGAAGGGAAGTATCTGGAAGTCAGTAGACTCAAGGAAATTGTCTCAAGTTTTCTCTGCATTTACCAGCCACGTTGTGGTACTCCCCACATTCCATTGTCCATATTCTGCTACAGTTTGAATAAGAACGTTGGTACTTGTTTGTTTCTTTCTTTGTTTGTTTCCCAACTTAATTTATTATCAATTTTTTGTGGGTTTCACATCATGCACCTTGGGACCCCTCATCTCCCTTTCCCTTCCTTTCTGCCTTCTATCCTTGTAACTTCCACACCCAGATAAAACAACAGATAAATCATAAAAACTGCAGTGTGACACAGTGAGTCACAGAGTCCATGTATCATCGCTTGCAAGTGTTCATTGCAATGAGTCACCGATCCGATTTCAACAACTCTGGTTTTTAACTATACCATGGATACTGGGACTCCTCTTGGACATCCTATTGTGCAACTTTGGGGTGGAGAGCCAGCCTCTTCACATGTTCCAGAAGATCATAGAAGGGGTGGATGATGAGATGGACCAACTCATAGCCCACATGGCCATATGACTTGCACCCCTGCCAACAATTAACTTTTTCATACTGACCAGGTGAGGTACACGTGGGTCTTGCTCTCTTCAGTGCTGCGGCTGGTGGGGGTAGGACCGCTTCTCCCTAGTTTTACAGCCAGCAAGGGATGGGTCCAACTCTGTGCATCACTATCCTCTCTGCTTTGGTGGCAACAAGAACTACAGGCATGGCCATGGTTGATGCAGGGTCATGAACACAGACATGGTTCTTGCAAGCAATTCAGGCCCGAATATCATCATGGCCCTGGGTGGCAAGCAAGCCACCTACGTCAGAGCACTCCTCAATGCCTTCACCTCTCTGTATTTGCCTCTCTCCGCAGGACATGAACTCCCTCTCTCTCCTTCCTCTCTCTCTCTCTCTCTCTCTCTCTCTCTCTCTCTCTCTCTCTCTCTCTCTCTCTCTCTCTCTCCCTCACATACCACACCCTAGCCACCCAGATCTGCTCCAAATCCTATTGTGAGTCTTAAATTGAAGATACTATGCATTTCTTCTGTTGAATTCCCTTCCTATAGTCCCATCTAGCTTCTTCACTGTGCAGTGGGGCCAGATGCACAGCCCCACACATGCATTCCCATTTAGCTCCAGCCCCTTTTCTCTTTGTGTCAGTACTCCAGTAATTTTTTTGTTCTTCCATGCATTTCATATATTTTATTAATATACATAACTGATTTTTTTCAATGGATTTTTCTGCAACTATAGAAATGATCCTGTAATTTTTCTTGTCTTTAAGCCCAGTACAAGGCTTTTAAGACATTGGCTAACTCATATATGATAAACCATTCCTGCATCTCTATGATAAAGCCAACTTGATCATTGTGGAGAATGTTCTTGATATGTGTCTTTTGGATATTTGGTTTATAAGTCTTTTATTGAGGATTTTGCTTCTGTGTTCATTTAGGGATGTATATTTGTCATAGGATCATGCTGTGTCTTTACCTGATTTGGGGATAGGAGCGATATATACCAAGTTTGAGATTGTTCTGTATGTTGTTGTTTGTTTGTTTAAAAATAACTTGAGAAGGATTGCCTATAGATCGTCTTTTAAAATCTGGTAGAATTCTTTTGTGAATGAACATGAACACTAAACATTCACTTTGTGAATGAACATGAACATGAACATGAACATGAACATTCACTTTGTGAATGAACACTAAAGCAGCTTGGGCTGCTTTAGTGTGTGTGTGTGTGTGTGTGTGTGTGTGTGTGTGTGTGTGTGTGTGTTGGTTCATTTGCTTTTGTCAAAATATTTATATTAATATTTCAATCTCCTCTTCATTGTGATTCTGTATAGGCTCTTGATCTCCTCTTGGTTTAACTTTGGTGGTCTGAATGAATCTAGAAATGTATCCTGTTTTGTTTTGTTTTTTTTCAAAATTATGGAATACTCCCATATGATATTTTGAATCACATAGTATAACCTTTTGTCCATTCAGCTTTATTAGGGAATGTTCCCTGCAAAGAGTCATTGATCTGGTGCAAGATATCTGACTCTGGTGTTGCCAAGGCCCTCAGACACCAACAAGGCAATTTTATATCTCTCTACTGTAATCTCTGTGTCTCTTCTCTATCTGTCACTCACTCTGTCATTTTCTTCCCTCCTTTTCTAGTTCATTCTGTAATGTAACACACCACTGGCTTCTCATACTCACATGGCAGGACAACACAGTTTGAGTTCAATCCCTCAAGAGAGCACTAATTGTGAAAAACACCTATGTGTCAAATGTGTCGCCTTTCTCTTACTCCTTTAGGAACCCATATTCTGCAATATGACCACACAGCCTTGTCTCTGGAAGGGTTTTGGCAGTTCTGGGCCATGGGATACCTTGATAATGAGACCCTCCCGAGCTATAACAGGGTCAGGAGGAGAGCAGAATTCTGGAAACCTGGGATCAAGGGACAAGAAGGCGCTGAGATCATGGCAAGAGAGACTGAGGACCTCCAGGAGAAGGAGAGGCAACTTAGGAGGATGCTGGATGAGGTCATGACCCACAAGGGCCAGAAAGGAGGTGAGTAAGCTAGTAGAGGCAGCACACAGTTCAACTCTAGTCATAGTTGGGGACTGGACACAGCTAGGCTGATTGTGTAAGTCAGTGATGTTTCTGTGAGGAGTACAGGACATGACCCCTGGGAGGTCACAGGGTTTGCCCAACTCACCCTAAGATCAGCAGGAACTAAGGTCCTTGAAAAGAAAGTGACAAGTCTCTGCCTGGTATGGCCAGGTATTCATACCCTTCAGGCAACTTTCGGCTGTGAAATCAAAGGAAACAATACAGACGGCTTTTGGCGCTTGGGCTATGATGGACAAGATTTCCTCACTTTTGACCAGAAGAACCACAAATTGCTAGTGCCAGTGTTTTTAGCACACACAACCAAGACATTTTTACAGACACACGGCCCCAGGGTGGATCAAGTTAAGAATTTTCTAGATGACATATGTCCTGACCGTCTCCTGAGATACTTGACTTGCATGAAGAATCAGATCGTGGATACAGGTACTGGCTACTAACTGGCAGGTGGGTCCACTCACCGAGTCTGACTGCGTCTGGCAACAGTGCTTAAGAGGTGTTAGATTCCCACTAAATTATACAAGCATCATGTCTCCACCCTCACGGGGATCTGATCTGTCTATCGCCAGGTTTCCAAAATGTGACTGTGACCCAGCATAGTTCCTCAGTGGGGTGGCTTTGATTTCATCTCTGTCTTGGCCATCCCACTCCCAAGTTTGGGCCTGAAATACTGCTCAGTGGGTAAGAACTCTGGTTGCTCTTGTAGAGTTCCCAGATTCAATTCCCAAAATACACATGATGGCTTATAATCATTTATAACTCCAGCTCTAGGGAATCCATGCCCTTTGCTGACAATTGCAGGCACCACATGCGTACACGGTACATGGACATTCGTGCAGGCAAAATATTCACACATCTTAAATAGAATAAAAGAAATAATCTAAAAGTTTACATGTTCAATTTTTCTACTTTCATTTGCTTTGGCTTTTTCTGTAAACAGTCTCAGAACACCCTTCAAGCCCACTCACACGCTTCCTGCCTCTACCCTTCCAGTACTATGACAACGGACATGTCTGGGCCATGAAGTGTGAGGTTTAAAGCTTTGATTCTGTCTTGTGACAGACAATAAGATGGTGTCCTATGACATCTGTTGAGGAAGAAAGATACTGGTCATCAGTTTTGGGGCAATCCAGGAATACAGAATCAGGGCCACAGTCAGCCAACTATACTTAGTCCCTCTCTTGTCAGGAGAGGTTGTGGGACTGCTGGCCCTTTACAGCAGGGCCACCATGTCCTCTCATCATCACAGTGGAAGAGACAGAGGGACCCACCCTAAAGAGCATCAGTGGAGCTGAGCCTCCCACAGTCCTATAACCACTGGGAGCTGTGGCCTCTAGGGAGGGGAGGCTGGAGGTGAATATGAACAGGGTGGTACTTCAGGGAGACACTCCCTGCAGAGGTAGAGAGGTCCTCATCCTTGCTCACTCACTTTATCTTCTCTCAGGTCCCCCCAAGGTGAAGGTGACCAGAAGGAGATACCCAGAGGGCAGGATCAGACTGACATGCTGGGCTTTTAATCTGCGTCCTCCTGTGGCCACCCTGGCCTGGCTTCGGGGTGGGAAGCCAGCACAGCAGCAGACCTTTGGGCCTAGGGCCATCCTGCCCAGTGGGGACAGGACCTACCAGACCTGGGTGTCTATTTGGGTTCTTCCTGGACAGGAGCCAGAGTTCACCTGCCGCCTGAGACACCAAACCCATGATATCAAGGTCCCTGCTGCCTCCGGTGAGAACATGGGGCGGCCATCCACCTCAGGGGGTGGGAGCAGGGGCAGGGAGAGCCTTGCAGTCCAATCACTTAAGCTTCTTGGTGGCCTCCAGGACATCAAGCCAGAAAAACTGGAGGGGCCAATAGCTCTGCTTCTTCTCTGGTGGTCTCTGCACTTTGTGCCGCGTTGGTATTTCTATCCTGTGCCTAGAGCAGCAAGAGCATGAAGGACAAGAGACCAGGTGAGCATCGCTGCAGGGTGTGGGATTGGGTGACAGTAATGGTGCCAGGCCTCTTCTTCTCTTTGTAAATTGCACAGCTAGAAAGGTAGTCACATAAACACCAGTTTGCCCCGCTGATGAATGAATGATCCGGAGGAGCCACCATTCAGGATTTGTTAAACTGCATCACTGTTGGGAGGCATCACCCCCCTTGTGGATGTATAGTGCTGCTTCCCAAATGTTCCTAAATACAATCTGCAACACAGGGGCAGGAAAGCAGAATGGACATCCACAGCAAAGTCCAGATTGTGGCACACTACATATCCCTGACAAAGAAAACAGCCAAACAATACAGAAGGAGACCTGGTAGCCCACAAGATGACTGAGAGCCATCTTACCATATGTCTATTTCAATTATCATCTTGATTCAAGCATGGACACTTCTCAAAAGTACTCATTTGGGTGAGATATTGTACATATACACAAATACAAATATTTGGAGGATTTTGAAGATATTGTGACCTCTATCAAGTTCCAGTAGAGAAGTCTGGACCCCAACTCAGCAGCACAACCTTCAACCCACAGTCTGTCCCATCTGTGGAATGTGCTGTGGTAACAGTGACATGGAGATTGTGAGAGTGGTCAAGAATGACTAATGCAGCCTCAGACCTATTCCAAGAGAGTGAGCCCACCCCCTGACACTGCATAGAGTGCTAGGACCCAGAGGCTGAACGGCCCAGAGACCTAGAATAGGACCAAATATGGCTGTAGAAAAAAATCAATGTAATGATGCCTAGTGATACTGTGTTGTACTCATGGATTATATCTAGCACAAATGTCATCTTAGGGGATTCATTCAGTAACTAGTGGAAACAGAAGCAAAGACCCACAAATGCAGAGCCAAGCATGCTGTGAAGGCTCTTACGCAGGTGGATCTTATACTCACAGTACCCCATGATATAGTTGAGGACCTCCTCTGAGGAATACCAGCATGATGGCTGTCTGATGCCTGTATGTCCCAATACCAGCCCCTACTCCTGGCTCACCCTTGAGTATGTTTTGAGAAACCCATTACTATCAATTCTGCTACCATCTTTTCTGATGCTCCAGGTGCTTTTCCATGGCTATCACATGATTAAAGATAAAACCAGGTACATGGGAGCTGCAGAATGATTTGAGCCCAAGCCAGGTAACTTAGTACAGAAAGTAGAACTAATTGACCTGACCCAGGTTCTGAGATGGAGAAAAGGAAAGTCCACAGCCATTTATAGTCAGTATGCTTTTACTACTGGGCATGTCCACAATATTATCATAGAGAACGAGGGCTTCTTACCACTAGGCAAAGACATTTTTGAAAAGTCTTGGCCCTTGTAGAGCCTATTTGTATTCCCCTTAAAATTGCTGTCCTCCGTTGCTAGACTGATAACCTAGCTTCCCTAAATGGTCCTAATACCAGTGAGGTCTATTGATATTCTGATGACATGACATAAGCAGATGCTGTCCGAGACTCCATGATGAAAAAGAAATTAATAGCTTAAACTGACAGGTTGATGGAGGAAACAGCTCAAAGGATTCTTGTAACAAACTTTCATCAAGCTACTTATGTGGGGTCCGCAAAACTTCCTCAGTTGCTCAGATTAATGTATTTTATAGCTAGACTAGATAGCCTAAAGTGGATGCCAGGTTTGCACTCAAATGAATCCAAAACAGAATCTCTTATCCAGAAAGGGGTCTGAATGGGAGGCCAATACCCCTGCCAACTCTGGGAAAACTGACTTCATCAAGATTTGGCCTGTGGGGTAGGATAAAAAGTACTTGCTAGTTTTTATAAATGCCTTTCCCAGGTGGGTAAAAGTGTTCTTCACCTGAACTAAAATTGCTCAAATAGTAGCTTAAAAGATCCTCCAGGAAGGAAGTGGTCCCCAGATTTGGCCTCCCTCTATCGATGATGCCTGACAATGGCCTGGATTTTATAGCTAAAATCTCTCAGTAAATAGCTAAAGCTTTAGACATAATTAAAAACTTCATTATACATAGGGACTTCAGAGTCTTGGCCATGTATAAAGATTAAACAGGTGGGGGGGAAGAAAGGAAAGAAGGAAGAAGGAAGGAAGAAAGGAAGGTAGGAGGAAAGGAAGGAAGGAAGGAAGGAAGGAAGGAAGGAAGGAAGGAAGAAAGAAGGAAGGAAGGATTATTAATACTAACAAAACTCTTGCAGTCCAACAAAGGGTGAATAGACCTCCTTCCATTTCTTTGCTTTAGCTCACTGCACCCCAGGTAGGGAAGGATTCACACGCCTTGAGATTATGTTGGGGAGATCTTCCCACAACGTTTATCAGACTCAAACACCAGCAATTGGAAGAGCTCTTTAAACTTTCCTCTCTCTAGTCACTACAGGCCCTCCAGTCTTCCATAAAGGTTCTTCATTGGACCTGAGAGACCCAGTCAACCTCTGAATCCACCACCAGTTTTCTCTTGTTCCAGTCCAATGATACTATCTGGATCAAGAGGGTAGCCAAAGGAGTACTGAAACTAACTTAGAAATGAATCTTCAAAGGATTCTCTCCATTCCTGTGGCTGTGAAGGTAGCTGGAATTACACCATGGATCCAGCAAACCCATGTCCAAGAAGTCTTGCAGTCTTCTCTGCTGAATACCCCACAAAATTCTCTCTCTCTTTCTCTCTTTGTCTGTGTGTGTGTGTGTGTGTGTGTGTGTGTGTGTGTGTGTGTGTGTGTGTGCCTGGTTCCTCTCTGTCTCTCTTGTTGTCTCCTTCTGTCACTGTCTCTCTTTTGATGTCCCTGTCTCTGACTCATCTTACCTATTTTTCTTGGACAATCCAAGACCACCTGCAAAGGGATAGCACCAGCCGCAGTGGCCTTTACCCTCCTACATTCTTTAAAGCAATCAAAACAGTCCTTCACAGATTTCTGCAGAGTGACCTGGAAGACACCGATTCACTGACTCTCCTAGATCTAGCTCTGTGATTTTAAGCCATGACAGTTTGACAGTTCAGACTAACTAGGACAGGAAGCTCCCTGTTCACCAAGGGAGTGTCTGTCACTGTTGTCTCTGACTATCACATATGGTCATGTCCCCAGCTTCACACAGCTGGACCTTCAGAAACAAGACTCAGCTCAAAGGCAGCCTAGCCTAAGGTTCGCTTTCCCACTTCCCTGATACTCAACCAAGGGACTCTGGTATGCATTACTGACATTTTTCACCTATGAGAATAGTAGTGAAATTAGTGACATGTCCTCTCCTGACTCACAACAGGCCTGGCAGGTACCTTCACTTCTCCTTCCAAGCACAATGACAAAATAGGTGAGTCAGTCACCAGATGAGACAGGAACAGACTTGACAGCAGAGCCCTCAGCTGCTTGTTGTTACCCATCTATGGTATATTTTCACCCATCATTTGGGGTAAGTGACTATGGGCATGGTCCAAAGTCCTTGGCATTCCTTCTAGGTCATGATGGTAACAAAAAGGAAAAGCAGGGGATACAAACACATGGATTAGTGAAAGAAAAAAAAAAGATATCTAATCGACCTCAAGGTCTTTACTTCTCTCTGAAATGTCCCACCTACTACCTGAAATTTTCCATAACTCCCTACATCACAGGCCATACCTGGCCACCAGGAAGAAATTAAAGAGGCAGAAATCAGAGACTCAGGGCCAAACCTAGAACCTTGGGAACAGACTGAGATTTTATTGCATCCACACAGGCTAGGAATAATCATCTGCATCTTTCTAGAAAACTAAAAGACAACAATGCAAAGTTTAGTGTAGATGTACTCGGCAAAGAATGTAATTTTCTCATCTGCTGTCCTATTGAGGCTGATGACAGAGCTATGGAGGAGGTGAGTATGAGGTTCCTTTTATTAAAAGTGATGTTTAGAAAAACATGTTTTTGTAAGGACCCTGGAGGTTCCCATATATAAACCCATCAGTACCATATAGATGGGTGAGGGACTTCATTACAAGAGAGGCAGAGGTTTCTTCCTGGGTGGAAATAGGAGTCTACAGTGTTATTCATGGGGCATTAGCACCACATGGTAAAAACAAAATTGTACGTGCCTACCCTCGCCAGCAAGGAAGACGCGACTCCGGGTAGATCTTCATGCAGTTTTAATCAGGATCCTTTAAACATGTTGCTTATGGCCTGCAGGGAGGGAGGGAGGGAGGGAGGGAGGGAGGGAGGGAGGGAGAGAGAGAGAGAGAGAGAGAGAGAGAGGGGGGGGGGACCCCTGCACAGGCTTAAATACCCTTGAGCTAACCAACCCCAGTGAGCCACGTGGACCCTGCAGATAGGCTACTCTAATGCGGAAGCAGACAGGCTGAACAGACTTAACCAATTAAGGGCTTGTTTACCCAGAGAGTCTTTACCAGTGGGAAGGTGTAAGGTAGAAGCCAGTGCTACTTTAAGGTGTGGCACTACACGGCTCTCTACACAAAATAAAGCTACTTTTGATATCAACTGAGGGAAAAGGAAGTTCCTAGCCTATAGAAGGCCACATGTCTCTCAGTGCTATGTTATAACCACAATGAAAGAGACCCCAGATTGGGATGTAGCTTTGTGGACAAGTGCTTGTCTACCATACAGAAGTCTATGGCTTCTGTCACCATCAGCACACAGATTTAAAAGACAGCTATACCCACATGTGTTCACTAGACTACTGAGATACCCCCAATCCCTTCATCTTTGGGGCTAAGCAAACAGTAATGGCTCCCAAACACCATTCTTGACCCAACACTAGACCTGGTAGGTTTTTCTTAGGTTAGCATAGGTTATACTATGTCCAACCTAAGTGTCCACATGAACCTAAAAGGCTCTGAGGAGTCATGTTTGTTCTATGTGTTTAGGAGTTACAGTCATGAAGGAAGCAGATTTACTCTCAGCTAGCATTTAGATTGGCTGTGTCATTTCTGTTGGTACTCAGTAGGTTCCAGGTTCAACACTCATAAAACCATAAGTCATTCATTGTGACATTAAATAAAATTAGAGTTATGTTTCCTTCAGACACATACACCCTGTGAACACGTGAGGGGCTCTGACCAATTGATCAACATAGGCAGGTTGTGTACTGAATCTCAGGTACACTTACTAATGTTCCCCTTTGTGGGGTTGAAGTTGCTACTTGTGATGTTGGCCTTGGGTAGCAGTGCTGTGTAGACAACAGAGAGAAGATGCCACCCTGTTTTATCTCTAACAGCTCAGATTCGAAGCTTGCCCTCTCCCGAGCTCATCTGGAGTCAGGAGTCTGGGACAATGACCTGGAGGCAATCCCCTCTCTAGTAAAATACTATACTTCCCTCAGCCAGACCCTCCCTGAGCCCCAAGGTTTTATCAGAGCTACACTCATGGTAAGATCCACACAACCTAGGCTTATTCTGACTCTTTAGCTGAGTTAGCCCACCTGCTTTCAACAGGGTAAATTCAGATAACACATTCTGATACTACAGTTTTCCTGCACTGGGTGAGGCCTGCACTAAATTCTAGAACATCAATATTAACACAAAATATTGACAGAAATAGCAAGGAGGGTTCAAACAGGATGCATAGCTCTCCTTGGGAAGGGGAAATAGAATAGATTTTTCAAGTGGCTTGGAAGCAGGTGGGCATGGGAACAGGAGGGATCATCTGGGGGTTGGAAGAAAAAAATACTGGGAAAGACAACTGGAATTCAGGGGTAGGGTGTATTTGGAGACAATGAGGAAACTATGGAATCTTTGAAAGTGACCCTAGTGAAGACTCCTGGTAATGGGGATCCGGAGCCTGAAGCACCCATGATCTATAACCAGGCAAGGCTTCCAGGATTGGCCTACCCTGGCAAGGCCCCTGAAATGTCCCCACTTCACCTTTGTGTATTCTGTTCACGCACTTAGCCCAGTTGTCATATCCAGACCTTCAGGCACCAGCCTTTTCCATCCAGCTGTGGGCAATTGGTGGATTTTCCCCTAAACGCTCTGCATTCCTACAAATCTGATAAGTGTGTTCCATTCCGTTAGGTGTGATTGGCAAACTCTCACTTTCAGTGGCCATGCTGCCAGAATCTTCCTTCTCCTTCCAAAACTCTGTTGGCAAGTCCTGGATTCTTCTTGGGATCATCCTCTTGGTGACAGAGTCTGGTTGATGACCCCCTCCTCCCAGAGATCCTGTTCTTGGCCTCTCGAGATTTTGGGATGCCCGATCTCTCAACTTTGACCCTTCAGCCTTCACTGTTGATAGAAACATCCCCCCTTCAAAAAATATCTCTCTATTAAAGGTACACTACTGTATAATGTCCGCTCTAAGTCTTCTGTGTGATTCTGAATTACCATACACTCTGTTTTAAGCTTTTGCATCATTAAATGCCTTACTTAATTCTCTGCCCACTGCAGGAATCCTGGCTGACAGGCATTCTGTGCCCAACAGCTGCCACACTGTCATTCATTCGGTCCTGTTTTCTGCCATGCATCCCCCACTGCTGCAGAGCCAGCTTGTGCTCCCAGGGTCAGTGATGGCAAGAGTGCCACGGCCACTTCCCTGAGGCCTCTGATACAGTTCCAACTGCCCTCGGCTGCCAGTGTTTCCCTTCCTTACAGCCCACCTGAGCTCCAGCAACCCGCCTCCTTCTATGTGCCCATCTGCCACTGGCCACACTCACTCCCATGTCAGCCCTGCCCTCTCTGTCTCTGCGTGGTCCAGTCCAGCTTGGCCTCGTGGGAAAGAATAAGTCCTCACTGGAGGAGCAAAAACTGGCCCCAGATCAGTCCAAACCAACCCATGTCCTCTCACCTGCGCCGCTGGAAACTGTAGCTTCCTTAGATCCGTGGCTGGGCCACAGTGAAGAATTTTCCTCACTACTCCTCCCCCAAGGAGCCACCTACTAACTATGCAGCTCCCTTCTGGAATTCTTGGGCTTTGCAAGGTCTCTCTAGTCCCTCAGCTTCCTCCTGGAAGTTCTGCAGTTTCCTTAGCCCATGACTGGGCTACTGAGAACTTTCCTTCTCGCCCCTTCATTACTGTCACTCCAAAATGCCTCCTCCTCCTAGCCCAATGCCCTCATCCTGTCCTGAAACAAAATCCCCTGACCGTTCTCCCTGTAGACATTTGGGCCCCACCCAAACCAGGTATATGTAATTAATACTTGATCCTCAAATTCCACAGGTATCCATTCAATATGACATTTAAAATGTTTAATGAATCTCCCTACAATAAACAGAGACACCCTCCTAAAAAACAAACAAAAAAGCTTTATCATCTCCAAAATACTAAATAAATAAAACAGATGGGACAGTGCAACAATGGCTCCACCTGGATTGTGGTAATTCTAACCACAGGGGAAAACTGCCCCATGTCTTACCTACCGCCAGGAACCTGCACAATCTATGGACACTTTGGGCTAACTGTGGTACCCTGCCTGGTCAAAGTGAGGTCACTTTTCTCAAGTTCTTTCTCTACAGGAAGAATTCCTCCGATCCGGTCTGACAACCGAAGGCCTCCTGCGCTGTGCCACAACTAAAGATAAAATGCTTCTCTCTCCTGATATCTGAAGGACAACTGTTTCTGCCATGAATCCCATATGTCTCAAATGACTGTATACATACATCTCTGTCATATAAATTAAAACAAAAATCTAGTTAAACTATGCTTCCCACTCGAATTTGTCCTTCTCAGATCTCTGATGGCATTGATGCCTAACTGTAGCTTTAACAAAAGCAAACACCCAGCTGCCTGCTCAGTCCATAAGGATGGAAAAATACAGCCTAACTCTCCACTGACCCCAGGAAGCTAGAAGTTTAAAAATACTAAATACCTCAGATTACAGACCCTGTCCTCAGCCAGTAAAAAGGGGAAAGGTCACACTCCTTGCCGCTTATCTGACTTCATAAACGGCTTGTGAAACCCCCGCCCCAGTGACCTAACCTAACTGCCATTTGTCACCCCACCTAGGAGAAGACCTCCGGGGCTGTAGAAAACTGATTGGTCTATAAAGCGCAGGCTTGGATGGTTTAAATTGATTGGCCTGCACTGCGTGGCCTCTTGATGCTATGAGATGATTGGTTTATGACGCATAGGCTTTGCTGTAAACCCTATAAAAACTGTCTCAATTCTGTACTCGGGGTCCTCAGTCCTCTACCCCTGCATGGCGTATGACTGTGGACAACCTCAGTGCATTCTGTTAGCCTATGTCTTTTTGTAGGCAAGTTAAGACCATTAATATTGATGGATAATAAGGACCATTGATTGTTAATTCTTGTTTGTTTTAAATTTGGTGGTGGTGGTGGTATTGTGAGTACAATTGTCCCAAGTTGTCTTTTGGGTTCTGGTAAAGTGGGATTATCTATTGCCTATGCCTTTGTGAGTGTAGGTATCTTCCTTGGGTTGGAGCGTTCCTTCCAGAATTTTTGTAGGGCTGGATTTGTGGATATGTATTGTGAAAAATCTGGCTTTGTTATTTAATATCTTGTTTTCTTATCAATATCTTGATTGAGAGTTTTGCTGGGTATAGTAGCCTGGGCTGGCATCCTGAACTCAGTGTTTGTAGAGCATCCATCCATGACCTTCTGGCCTTCAGAGTTTCCATGTAGAAGTCAGGTGTAATTTTGATAGGACTTCCTTTATATGTCACCTGGCATTTTTCCTTCACTGCTCTTAATATTCTTTCTTTATTCTGTATGGTAGGTGTTTTTATTTTTAATGTGGCAAGGGGACTTGTTTGTTGTTTTGTTTTGTTTTGTTTTGTTTTGGGTCCGGTCTATTTGGTATCAGGTATGCTTCTTGTACTCTCAAAGGCATGCCCTTCTTCAGATTGGGAAAGTTTTCTTCAATGATTCTGTTGACTATTTTTTCTGCCCCTCTGAGCTGGGCTTCTTCGCCTTCTTCTATGCCTATTATTCTTAGGATTGGCCTTTTCATGATGTCCCACATTTCCTGGATATTTTGTGTTAAGGATTTGTTGGATTTAAGATTTTCTTTGGCTGATAATTCTATTTCCTCTAGTTTATCTTCAGCACCTGAGATTCTCTCTTTGATCTCTTGTATTCTGTTCGTTATGCTTGCATCTGTAATTCCTGATTGTTTATCAAGTTTTTCTATTTCCAGCATCCCTCAGTTTGTGGTTTCTTTAATGTCTCTGTTTCAGTTTTTAGGTCTTGAACTGTTTGAATTGTTTCCTTCATCTGTTTGATTGTTTTTTCTTGGCTTTCCTTACTTTTTTAAAAGAGATTTGTTCATTTCTTGTGTTTTTGCTTGGTCTTTTCCTTTATTTCTTCCATGTTTTTTCCTTCCACTTCTTTAATTTGTTTCGTATCATCTTTGAGGGCCTCTATAATTTTTATAAAGTTATTTTTTAAGACGTTCCTTTCTGCTTTATCTGCTTTGAAGTGTTCAGGTCTACTTGGTGGAGAGTCCATAGATTCTGGTGGTATCATACTGGTCTTTCTATTGTTGGGTGTTTTCTTGTATTGCTGTCTTCCCATTGTTCTTCTAGTGGGTGCAGCTGGAGTCTCTCTCTCTCTACCCTGTTCTCCCGGTGGGAGTAGGTGAGTCAGGAGTTAGATGTCTGTAACTCTGAATGATCTGAGCTCTCTTAGAGGCCTCTCAAGCAGAGGCCAGAGCAGGGCCAATGATGTAGGGAAGGTAGGCTCATGATGGTCTCAAGTACTCAGGCAGAGGACAGGCCAAGGGGTCCAAAGATCAGATGAGTGCAGGTTCAATATGGTCCCTTGTGAATAGACAGGTCCAATATGCACAGAGCCAACCCAAGAAGTTCCAAGGAGATGGAGGGAGTTTGGACCCACATCCTGGCTGAACACTCACCATGAGTAGTGGGCCCAGCAGGGCCAAGGATCCCTTTATACTTTCCTAAAAGAGATTCCTGAGTCTAACCTTCATATTCCATTCCTAATCCTACACAACCTAAAACCAAACCTAAGCAGGTGACAAATATCCATATCCTTGACAAAAAAAAAAAACACCATCTAAGCTAACTGTAGGGAAAGGGAGCATTGTTTTCTTAGAATTACTTCTATCTCTAATTGGGGTGAAAGTGACTCTATGGGATCCTGTAGGAGAAAAAAAAACTAAAGCAATGGTTAAGTCTCAAGAGGATTACTGTAACATTTGTAGCTGGTCTCTGGGTCACAGATGATGCTTATCTGAAGTTCTAATCTGAAGCAATCTGCTCTGAGTGTTGCAAGAAGGTAGACTATCTTGGCTAACTAATGTGGAATTGTCTAGAGAAATTTTAGTACAAAACCCATCCTTGAGTGGTGTAGACTAGTCCAATGGCCCCGTGTGGAATCGATGTTGTGGGCCCCACTTTCCTTCTGGAGACTTCAGAGATTGCTGTTAGGAAATTTTATTGTGAAAATGTATAGGTACAGGTATCAATAAGGATGAAAATATGAGAAAAATTAGGATTTTTTTAGAGCTAACAGAGTTTTGACAATAATAGTTCCTACATTTTGTTTTCTTCTGTTTCATACCAGTTGGCTCTTCTGATATGAAACAGAAACTTTGAATTTTTCTTTTAACAGCATGTTTGGATTTAGAGACTGAGAGCCACAGTCCTAACTACAAAGTCAGCTTTGATTTCTAAGCATTGGGACTACCACCATACTGGGAAGTAAGGAGATACAGATTTTTAGATAGTAAGGTTTTTTCCCTGTACAGATATTACAGATATTAGTACCATAAGTTTAGCTTTTAATGTGATTTCTTTATTCTGTATGTTTGGTATTTTGATTATTATGTAGTGAGGGGGACTTTTTTGGTGCAGTCTATTTGTTCTTCGGTAAGCTTCTTGTACTTTCATAGGCACGTCCTTCTTTAGGTTGGGAAAGTTGTCTTCTTTTGTTTTGTTGAATATGTTGAATATGAGCCAGATTTCTTCACCTTCTTTTACACCTATCACATTTAGGTTTGGTCTTTTCATGGTGTCCCAGGTTTCCTGAATATTTTGTATTAAGAAATTGTTGGACTTCACATTTTCTTCGGTCATTGAATATATTTTCTCTAGTGTATCTTCAACACCTGAGATTCTCTCTTCCATCTCTTGTATTCTCTTGAATGTGCTCTTATACGGTGGTCTACCCATTTCTTCCTCCAGTGGGTGTAGATTTGGCTTGTAATTCATGGGTTCTCTTTTCCTCCAATTGGTGTAGGTGGGGCCTGTGGCTTAGCTGGTCATTCTTCCTCTCTAGATAGGGATAGGGACAAGGCATCAATGGTGGCAGATATGGTGCTGGATGGTTTGGGGTATTCGGAGGGTGCCCCCAGGTCTCTGGGGCTTCTCTTCTGGTGAGGTTAGGGTCAAGGCTCCAATGGTAGCAGGTGTGATGCTGAATGGTTTGGGACTGCCCCCAGGTCTCTGGGGTTTCAATAGGTGGGATGGGGGTTCAACATGCCCTGGTTATGGGCCTTCAAGGGGGGAAGGCACTTGGAACTTCCTGTTTTTAGAAGGCACGACAGCTCTAAAAGCCACATCAACCTCCATTAAATCCCACCCAAATAGAGTCTCGGGATATGACCTACCCTGTAGTGGATTACTGGTCAGAGACCCTCAGAAGGTGACAGGCTGAGGCTGCCTGAGAGCAATAGGAAATCTCAGTGTCATGAGGACTCACACAGGACCCAATGAGTGTGGATTCAGGAACCCAGTGAGAGTAAAACAAAGTGGCCCAGTCGACCTGAGCATTACTTGTTGGATGTTTCTATCACATCATGGTCAAAGAGATGGCTCAGTTCCTTTTCATCCCATGATACAGACACAGCACTATGCATGCCTAGGTTGTCCATGTCATCCTGTGCTTGCACATGCACATCTTTCCAGGTTCATATGGAGCCATGGTAATGCTACGGGGTTCTCACCCTCCACTGTGCTGTACTCGCGGCTGTAGTTGTAAGTAGAGGAGATTGTCCCATGTGGAGCCACTGAAAACTACCAGGGTCTCTTTTCACTAGTTTTGGCCTCTTGTCTCCTTGCCAACCAGAGTCTGAAGAAAATAAATGAGAAGGTGACTCACGGGCAGATGCAGGTGGATCTGAGGGCTCAACGATGGTGAAGCCTCATGTGCTCTATGGGAGAAACACTGATGTTTTCATGTATGATCCCAGCTATAGAGATCGATGGTAGCCAGACTTAGGACAGCCATGCAGCCCAATGACTGCATCTCTCTACAGTCATTGACCTCCACTGCTAAGCCTGGCCCAATGCCCTTGAGGGCTTCCTGTCTAAAACTGTCCTATAGATAGGTGAGAGTTCCATGTTGCTTACCTGAGAAGCACCATAGCCTGTCCTCAGGACTTGATGTGTGATCAGAAAGGTCACTCATGAGACAATGCACAGGCTTGGCCTTCATCTCAGTGGCCCATTTGAACTACAAAATGAACCATTTTGCTCAGATGTTTCCTGATGACTGACATGAGATATTGGTTCCACAAAGATGAAGCATGAATCTAAGAATGATCTAGGGATGGGAGGGGTCAGTGCAGGCTTTGAAACAGAACTATCTTTTTTGTTCTTGGGGTTTAACACCCATTCTCTCATAGATTTTGACCATGTAGACAGGTTTCTTGAAGTTTAGGTGAATACTGATTTTCTGAACTGCCTCCATGAGCTTGGTCTGTGGGTAAATCTATGGAGCACTAACTTGGTTATTGATTTATGTATGAGTGTCCAGCCCACTGTGGGTGGTGCCATTCCTAGTTTGGCAATCCTAGGCTGAACAAATAAGAGGTAACTCAGCAAACCATAGAGAGCAAGCCATGATCTCCACCTCTGTTCCCCTGGGTTAGAGTAATGATAGAAATTAATAATAACAGTAGATAAAAAAAATCAATGAATCAAAACTTTATTCTTCAAAGTAATTAAGAGCCTTTAACTAGATTAACTTTGTTTTCTGAAAAAAAATACTATTAATACTGGAAATGAAATATGAGATTGTTCTATCCATTTCTTGAGTACTCAATAGTTACTTACTAACAGTAGAGTGACTTGGATGAAACAGACAAATTCCTAAAAGCCCAGAACCTACTGATATGGAAGCATGAAGAGACACAAAACTGATTTCATTAATAACCCATACCTGAATTTAAAAAATGAATAAAGCAGACAAACTAGGTGTGGGCATATGGAAACCTACAACCAACCCTTTATTCAGTGGGGACACTGACAGCTAAGATCAGGATCAATACAAGGGTGCTACTGTGGCCGCTTACGTTCAATATTCCCTTAGGAGTGCTAGTCAGAACAATTAGGCAAGACAAAGAATTGTAAGGTGGCCAATCAATCAGTTGCAGAATACATCTGCACATGGCATGAACTCATCTGCAGAAAATCCTAAATATTCTACAGAAGTTTCTGGAAATGGTGAGGAATCATGCCCACCAGAGCTGTGCTTCTATAAACTAATATTGACCACAAACAATTGGATGTCCTATTTTGTCACACACATAGAGACTGAAGTAGATGAGGTTACAAGGGGCTAGAGGGAGTATGTTAGGCTTAGAAATGCTTTGGAAATCGACAATGGTGGTGGTCACATGCCACTATGAAATGAATGTGCTGTATGGTTAAAATGGCTAAAGTTAAATTTTTTAAGTATATTGACAGGAGAAAGAATTATGTAGAAGTTTGCACAGAATACCACTCTCAGGATAGAAACACTCTGATTGGCCCTTACACAATGGATTTGACTTCTGAGCATCAAAGCAACTGGGGATCAGAACTACTTAGAAACCAGTTGTGCTCACAGAGAAACATTGGCAGTCCCTTCTGTAACTCTTCCTTGCTTTACATGGATGACCATTTTCTAGAGAGCCCCGGTATTACATCAAACTATTGGGGCATATGAGAGGGTGCTTAGTTCTATGCAAACTGCATCATTCAACAGGGGATTCAGAGCATGCAGAAGTGTGGAGGGTTCCTAAAATTGGTTCCCACAGATTCATGTTGGCTATAAGTTTGATCCACAGCCTATTAACCCTTCGCAATTGCACTTACTCTATCGGTGTCTTTATTTTACTTTGGAGACTAAATCTCACTTTAAAGAATTACAGGCTTGAGTCTTCATGCTGGCTGTACCTGAGTGGTAAGTAACAGACAACTTTTACCATGTAACTTTTCTCCATTTTATATACTGTTGGTAAAGAAATGCCCTCACTCTGCTGTAGGATGAGAGGAGAGAGGTCACTCATTCAACACAGCCAGGTTGACTGGGAGACTGGTCTTTGAACTGATGGGGTTGGAGACCTCACACTGATACTCTCCAGCGTCCTCCATCCTGACAGGATCTATTCTGAGTCGGCACTTTGTTGGAGACAGAGTCATCCTCTCTGTGAGCTGCAGACTCTGGTTATTGAAGATCCAACGGATGGAGGGTCCAGTGTCAGCTGAAAGGCAAGTGAAGACCACAGCGCTCTGCGCTGTGACTGTGGTGTCGGTGACTCTCATGGAGGGCTCTGTCACAGGCTCTGCAAAGAAGCAAAGGTGAAAACAAAATGACAGTAGTCCTTCAGAGAGTTGAACCATCCCCTCTACAGTTCACAGTCAATAAACCATCCAAGACAGATAAGTTAGGGCTGTAACTATAGTCTTATCTTGTGCTCCAAATCTGCTACCCAGAGCCTATGTGACCATGACTCAGACACCGAGTTTGCTATGAGTCAGTTTCCCTATAAAAAGACACAAAGTACATGATCATTGCCATGTCTATGAGTTAAGGTTAATGTGCAATGGCCTGACCCTGGGATCTGGGCGGACTGCTCATATCAGCAGCATCTGTGACTGTTTGCCTGCAGAGCAGAATTCCCTAGGTTAGACCCTCAAAGACAAAAATCTGCATGTCCTCTGCCCTCCCCTTGGAGACTCTGGCCTTCCTGTGAAATCTCCTAAGCCCATCAGAAGAGTTGGGTTATGTCCTGACACCTGTCCACTGAGATTTAGGTGTAGGAAATGTCCAGATGTCTTACCTAACTGCAGCCATCATGACAGTGCACAGCTGGTCCCACACTCTATGGGACTTGGACAATCAGTAAGTACTTGCCCCCTGTCAGCTCTGACAGGAAGTCAAACTCTAACCTTGAGAAGATGCTCTCTGGGAGCAACTAAAATCGGTGTGGAACCGAACTCTGAAGCCAGGGCTTTCTGATGCTCCCCTCTCTGTGAGAAGCCCATAGTTCCCCCAGTCAGGCCTTTTCTGACTCCCACAGGGTCTTCCTCAGGGCCACAATCATGGTGTGGCACATAAGGAATATGGGCTAAGGCTGACTGACATCCTTGGGTTGAGTTATCCAGCACACATCCAACTCTGTAGATGGAAATGAGCATGGGATTCTTCTCTACTTCAGTCTTTCTCCCTATGTGTCCTGCACTAAATTCTTAATCCCCAGTATGAGGACACAATGTACAGCTGAGGCACGCATAGCCCACATGGGATAGTCCTGTGTGTGTGAAGTTCTTTCAACCTTACCAGCACCCAAAGGCCACAGAGAACACTTACTGTATATGTGGATATGCCTGCGACTTTCTTGAGTTTTAAGCTGTGTATTTAAGGTTCGTAGGGTGTAGAATCCGGTGTCCTTCTGGGTGACATTTCTGATCAGCATGGATCCATTGGGGTACACAGTCTCTCTACCACTGTATGCAGGCCCCAGCAAACTTCTACTAGTGGCTACTAGGTACCATGTAATCTCATGGCTGTCGACGATGGCTACCCCTTTGTACCAAGAAAAGGCTCGAATGTTCTCTGGGATATTGTAAACAAGAAACAGAGCATTTTCTCCTTCAGCAATATTGGGTGGGATGGATTCGATGGTGAGCTTGGCGATGGTAGGAGGCTTGCAGGCTGCAAGGGAGGCTAGAAAGGAAGAGAGACAAATTTATCAATTCTGAGACCTTTGTCTTTGGTGAAAAGATGGAGACCTGTGTGCTGAAAAGTTTAGGTCCATCTCTCAGTGAGGTGGGTGGGAGTGTCTGTCCAACTCAGAAGAAGTAAGGAAAAGACCTCTGTGACTCCCATGTACCTGGATGTGCCACTTTCTCTGTGTAGAACTCTCTCCCAAGGTGTCTATATGATCACTGTCCTCACACACTTGCTCACATACAGAATATGTGTGGGATGGGGTGCCTTCCCTCGCTCTTTCTCTAAGACCCCCAATCTTCACCTTCTGAACTCTTTGATATCTTCTCTCTCTGGATGCAGTAAACCCCTAACATCATTAGAGTCGGCTTTCTACTCTGTCTTCCAGTCCACCAAAGCTGGGGTCTTGTTAGGAAAAAACTGGTTTGGTCTTTCTGGAAGGCCTAATGCCTGGTCAGGCTCAGAGAAATATGAGTGGACGGAAGAATGAATGTCCCAGGGCCTTGAATATCCAAGTGTGTATGAAATTTTCCTATCTGGAGCTACTGACACCAGTTACAACGCCAGCTTACATTAAGTTGTGCAATGTGTGTGGAGTCAGTGTGCTGGGGGTGAGAGCGGGTACGAGTGTGGGTGTTTGTGCAAGAGCAGGTGTGTGCCAACCTGTGGGGAGCATTGAATACAGGTCACAGCACCTAGGCGAAGGTCAGAGGACAGTTTGAGGAAGCCTTTGCTATCCTTCCACCTTAGAAAATTCTAGGCATCCTCTGAGCTCCCCTCCTCCCGCAAACTATCAGGCAGTGTTCTCCTTACTTATGAGTAGGAGCCACTACCAAGGGCTGTGCCCCTTGCAGGCAAGAACACGATGGGCCTCCATGGTAGGTGCAGCCTGCTCTGTCCTCCCTCTGTGGAGAACAGCTTTTGTTCCCTCATGTGCCTCCAAGCTCTGCAGCCTTCCTCTCTCTGAGCTCAGCCTCCAGACCTACAGGAGCTCTTCCCAGGCTGATGGCTGACTGTTGCTCTGTCTCTTACACACTTGGAACTGCCTGGTGCTCCCATTGCCTTTTCTGTGTGTGAGTTCCAGTCCTCCAGACCACACAGTGAGCAACCAGACTTACAACCATCTCTGTGCCCAAGGACAACAGCTCACCCCAGGGCCGGCCTCTTCTCTGTTCTCCCAATGTGTCCTGAATGACACAAAATCCCAGCTGAGCACCTAGTCTGCCTTGTGTTCTCCATGCTCTGAGAAGGTGGGATGTGCTTGCTGAAGGAAGGTGACAAAGATGTCTGTGAGGAATGGAGGGGGACCAGCGGAGTGATACCAGGAACAGGGAACAGAACCATTCTCACTGGATACACCAGTCAAGGGTATTGCCATAAGGCCCTGGACCACCTGTGTCATAAGGAGTGTCATATGGGTGGAGCAGGAGGTGACCTGGGTCCTAAAAAGAGGAATGTGGCTCCATCATCCCAGGGTGGTCTCACAGGATCCTCTGGTTAAGTAGTGCACATAGAAACACAGGGAGCAACCAGTAGGTCTAAGAAGGCTGTTAGTGACCTCCCGGTGTGTATGGAAAGGGGTGGAAACCAGGATACAAATTACGCTCTTGGCTCCTTGAAAGGCTTTTCTGGGTGTTGATTCTGTGTCCTTCTGTAGCCACTTAAAGATGGCTGTGGGAACTGTACTTCATGTCTGGGAACCATCTAGATAAGTGTCTCTGTTACTACTTGCCTGCAGGAGAAAATTCCAGAGCTGGATCCCAGAGGACAATCACTTGCAAGGAGCACTTGTGATCTCTATCCCTCAATGTGGGGATCCTGACCATCCAGTGAGGTCTCATGTGCCCATGAGGATAGTTAGCTAATGACCTGGGCACCTGACCAGCTATGCCCTCCCTGCTGAGTCTCTGAAGTTGTCTGGGTGAGAGACTAACCATGGCTCTCAAGGAGCCATGGCTGGTTTTAAACACCAATAAAGCCTTGCCCCCTGTCAGCTCTAACAGGTAGCAAAAATCAAGTAAGGACAAAAACGTTTCCAGTGTCATCTGGAGTCTAACCAGGAACAGAGATTTCTAGGCAGGGCTTCCTGGTACTCTGTGAGGATCCCATGGCTTCCTCAGCCAGGGCCTGCCTGACTCCCACAGAGTCTTTGTTTGGGACATGTGCACGGTGAGGGCTTCAAGTGTCTGCACTGAGGCTGACATCCTGAGCCTGAGGTTACCCTCCACTCTGCATGTAAAAACTGGTGAGAGGTTCTTATCTATTGTTGTTGGTCCACTGCATGTGTCTCCTGCAGTGATGGCCCAAACTCCAGGGTGGGGACACAGCACAGGGGGGGAGAGAGCAGGGATATCCCAGTCCTGACAGTTCACTAATAAACTAGGATAAGCCACACCCAGCAGCTGGAGGCCATAGAGCCAGCCACTTACTGTTCACATGGAGTTGCACATGTGTTACTTCAGCTTCCAGATCTCCGTTTAAAGTTTCTAATGTGTACAGTCCTGCATCATTCTCGGTGACTCCCTTAATCAGCAGAGATCCATTGGTGTACACCATTGCTCTTCTGTTGTGGGCAGGCCCCCAGGTGACGGAATCCGTGGCTCTGCTGTATTCTACCATTTTAAGGAACCGAATGGCATAAGCTCCTTTGTACCAGGAAAAGGTTCTCACGTCTTCTGGCAGGTTGTGAACAAGGAACAGAACACTTTCCCCTTCCGCAGCATGCCGTGGCACTGGTTCAATCTTGAGAGTGTTACGGGATGTAGAAAGGGAGGCTGGAGGTAAAAAGCAGAAAAGGCCGTTCTATGGGATCAATTTTACTTGGTGGAAAGATGAAAGCCTCCATCCTGAGCTGACAGATCCTTCACTCAGCCTAAAGATGCAGTTGTGGGCTCATCTATCCCACTTTGTGGAGGTCAGCAACATGGCCTTCACTCCCTCAGGGCCCCTATATATGGAACTCTCTAAGTGGAATTCCCTCCTCTGGTGTCTTCCTTGAATGCATGGGCTAAGCCTCTGAGACTGAGCTGACTCTGACATCTTGGTCTGAGTTAATTTCCATCAAGTTCTTCCTTAATACAGGGGTGAGTCAGATAATGGAGTCTGATCGATGGCCCTTTGTCTCCACCCTGTGAGCCCTGCATTAGGTGCTCAAACCCCAACATGAAAACAGAGTGTATAGAGGAGGGAGGCATGCGAGTCTTGTGTGACTAAGCCCCACCTAGCATGGAACAATCATACAGGATCACTTACTGTCCGCCAGGAGTTGCACATGCATCAATCCTATTTTCAGATCTGTATTCAGAGTCCGTAGGGTGTAGAATCCCGCATCTTTCCAGGTGACATTCTGCAGCAGCAGGGATCCATTGCTGCACACCATCTCTCTACCACTGTATGCAGGACCTGGCGCACTTACATTCCTGGGTATTATATGTCGGGCAATCTCAAATTTGTTAGACACAGTCACCCCTTTGTACCAGAAAAGGACACGAAGATTCTCTGGGAGATTATGGGCCACTAGAAGAACATTTGCCCCTTCTGCAATGCTGGGAGGCACTGATTCAATTCTGGGCTTGGGAGAGGTGGGAGGGCACTCGTAGGTCAAAGGGGAGGCTAGAAGGGAAGATAGAGATAATCAGTATGCAGGCATTTGTATTTGGCTTAGATGGGGCTCTGTGTCCCAAGCACGTGTGTCTATGGTTCAGCCTAAGAATGTGTCTCTGTGTTCTACTGGGTGGAGGTCAGCACATGATCTCTGTGTTTTCAGTATCCCCACACTTGTAATTTACTATGCATGGCACTCTCTGCTCAGGTATCAAATTGCCCCCAGCTCACTGCCCTTGGACTCCTGCCCACATTCAGTATAGACTGATGTTGGAGTGATGCCTCCCTGACTCCTTCCCCTACACACCCTGCCTCTTTCTGTTGCAATTCTGTTCTTCTTGTGGTTCCAATAAACACTTAACTTCACCCTTGAGCTTTCTTTACTGGCCTGTCTTCAAGTCCATTTGGAAAAGGATTTTGTGAAGACCAGGGGTAATCTCAGTTTTTGAAAGGCATGAAGCTAGAAAAGGTTCTGACACTCATGCAGAATGGATGGATGGATGGATGGATGAATGGATGGATGCATGGATGCATGGATGGATGAATATGAGAATGAGCAACCAATGTTCCAAGGCCCATCATATCCAGGGTTTTATTTATGAAACTCTTAGTTTCATGACTAATGGATACCCCAGTTAGATTTCATTTTTTACACTAATTTTCATTTCATGTGGTTATGGATGCACGCAGGTGTGAATACCTGTGCATTCCTACATAGATGTGCATGTTGCTGGTTACATGTCACAGTACCTATGTGTAGGGCAGAGGTCTTTCTGTGAACCATACTCACAGTGAGAACCCCAAAAGGCATGATTGAGTCTAATGCTCCTTGAACTGTGTTACTATTTCTCATCACAAACCCCAACAAGGAGACACAGTGTGGAGGTGAGGTATGCGCAAGCATGCATGACAGCCCTCTGTGACTATGCCCCCACACAGCACTGAACGATGACATGGAATCACTTACTGTCCACCTCAAATTGCACGTGCAAGTCTTCAGCTTTCAGATCTGTACTCAGAGTCCGTAGAGTGTACAGCCCGGTGTCTTTCCAGGTGACATTCTGGAGCAGCAGGGATCCGTTGTTGTACACCATCTCTCTACCAGTGTGTGCAGGGCCCAGCACAGTAGAATTTGTGGTTATGATGTGTTGGGCAACCTCAAGTTTCTTGGACACAGTCATACCTCTATACCAGAAGAAGGCTAGAAGATTATGTGGGAGGTTGTGGACGAGTAGAAGAACACTTGACCCTTCTGTAATTCTGGGTGGCACTGATTCAATCGTGGCCTGTGCAGAGGTGGGAGGGTGCCCACAGTTCAGAAGGGAGGCTAGAAAAGAAGAGGGTGATGCCCATTGTTATTAGGATCTTTGTATTTGACTGAGATATGGCCTTATGTTCTGAGCAGGTGCATCCATTGCCCAGACTAGTTGTGTTGGGGATTGTCTCTCTGTTCTACTGGACGGAAGTGAGTACATCAGCTACATGTCCTCAGTGCCCCTGCATTTGTCATTTCCTCTGTACAGTGCTATCTGTTCAGGTGTCATCATGGCCCTGACCCACTGCCCTCAGACCACTGCTAATATTCAGTATAGACAGGTGTTTGGAGGATGCCTTCCTGACCTCTCCTCTATGAACCTTGATACCTCACTCTCAGTTTATGTTCTTTTCTCATATGGTTCCTGTCAACACCTGACTTCATCTTCTAGCTTTCTTTACTTTCAGTTCACTAGGACTAGGAAATTGTGAGAAAGTGGATTCATCTCATATATTTTTAAAGAAACCATGACTAGGAAAACTCAGACAACTGTGGAGAAATAATGAATTAATTACATGACCCTGGATGCCAATAAATTTACTTATGAAATTCATAAGTTTGGGGATACAGAGTTGAATTTTTCCATTGCTTTGATTTTTATACTCATTTATATTTGTGTGTGAGTATGCGTGCAAGAACATGTCTCAGGGTATGGGGATGGGTGCGGGACACAAATCCTTGGAAAAGTATAGCGGACTTGTATGCAATAGTCTTTGCTTTTCAAGCAATGAAGCAAATGCTTACATCTACTCAGCCACATCCCTGATCAACACCAGCTTGAGTTTTCAATCTGGGATGCCAAGGTGAGAATATAAGTCTTCAGAATATTGTGGACATGCTTTGGATATGAAATATCTCGCACCCCCATCACATTTTCAGATTCATAAAGAATAAGTTTCCTGCTGGTGAACCTCTGGCCTCCCCTGTGTCTTCTCCCCTACAAACCCAGGGTCTCCTCTAAGGTCCTTGTCCCCCTTAGAAGACCCCAGATGGTAGATCAGTCCTCCTCTTTCACACACTGTCATCTCGTGGTGTCCTGGTCTGTTAGCAGGCGGCCCTGAGAGTCAGTGGCCCATTGCAGAGGGATACAAGGGCACATGCCTAGCCTCTGTGTCCTGATGCATTCTCCTTCTGTGGCACATCTGAAACCAAACTCTACTATCCTTCTCTGGTCTGAGCTGAGACTCCTCCCAGGAAGGGAAATCACCATGTGCTGAGGGCATTCTCTGTTCCAAACACTGCTCTACCCCCTTACTCTCAGTGCTGCCCCATATCCCTCTAAATTTCTTTCTTTATGTTCCCTTCCTCCAGATGAAACAGTGATCAAAATGGCTGCTGAGCATCTCTGCATCCTGAGAGAACAGAAATTCACCCTGGGGCTGCTTTCTGCTGTGTCCTGGCCATGAGTCAGTTGGCACCAAATTGGGAGTGTTTGTACTCCCTGTGGGACACAGAAACCTATTTGAGCACCCAGTCTGTCCTGTGATCTCAATGCTCTGAAAAGATGAAATACTCTCTTAACTGGAACATGACAAAGATGTCTGTGGGGCTTCAAAGGCTACAGATGAGGGATGCATGGGGTAGGAGACAGAGCCATTCTCACTGCAGCCATCACTCGGTCTTTCTCAGGGACACATTTCTGTGAAAACCCCAGGAGTCTACACAGAGCCTGAAATCCTTAGCTGAGTTCCCTACAATGCATCCACCTGTGTGCAAGGTGGGATCAAATGAAGGATTCTCCTCCAATGCAGTTATTCTCTGACATGTGTGTCCTGAACTGAATCCTCAACCCCCAACATAGAGACACAAGCAGAGGGGAGGTAGGCACAAGGTAGATTTGACATTTCTGTGTGTGTTCAATAGAACGAACCCCACCCCGCACCCAGAGTTCACACAGAATCACTTACTGTAAACGTGAAGGTATATGGTTGTTATTGTTACAACTCCGACATGTTTATTTATGGTGCGGAAGGTGTAGAATCCTGTGTCCTTCTGGGTGACATTGTGGATCTGCAGAGAGCCGTTGCTGTACAATCTCTCTCTACCACTGTGTACCGGTCCTATCATAGTTCCACCCTTGGCCAGCGAATATAGTGCAATTCTAAGGCTCATATTCTTCACCCCTTTGTGCCAGACAAAGGCTAGAAGATTCTCTGGTAGATTATGAACACGTAGAAGGACGTTTTCGCCTTCAACCACTTGGGGAGGCACTAACTCAATGGTGACTTGGGCAGTGGTGGTCTGGTGCCAGCAGGTTAAAAGAAAGGCTAGAAGGGAAGAGAGACGAGTCACCAATACTGAGCAAGTGTGGCACTACTCACCTTTGGTGTGTGGGTAGGGATGTGTCCACTCTCCTTGATAGAGGTCAGAAACATGACCTCCATTCTCTCACTGCCTATTGTTTCCTCTATGGAATTCTGGACTCAGTTTCTGCTGACTCGGTGTCCCCACATCCCCCTCCTCACATGGTGTATTTGGTGTGAGGAGCAACGCCTCTCTGACTTCCTCTTCTAGAGGATCATTGCTCAGAATTTTTTCTCTATACCCTGTGTGCTTCCAGTCAACCCCTGACTTCATCGTCTAGATGCTCTGATGTCAGGTCCACTGGAAGCAGGAGTTTGCAAAAACAGGAACTAGTGTGACCTCTTTGGAAGGTTCATTTCCTGGAAAATATTCAGGCACCACTGGATAGAGGAAGGAAGAAGGAAAGGAAGGAAGGAAGGAAGGAAGGAAGGAAGGAAGGAAGGGAGGGAGGGAGGGAGGAAGGAAGGAAGGAAGAAAGAAAGAAAGGAAGAAAGAAAGAAAGCAAGGAACAGGAAGGAAGGAAAGAAAGGAAGGAAGGAAGGAAGGAAGGAAGGAAGGAAGGAAGGAAGGAAGGAAGAAAGAAAGAATGAAAGAAAGAAAGAAAGAAAGAAAGAAAGAAAGAAAGAAAGAAAGAAAGAAAGAAAGAAAGAAAGGACGGAAGAAAGAAAGAAAGGAGAAATGTGTCTCCATATGTTTATTTATATATTTTTCAGGTGTGGAGCAAATAACAATTATTATATTCAAGTTGATTTTTACAAGTTTTACATTTGCTTGCATACTATATGTATCTGTCATTGAAGACACTTGTCTCAGAGCAGTGTATGCAAGGGTGGGGGTATACCACAGCATGTGGGGGAACAAAAATGTCACAGGGTGTGCATGTGTGGGTACACACTACAGCACCTGGGTAGATGGCATAGAAGAGTGCATTCTCTCCATCTACCCTATAGGATCACAGGAGTGAATTCAAGCTGTCATGTCTGGACATACTGAGCTGTCTCAGTGATACAACCATGGTTGATTTCTAATTGCAGAGTTACACTGTCATGGTTGGGAACACTGAGCTTCAGAACATTGCAGCCAATATAAGTGACTTTGAATGGGAAATATTTGAGGTTTTTCCCTTCCCCTCATTGCCTCCTATCCACTGAGAGCTTCAGGCTGCTGAGCCTCTGTCACTCACCCTACCTTCTGCCCCATGACTGCAAACAAATCCCTGAGTCTCCTCTGGGGCTTCTTTAGTCTTTCAAAGACTCCAGCCTACCTCTGAGCTCCCTCCCCTGCACAGTCAGAAAGTAGGTGCACTTACCTGTGAGCAGGAGACCCTGCCAAGGGGTGCAGCCTTTGTAGGGTATCATAGCATATACCTCCATCTCTCCTCTCAGTGTCCCGTCCTCCCTATGAGGAGAACTTCAGCTCCAACACAACGTCCAGGCTCTGCCGTCCTTCCTCCTTCTGAGATGAGCAGTCTCCCAGGCTGAAGCACTTCCCAGAATTCAATGGGCTGTGGGTCGGTTATTGGGTCTGTGTCCAAGGTACAGCTCTGTCTCCTCCACTCTCTGTGCTGCCCCACATCTCCTCAACTTTCCTCTCTTTATATTTCTCCTCCAAGCAGCACACTGAGTAACAATGCTGATAAGCATCCCCATGCCCTCAGAGAACAATGTCTCATCCCAGGTCAGACATCTGCTGTGTCCTGACCTTGGATCTGTCATCTGTCAAAAAGGAGCCTCTGCCCTGCCTATGTGTCCTTGTGACACAGAGACACAGCCGAGTATCCAGTCTGATGTGTGTTCTCAGTGCTCTGGGGAAGTGGGATTTACCCCTAGAAGAAGGTGACAGAGATGCCTGTGAAGCCTGGAAAGGGACCAGATGAGCAATCAATAGGGATGAAGACCAATTCTTCATCACTAGTGTCACCATTCAAACTTCTGATCCAGGAGGGAGGCTCAGGAGCAGTTGTGTGAGGAGTTTCGTGTCTTCAGTGTTGGGAAAGGGGTGACCTGTGTGTCTTAGGAAGGACTGTGGACTCCATATTCCTATGGAGGATTTCAAGATAACTGTCTTAGAGTTTCTTTTGCTGTGAGGAAAGTCTGAGACCAAAAAGTGAGGTGGGAAGGAACCAATTTATTTGGCTTACACTTCCACGTTGGTGCTCATCACTGAAGGGAATCAGGACAGGAACCCAAAAGGGACAGGATCCTGGAGGTAGGAGCTGATGCACAGGCCATTGGGTAGTGCTGCTTACTGGCTTGCTTTCCCTGGCTTGATGGGCCTTCATTCTTACAGAACTCAGGGCCACCAGTCTAGGGATGGCACCACCCACCATGGTGATGATTCTTGGGATGTTTTGTTGGATGGGTCCTTTGTTCTTCTAACTGGTGTGCCTCCAGGGCTGCTGATTCTGCAAAGGATAATTGGCCAGGGAGAGAATGATAAAGTCACTGGGTTTAGGCAGTAGAGTGGATCTTGTAGTTTACAGGGTATAATAGATGGTGGTAGTGGTGATGGAGTGGTTTACCTTCAGGACAATTACCTGTTCCCTGGCTCCTGGGGCTGTGCTGGGAGGAGCAGGGTCATGGAATGTACCCTGGGGCTTAGAATTGGGCCAGTTCAGCAGGCAGACTGGTCATTCACCTCTTCTTCCAATTGGTTTGTGTGGTGCTTGAGCCTCTAGAGGCTGCTAATTTTTCAATGAGATTGAGCCACCTCTTTTTTCTCAGCTTTCTCAAGCCCTTCATGGAAATTTATTTTCTGCATTAGTAAGGCATAATGTAGTTGGCTTTTTAAAAGTCTTTTTGGGCCCACCAGATAGCATCCAAACAAATACATGGAGACTTCTTTTTTTATGAATGCCCAGTTTTACCTTGGCTTATTTATAGCCAGCTTGTCTAACTTAAATTACTCAATTTCTCTTTAACTTTTGTCTCTAGACTTTTTCCCTTTATTTATTCTATATGTCAGCTTTATTCTACATACCAGCTGGGTGGCTGGCCCCTGACATCATTCCCTCAGTCTCCTTTTCTTATTCCTCTCTCTTCTCTAGATTTCTCCTCCTATATATTCTATCTGCCAACAGCACTGCTCATTTCCTCTTTTCTCCCTAGGCATTGGCCATTCAGCTCTTAATTAGACCAATCAGGTGTTTCAGGCAGGCAAATTAACACAGATTTATAGAGTTAAAGAAATGCAACATAAAAGAATCTAACACATCTTTGGAACATTAAACAAGTGTTACCAGCAGGTTCCTCCCCACCAGCCTCCTGGTCCTGCTGCCATGGTCCCGCCACCACGTGAGCCCCAAATAACACTCAGAGACTCTGTATTTGATACAATCCTGTTGGCCAGTTACCATTATTGTTTATAGGCTAGCTCTGTCTTAATTATTAACCCATTTCTACTTATCTAATTATTTCCATGTGACTCATCTTATCCGGGAACCGCGGCTGGCGTCTTCCTTCCTCCATGGTCTACATCTTGACTCTCCTAACTACTTCCTCTTTCCTCCTCCTAGTCTCCTAGCCTTGCCTATCTAGTTTTCTATTGGCCAACAGGACTTTATTAATTAACCAGTATGAGAAACATATTTACAGAATAACATCTCCCATCAAACAAGTATGTCATTGGATAGACAAATGTAACACATCTTAAAGTAATATTCCACAACATGGATAGATAACAATTATCTGACCTATAGAAACTAGAATCAAGAACTTGCTAAAAATTACCTGATGGCCCAAATTGTACAACAAGTATGATGGTCAGTTTGTGTCACCTGACACAAGCTAGAGACACTTCAGGAAACTCAAAAAAGTTTTCTCCATCAGTTTGCTCTGAGGATATGTCTATAAAGCATTAGCTTAGTTATTGGTTGATGCGTGAGCACACAACCCATTGTGGTTGGTGTCATTCCTAGACAGGTCATCCTTGCCTACATAAGGGTATAGTAACTGAGCAAATGTTAGAGAGCAAGCCAGGAAACATCATTCCTCTATTGACTCTGCCTCTGTTCCCATGAATTAGACTAATGATTCAAACAATAATAATGGTAAAAACTCAATGAATAAAAATATTATTTTTTAAAGTTATTAATGGTATTGACAAGTGTTAATTGATTTAGTTTTTGAAAGATTGGCATTATTAGTCAGATGGTGGTCACACATACATCTAATCCCAGAACTTGGGAAGAGAAGGAGGTGTAGCTCTAAGTTCCAGGCCAACCAGTCTACAAAACTAGTTTTACGACAGCCAGAACTACACAGAGAACCCAGTGTCAAAAAACAAAACAAAGATAATTACATTAATAATACTAGAAGTGAAATTTGAGGCTTCATTTTCCATTCTTCAGAATATTACAAATTCCATTAGTACTCAATAGTTATGTGCTAACTGTTTAGTGAGATACATGAAGCAAATTCCTAGAAGCCCGGAACCTACAGAGATGGAAGCATAAAGTGACACAAACCTGATCCTGTGTATGACACGTACCTGAATAAATAAAGATGTTTGATAAAAGTGAACACTTTTTATGATGAAAACAGCCAAACTAGGGGAGAGGATAAGCCAGTACAGCCAGAGTACATGTGGAAACCCCATGCCAACTAAGTACTCCATGAGCTCAATGACAGCTTTCCCTCTAAGACCAGGATCAATGCAAGGATGCTACTGTGCCCACTTTTGTTCAGTGTTCCCTTAGCAGCCATAGACAAGAAATAGAAATGAAATGTGTCCAATCAGCTTTAAAATATATCTGCAGATGACATGAGCTTATTTGGAGAAAATTCTGAAGATTCTGCAGAAATTGCTGAAACTGCTGAGCAAATAGTACTTACATAAATTAGTATTTGCCACAATAAAATTGCATCTCCTGCCTTGTCATATACACAGAAACAGAAATAGATGGGGTTGCACAGGGCTGGGGAGAGGAGGATGGACTTTGAAACACTTTGCAAATGGAAAATAGGGTTGGTCACATGACAATATGAATGTGTTTCATGCCACTTAGCGGTGTGCTCCAAAATGGCTAAAGGCAGATATAGTGTGTCTGTGCGTGCATGCGTGTGTGCACGCATGCGCATGTGTGCTCGCATCCATGTCGTGTGTGTGTGTGTGTGTGTGTGTGTTGGTGTGTGTGTGTGTGTGTGTGTGTGTGTGTGAAACCAGGAAAGTGTGCGCAAGGTTGACACTCTCTGGATGAAACAGTAGAATCTGCCTTTACAGGAAGGATTTTACATCTGTGGATCAAAGCTACTTAGGAACCAACAGTAAGGGCAGGTCCTTCTCCTGTCACTCTTCCTCCCTTCACATGGATGGTTGCTGTCTAGAAGGCATTGGTTATGGTAAGGTTATTGGAGCATATGAAAAGAGATTAATCTGTATGCAAACACTGAACTTTTTAACAGGGGACTAAGAGCATCCAGAAGTTGGGGCAGCAACTGAAATCAATCCCCACAGATTCTGAGGGTCGTCTACATATTTGATGCACACCATAAGCTATTAGCCCCTTTGCGATGTTGATTACTCTCTAGATAGCCTTATTTTCCTTAGAAGAGAGAGTCTAACTTTAAATGCAGCCTTGTCTTTGCTCACATTTTTATCCCAGATCTGGACTCCAGAGAAGAACAACTAACAAGAAGGACTTCTGTCTTTTGTTCCTCCTCTTGGAGACCCTGACCTTTCTGTGAGTTTTCATAATTCTGTCATGACGATTACCTAATGATCCTGGCAGGTAACCAGCTAAACCCTTCATGTGATGCCTCTGAGGAAGATATTTCATTGACCTAGCCTAACCATAGCTCTCATGATAGTGCACTGGCCGACTCCATATGCCAACAAATCCTTGTCCCCTGTCAGCTTCCACAGGAAGTATAAACTGAGCAGTGACCAAAAGTTCCCAAGTGTCACCTGGAGTACAGGGAAAGTCAGAGGTTCCAAGTCAGGGCTTCTAGGTGCTCCCTGCGAGGGTCCCATGGCTTCCTCAGCTGTGGCGTTCCTGAATTCCACAGTGTCTTTCTCAGGAACATGTGTGTTATGAATATGTTGTTCCCGCTGCTCTGGTCCCAGAATTGCATGGGCCCCAAATAACACACAAAGATGCAGTATTAGATACAAATGCTTACTTATTAGCTAGCTCTGTCTTAAATATTAACCCATTTCTATTAATCTAATTATTTCCATGTGGTCTCATTTTACTGGAGAGAGGGTCCAGACCTCTCTCCTCTCAAGTCTCTACATGTTGACTCCTCCCTACTACTTTCTCTAATCCTCCTTGTCTCCTAGTCCCACCTATCTTGCTTTCCTATTGGCCAACAGTGCTTTACTCATTAACCAGTAAGAGAAACATATTTATAGAATGACATCTCCCATCACATGTGCATGGTGAGATTTCCAAGTGTCTGCACCAATGCTGAAATTCCGGGACTGAGTTTACACAGCACAGGTCCTCCAATCTGTAAAGGCAGGAGAGGGGTTCTGATCTATTGCTGTGTATCTACCCTATGTGTTTTCTGCAGTAAAGGCCCAAACCATAGCACAGAGACATAATGCACTGGGAGGGTATGTAGTGATATATCATTTATGATTTGTTAAAGCTTCACTGAGGATTCAGAAATGCAAAGTCAGCCTCAAGCTGCGAAGCTGAGCCACTGGTGACGCCTATAATCCTATAATCCTATAATTACCTATAATCCAGAAGCTGGGAGGCAGTGTTACACACCTTGAATCCTAGGACTCAGGGGTCAAGAGATAAATGTATCTCTCCGAGTTCATGGCCACCCAGGGATATAAAAGCTTGACTCAGTCTAAAAGAGTAACAGATCACATGACTTTAACCCCAGCACTGGAGGGGTATAAATGATAGAAGCAGGATCTTGAGTAGTGAGCAGAGACATTTATTCTTCAGCCACAATGAGGAGAGGGAGCAGAATGAGCCTTGATGGAGAACTTATGGACAAGACCTTTTAGCCTGAGCTAGAGGTGAGAGCTAGTGACCAGCTTCTTTGCTTCGATGATCTTCAGCTTGAACACTAACATCTGTCTGTGGGTCTTTTATTTTTCATGTTACAAGGGAGATCAGGCATAGGCCTATCCTGACATCAAGTAGTGCATCAAGTAGGATATCCACACCCAGCAATAACGTGCTATAGAGGGTTACTTAGTGTTTTCAGGGAGTTGTACATCTATTCTTTCCATCTCCAAATCTCTGTTTGAAGGTTCTAATGTATATAAACCTGCTTCTGTCTAAGTGCTGCCCTGTGGCAGGCGGGATTTTTTGGTGTCTACTTCACCCCTGCAGCTGTGTGTAGTCCCCCAAGTGATGGAATTCATGGCTCTGCTGTTTTCTGAGATTTGAAACATGTGGGCTCACCACACTAATGTCTACCAGGAAAACAGTCACAGATCTGGCTGATTGTGCAGTAGGAGAAGAAGGACCCTCCCCCCCTTCAGCAGCAGTCTGTGTCACTGGCTCTGTTGTGACTAAGCCAGAGTTGAGAGGGTTGTGGTGATAATAAGAAGCCTTAGCCATCAGCCAATAGTTTCGTAATGAATAAGCCTTCTTGTGTTTATTTGTGGCTAAAGCAGCTGTGGGACCTGGTGGGAAAGAAAGCTCCAGCAACATAATGGTGCTGACCCTTGGAGCAAGATTTTCCACATAAAACCTGACAAAACCTTAAAAAGGGATTCTAAAAACAATAGAAAAGAAGCAACCATGGATTCGTGGTAGCAGCCACGAAGGGGCTTGTTTGCCAGAGACAAGCAGAAGCTGGTGGCTACTTTAAGGGAGGCTTCCAGACTCAATGTTGGCAGCAAAAAGCACAAGGCTCTTTTAAGGGGCTCTGGTTCCAGACAATTAAATGGTGCTTGTGAGAAGCTGGTAGCATGCTGCTTAATGGTTATACAGACAAGAATCCAGTACTGGCAGCAAACATACCCCCGCCATGTTGGACAGCCAGCAGCTAAATGTCCTCTCTAATCCTAGTGATACTGTTTAACAGATTAAGACTTGTGTGGTCAGAAAAAGATAGAGATATACAGAAAAGACAGATTCAGATCAGAAAAAGCCTCTAAAGGGTTTACAGAGTGTTTAAAAATATATGACGCCTTGGGAAAGAAAATAAAGAAATAACGTGATTTAAAAAATAGAGTACCTTGAATCCCAGCACTCCAGAGGCAGAGGCAGGTAGATTTCTATAATTTCAAAGTCAGCCTGGTGGACAGAGTGAACTCCAGGACAGGCAAAATTTGCAGAGGAACTGTCTCAGAGAACGAAACAATAAAAGTAAAAAAAAAAAAAGAAAAGAAAGAAATAGAGTAATAAAAAAGCCACTTAAAGATGAAAAGTGCACAGAGAATCTGGAGACTGTATGTTATTGTGTTGGCTTTCAAGTGTTTGATTTCTAAGGAAAGAGCAAAAACTGCTAAAAAGACATTTGTTTATAAGTGCTGCTGGATTGATCCAACTTATATATTTTTAAAATGCTATGACTTCAAAATGTATGTCTAAGGATGGGTTGCTTTGGAAAAGAAGTTGTTTTTGTTTACGCAGAAAATGAAAAGCCGTGGGTTCCTTCCAGACTAACATGGTTTGATGAAGTAAGACCTCCTGAAGCAGTGGCCCAGGTAATCCAACATCCAGAACACCTGAGAAGATGCAGCCTCACAGATCGCTACAGCTGGGATTTGGACTTACTTCTGGGTTTTCTCAGGATCCCCATGGCATTGACAGTGCCCCCCCCACCAAACACCAGGAAGCTGTTTGGAAATAACAACACCCAAATGTTATTTATAAGCATTTGTATTCATTTAAACAGGGTTGATATAAATGGTTAATGGTCACCATCAATCTCCTTCTAAGGAAAAAAGAGGGAATGTGATATAGAAACGAATACTTTTCATTGGTATGGATTTTGGTTTATTGATACAAGTTTAAAACCAATTTTCTTATAGGTATATTTCTACTCTTGTTTAGATACAGGGTTTATATTGCTCATTTTAAAAATGTAATGTATAATCAAATACCATTTATAGATAGTCACCTATGATAGTTAAAATTTATAATCATGTTTGTTAGGTTTTCTAGATATATAGAGATATATTTCAAGTGGATAAATATGATTCAAACCTTTCAAAACCTACAGAATATGCCATTTAAAATGGACCAGGGTTTTTCATGACTATGAGACACCTACCTGTTCCTGGCAATGCCAATTACTCCATAGAGGAAGATGGACGTCTAACAAACTCGATGTAGAAATGCTTTCAATATGGTGAGACTTCTCAGTTGCTTTTAATTAATTTTAACTGGAAGTCTATTTTTTGTTAGATACTAAGAGTGCTATACTGGCTTGTTACAAGGTCCATTTGATTGGAAATCTGTTCCAAAAACTTTACTCTGGGGTAATACCTATCTTTGAAGTTGAGGTGTGTTTCTTGTTGCAGCAGAAGGATGGTCCTTCCCAGGCAGTGAGACTTTATTTCTAGCCAAGTAGATTTCCCTATAGAGAACTTCAAATTTCCTGCCCCATCCATTTGTTTTATTGATTGTCATATTATCCACAGCTTTGAAACATGCCTTTACTCCAGTGCTCCAAGATCCTGTCTCAGTGGGGATTGGCTTCTGCTCTGATTCCAGTGGAGCTAGAAGAGGCAGGTGCTGAAGGTGTCTGGGAGGCACTGGATAAGTCAGGAATTTGGGGAGCAATGTGGAAACCTTTTACAGTGGAAATGCCCTGTGATCTACAAGCGTGACCCTAGTAAAGACTTCTAATAGTGAGGGATAGGTAGGCTGAAACAGTCATCTTCTACAGCCACAGATTTCTAGGATTGGAACTGGGATAGCAATCTAGCCACAAAAGCTTCGGCCTGCAATCTGTTCTTCCATGAAGATGTACTGGGTTGATCTCGTGGGAGTGGCCAACCAATGACTGGTCCATCTTAAAGACCATGCCATAAGAGGGAGCCTAGATATGACAATGCCTGGATAGCCAGGAAGCAGAAGCTGGAAAGCCCAGAAATTCAATAGAGGGCCAAACATGACTGGATGATTACTAATGGTATACTATTAAACTAGTGGATCAGTGTCCAGGCTAATAGTCAATAGAAAGGCATCATTCATAAAAATGGGACTATATACAGTGACATATAGCCACACACTTGGCAGTGGCAGGAGAACCCCAAAGAATAGGAGGGGTGATGGATTATAGGTACCAGAGGTTTAAAGGGTGCCATGAAAACATGGAACACAGTGTCAATGAAACAGGGTTATGGATGATCATAAAGACTGACATGATGATCAGGGACCCTGTATGAGCTTGAGCTATGGCCTCTGCTTATAGGTTATAATACTGTAGCTGGGTATTATTCCTCAGGAACTCCTATCAGTGGAAGCAGGGCATCTCTGACTCTTGCCTTGCTTAGGTCCCTTTTCTTCCTATGGGGTTGCATCTCCCAGATCTGATATGGCAAGTCTAATGTAACTCTTCATGCCCATGTACTGTAGATATCCCTGGGAGGCCTTCTTGGCTTTTTTTTTTTAAGGAAAACAGAAGAGGAGTTGATCTGATGTAGAGGAGAAGTGAAGTTTTAGGGAGAAGTGGAGGGAAGGGAAACTAATTGGGAGGGATGTAATATATGAGAGGAGAAAATAAAAGGAAAAAATGCATATTAACAGGAAAACCAATCATGTGCAAGGTCCCATTGTGAATGTTACTATCAGGATGAAAATAGGATGCCCTAGCCTTAACTGAAGGACTTTACATCTCTGCACCAAATGAACTTGTGAAGAAAAGCTATTGTGAAGCCAGTTATGTCCACAGTAAAACATGGACAGACCCCTCTTCAGTCACTCTTCCTCACTGCACATGGATGAATGATATGCAGGCAGCATTGGGCTTAGGTAAATTAACTAAACAACAAATGTATTTTGAGCATACACTATGATTTTTTCCTATGCAAACAATGTACCATTTTCACAGAACACTCAGAGCATCTTAAATTTTGGAGGCTCTGGAAATTAGGTCCCATGAATTTTGAGGGGTCGCCATATATTTGTACAACAACCTAAGCTTTTAAGGGCTCTGAATTTTTGTTTACTACATTGATGTTTTTAATTTTCCTTTTAACACAACCTCATTTCAAATCCTGGCCTTCCCTTATACATACACACTTGTAGACCAGGATTACAGGCGTAAGTCACCATGCTTGCTGTACCTGAGTAGTAACCTATCATTTCATCACATAACTATTCTCCATTTTGTACACAGTGATAAAGGAGTGCCAACATTCTACTGTGCAATGAGAGGAGAGGTCACTCACTCATCGTGGCCACCAGACTGGGAGGCTGGTCTTCAAACTGAATTGGATGAAGACCTCACACTTGTACTCTCCAGCATCCTCGCTCCTGACAGGATCTATTCTGAGTCCACACTTTGTCAGGGACTGAGTCATCCTCTCTGTGAGCCTCAGATTCCCCTTATTGAAGATTGAACGGATGGAGGTATCCCTGTCAGGTGAAATGCAGGTAAAGATTACAGATCTACGTCCTTCAACTGTACTATCAGTGATTTGCACAAATGGCTGTGTCACATTCTCTGTGAAGAAACAGAGAAGGGTACCAAATGACAGTAGTCCAGAGAGTTCCACAGGGCCCTCTTTAGTTCATAGTTCATAAAGCATCCGTGGGGCAGAATTTGGAGCTGAGTCTATATACATATCTTTTGCTTTAGATCTGCCACACAAGGACTGTCTTACCCTGACTCAAGCACTGTTTGCTGTATCTCTTTCCCTGTAATAAGACACACAGTGCATCATCGTTGCCATGTCTATAAGTTAAGTTTAGTTATGAGCAATGCTCTGGCCTTGGGAGGAGGAGCTTGCTCACACCAGCAGCATCTTTTACTATTTAGCTGTAGAAGAAAATTCCCTAGGCTGGACCCCTGAAGTGAAGGAGGAATTTGGAATGGCTGTGTCATCTGTTTCTTTGCTTGGTATCTTGAGCTTCCTGCATAGTCTCATAAGCCCATCAGAACAATAGGCCTGGATACCAGTCTACTGAGCATCAGGAGAAGGAGATGCACAGGTGTCCTACCTAGCCGAAGCTCTCATGGCATTGCCCAGCCAATCCTATACCCTATAGGATTATCATTCCCATGACTTGGACAGTCAGTAAAGCCTTGTTCCATGTCAGCTCTGACAGGAAATCTAAACAAGCAGCTACAAACATTCTTTAGTGTCACCTTGAGTCCAGATGGGCCAAGTTTTGGACTGGGGGTTTCCTGGTACTCTCTGTGAGGACCCTATGGCTTCATCAGCCAGAGATTTGATGACTCCTGCAGAGTCTTTCTAGGGTCATGTGCATGTGAGAGCTCCAACAGTCTACACTGAGGTTGACATCCTGGGGCTAAGTTCACCCAGCACAGCTCCTCCTCTCTGCAGGTAAAGACAGTTTGTCTTAACAATTACAGTTTGTCTACCCAATGTATGTCCTGCAGTAGTGACACAAACTCCAGTGAGGGGACACAGCGCAGTGGCAGGGGAAGAGCAGGCACTGCCCAATCCTGAAGGTTCAGTGTTTGAAGTAGGATAAGCCCACACCCAACATTCGGAGATGATTGAGAATCACTTACTCGTTACATAAAATCCCACATATGCTTTTTCAATTTTAGAGTCTTTGTGTAAAGCTACAAGTGTGTACATTCCTGCATCTTTCTCAGTGACATTCTGGAGCATCAAGGATCCATTATTGCACACCATCCCTCTTCTTCTCTGTGAGGGACCCAGGAGACAGAGTTCGGGGCTCTCACGGATTCTACAATTTTATGTTCCAAGATCCTGTTCTTTAATTTGCACCAGAAAAAGGCTTCCAGATCTTCTGGAAGATTATGAAATTGAGAAGTAAGCCTTCCCCTTCAGTAGTATACCGAGGCACTGGTTGGGAAGAATTGAAGAAAGAATGGCCATCACTTAAGGACCATTGGGCTTGGTGAAAAGATGGTGATCTCCATCCTGAGCATATGGGTTTGTACCTCAGCCTAGATTTGCAGGTGTGAGTGTGTCCATTTCACTTAGTGAAATCTAGAAGCATCACCTCCTCCTTTCCAACAGTACTCCTGAAAGTGTCACTCCTTCATGAAACTGTCAGCTCCTCCATCACTGACCTCAGTCAGACACCGCACACTCTTGCGCACTGGGGTTTGAGATGATGCCTCCCCTGAACTCAATAGCCCTGGAACTTTCACCCTCTGGGATTTTCTTCAGGTTCCCATGAGGCAACACAAAATGCTGGACTTCATCTAATAGATGCACTTGCTGCACTGTCGAGCAGCCCTTATGTCTAGGAGTGTGTTGAGTATACATCACCTCCTTTCTGCTGAGAGCTTCAGGCTGCTGAGCCTTTGCCCCTCACTGTACCTGCTGCCCCATGGCTGCAAACAGAAACCCCAAGTCTCCTCTCAAGGTCCTGGCTTCCAGCCTGCCTCCAAGTTTCTCTCCACCCACACAGAGAAGGAATACACTCACCTGTGAGCAGGAGCCCCTGCCAGGGAGTACATCCCTTGCAGGGACGCACAGAGGACACCTCCATCTCTCTTCTCACTGTACTCCCTGTGATGAGAAGAAAGACAGCTCTGGAAAGGCCCTCAGCCTCCTACTGTTCTTCTTTCCTTTAAGATGAGTTTCCTCTCAGGCTGCAGGACTTCCCACAACCCATTGGGCTGTGAGTGGTGGGGTTTGAATCCAAGGCACTGGTCAACACTTCCACTCTCGGTACTGCCAAAAATCCCTCTCAACTTCCCTTTATGTTTTTCCTACAAGCAACATATTGAGGAAGAATGCTATTAATCATCCCATTGTCCTCAGAGAACAGTGGTTCATACCAGGGTGACACCTGTTGTGTCTTTGCCTTAGGTCTGTCTGCACCAGAGGGGCCTCCATCCTGCCTATGTGTCCTTGTGACACAGAGATCCAGATGAACATGCAGTCTGCCTTGTGTCATCAAAGCTCTGGTAATTTGGCACTTTTATAATCCTGGGAGGAAGGTGACAGAGAAATCTCGAAAGGCTAGAAAGGGACCAGGTACATGATGAATAGGGATAAAGATCAATCCTTTATCACTAATGCCACCTATCAAAGTTCTGAACTAGGAGAGAGGCCGAGGAGCAGTTGCATAAGGATTTTCATGTGCTCAGTGTTTGGTAAGAGGAGACAAGGTGACCAATTGTCTTTCAAAGGACTGAAGCCTCCATTTTACTATAAAGGTTTCAAGGCAACATTCCAGCAATATGTGTTAGCTGAGCTGTGTGTTGGGTGTGCAGATGTCCTTTCCAATCTTCCTGGGTCATCTTTGCCCTTTGCCTAGGTTATTCCCCGGTGGTAATCCTGTCTTCTCCTATAATAGATGCCAGGAAAGAGGGGACCTTCAGGTTTTCCATAGAGAAAGGTCTTCTCAGAAAAAGGAAGCAGCCAATAGGTCTGAGCAGAGTCTACAGAGGGAGCTCAGAGTTTGTAGGGACAGAAACCATCCTGAGTGAGGTAACCCAGTCACAAAAAGACAAACACAGTATGTACTCACTCGTATATGGATTTTAGACATAGAGCAAAGAAACACCAGCCTATAATTCACACTGTGAGAAAAACTAGGATACAAGGAGGAACCTAAGAGATTCATACAAGGTCCCTCACAGAAGAGGAAAGGAACAAGAACTCCTCAGCATATTGGGAGTGGCAGTGGGAGGGGTGGGGACAGTGAGTGACTCTAAAGTCAAGTATACCATAGAGGTTAATGTCTTATTGCCTGGAAGGATGCCCCTCCTCAGACAATCCTCTTCACATTCCCACACAGTCCAGGCTGATATAGGATAAACCTGAGATGTGTTCAGGGGAGGAAGATCATAACTGGAATCTCATAAGGGAACTGGGATTTGATGCCACCCATGACACATGCTGAAATTAAATTTCTGCCTCTATCCGTAAAATTGAGCTTGATGTTGCCACTTCGGTGATCCACATTCTAAGACCTGTAATTTTTTTCACTTTGGACCTATAGACACCAACAGCCGAGTTCTAGACAAGGAATGTTTAGGATATGCAATTGTTAGTAGTGAAAATGGTACTAAAGTGCTCTTGGCAGGGTACCAAGTTTCCATTGATAAGTCATGAGTACAGTACATGTGAGTGGGAGTCAACATTGCAGGAGAGGTTGAGTGTTCACCCTGGATGCAAATGAAATTCTAGAGGGGTACGATCAGGTCATCTGAACCATCTGGAGGAAACAAAATAAAGCCACATTTGAAATCAGAAAAAAAGGGGAAATTCTTTCCTGTAGATGGCGATAGTGTCTGTGCAATCACCTTAGTTGAGAGGTTCCTCCAGAGCTGTGGCACAGATTAGTGAATGAGTACTCCAGCACAAGCCCTGACCCATCTCCAGCACAACACACAATACAGCCCATGTACACTCTCATGTGTACGCTGAGTCTGAGATGCCCCCTGTTTCCATCACACTGAGCTGATAAGCAGGATACATCCCTCCAGCCCCTGACTAACCTAGGTGTCTCTGTGCTGGGTGTCTGTAATGAAAACAAGAAGGACCAAGGGTCCTGGATCTAGCCATCTGCATTTAGGCAGGTGTAGTCATGGTAAAACAAATTAATAGCAGGTAATGTTCAGGTTGAATGGGTCTTTTTGGTACTCACTGCATTGGAGATTTCACACTCCTGAATCAACCATGACACTCAGTAAAGTTAGAGTACAATTGCTGTCTTATATTTCAGCCTGTCACCTCCTGAGACTCTTTGACCATTTTTCATCAATGGGTAGAATGCATTCTGACCCTCTTGTTCAAGCTCTAAGGCCACCCTCCTCACCCTGCAAGGGGTAAGAGTTGCTGCTTGTGACAATGAACTTAGGTATCAGTACTGTGCAGGAAACAGGGAAGATTTCTCCCTGTGGGACTTCTGACCCAACCAATGGCCTCTTCCAACCAGTGTTGGCCTTTTTAAGCTCAACTCTCAGTCCATAGTCTTTAGCTAGCTAGGCGAAAGGTGACACAGTTAGCTGCTGAAGAGCCATAGTACTCAGAGATAGTATGGGAGAAACCGTCTTTGCCATGTGTGAGTTGAGTTGCACAGCATGATGATACAGACCTAGGATCTGGAGTCAGATGCCCATTGCTTCTCCTGTTCCTCACTGATCAACTAACTGCCCGCCTTTCACCAAAAAGTGCTGTGTTTCTCCTGCTATGCTGATGTCCACTGCTGAGCCATGGAAGAATGCTGTCAAAGGCATCTTTTTTCTTTTCAAGGAAATCCTACACATTAGACTGAATAAAACAAGTTCCCATTAAGCTTCTGAAGCACCCACAGGCTTTCCTCATGACTTTATATTGCACAAAAAATATCACACATGAGACCAGGGGTGGGCTTGTCATTGAGACAACTTCCCAGGTTGCACCATAACATGAGACAATCTTCTCAGGTGTTTAGTGATGACTAAGACCAGTCACAGGTACTCAAAAGAAAAGAATGAGTCTCAGAATGATTAATGAAAAGCAAGGATAAGGAGTAATGGTGAGCTTGAAACAGAATCATTGACTTGATCTGCAATGTCCTCTCTTGTACAATAAGGACCATAGCGAGGTATTGCTTGAAATTTTCTTCCTTCCTTCCTTCTATTCTCGTCTTTCTTTTTCTTCTTACTTTCTTTGTATATGAGTAGATTTTTATTGCATGTGTATCTGTACACTACAAGCATGCCTGGAGCACACAGAAGGCTCTGTTGACCCCTGAAGCCTCAAGGGAGACTTGGATTCCCCTGGAAATGGAATTATAGGTCAGTAATGAGCTGCCATGCATGTGATGGGAACAGAACCTGATTCCTCTAGAAGAATAATCAGTCCTCATAACAACTCAGCCATCTGTCCACACTCCCAGTGAATGTTTTCAGAAGCAAATCTGATGATAGAAGGTAGTGAGCAAGAACTTTCTGGAACTCTGACTGGAAAGGACAAGTGTATTTGGCAGATCTTGGCAAGGGATGTGAAATGCTAGCTTTCTCCGTATGAGACAATTGTTACTAATATCAATAATCAAAGGAAGGCTTCTCTGGAAAGTATAATGAGATGTGATCAAAGACAGATGTTGTTTTAAATCAATGACTATCTGAGCAGAGAGCCCTGTGTTAGATGCATGATCTTCTCTAAGGTAAAAAGCAAACCCCTATCCCTTGCCTTTTGGGAGTAGTGACAGTGGCAACCAGAAAACACATGATTTCCTGTATAATAGGTGGACAGGGGAGACCTAGAATTTGGCAAGAATTCTCCATAGGTGAGTACTTCAGTTCTAAAGTCAAATCTAACTCTCCATTTGTTTTCATGACATAGAACAGACATCTCCTCAAGCTGCTACTGGACAAGATTAGCATCTGTGAAGAACAGCTGCTCCTGCTCCACATACCCCTGAGAAGGCCTCCAGGGTGAGGACACTGGCTACGTGACTTCTGACTTATGCAGACAACTTCTCTCACCCATGGATGTGGGACAGACATACACACTCTGTTTTCTGTGTCTCTCTCCCAGTGATAGCATACATTGCAAATGAATGTTGCCATGGTGATCAGGTAACCTCAAATACAAACATGGCCCTGACACTAGGGCAGAACAGCTATCCAGATAATCACTTGCCTGCAGGAGAAAATTTGCCAGACTTATGTCCGGAGGATGTGGAGTCATCCGGAAGACCTTTGGCTGCTGCCTGTACCCTTGGAGGTCCTCACAGCCCTGTAACACCTCGTAAGCCTATCAGAACAGTTTGTTAACAGTGTGAGCACTAGTGAGGCTGGGGTCTCCATGCTGAGTCTCAGAAGGAGATGCCTTGGAGGTTAATGGATGATCAGGACTGTGTGGAAGCCCCTGTAGCTGGAGTTAGCTGAGGTTTTAAGGCATCTTCACATAAGTGCTGAGAACTGAACTCAGGTACTCTGGAAGACCAATGTGTGCTATTAAACACTGGGACATCTCCCCAAGCCTCCTTCCTCACTTTGTTCCCTTTGTGGTTCCAGCCAAACCCTGAATTCACCTTCTACATGCCAGTCTGCGTCTTTGTCCATTGCAATTTGGCTTTGTGAGGACAGAATGGCCCTGCTGTATTGGGATGTTCCAGTGCCTGGTAAAAGCTCATACTCCTGGGAATGAATGAATGAATGAATGAATGAATGAATGAATGAATGAATGGTACAAGGGCACTGATTTGAAGGAATCTCATGTTGGCCAATAACAAGGTAGACTAGGGTCACATTTTGACTATAAATTTAGTTACTTTCACATTTATACATGTGGAAAGAGGTGGAGAGAAAGGATGTGTTTACCCTCGCACACCTCAGTGTAAGGGTAAGAAAATGCTACTGTACATATACTGTGGTTAGAATATAAGAGGTAATTGGTTCTCTAACTCCATGAAGTTGAATCTGGGAATTGAAGTCAGCTGGCAGCAGGTGTCTTCACACACTGAACCATCTTCTTGGCCCATCCCTCTCTGGTTTTCAATTAGAGGGACACCCTGTTATAGTTGGGAACATAAGTTTTCACTAAATAGTGGCCAATGAGAATAAACTTTGATAGAAAATAAATCTGTTTTTTTTCTTCCCTTACTCTTTCCTGTCAACAAGTGCTTCCTGCTACTAAACCTCTGTCCCTCTCTGCTATTCCCTTTTGGGATGTGAGAACAAACCCCTAGTCTCCTTTCAAGCTCATGTCTTAGAAGACTTCAGGGAAACTCTGAGTTTCCCTCCTACTACCTACTGTCAAGACACGGTCTCTACAACTTTGTCAGGACACAGGTATGAGGATTCAGGCCAGGGTCACACAGCCTTGGTCAGGCCCCATCACACTAGGACAGAGTGGAGGAGCTGTCTCTGCTCTGACACAAATGCTCTCGACACTTGGCTCCTCCATGGTCCTCACACTACACTGAGCTAAATACATGGTGTGAAACTTCCTCCGCTCCTGCAAGACTGTAAAAGGTCAGACCTTCCCTTAATACGGGGGATTGGGAGAAGACTGCTCAATGGTGCTGCCTACAAATGGAGACTGTTCTCAGAAGACCTCCCTTCATGATCACTACCATGACAGCTATTTCTCATTCTCTTGCTGATCCTAGCTCTCGCTCTCCCTAGCTCTCTTTTGTTTTCACTCATGTTTGAAGATTTGTAAAACATTTTTAGAATTTTCTACATGCTTATTGTATTTACATCATTTGCTTGCCTCTGTTTCACCCTCTTCCTCCTCCCATGCCTTCCACTCCCTATCTCTCAAATTCAAAATTGTGACTGTTTTGTAATTACTATTATTATTAATGCATTTATTTTGGAAAATTAATAAATATATAATATAATATTCTGGACACATTTAGTATTGCTCATGTGTACTTGCATTTATAGCTGACTATTTGGGATTGGATAATCTATCCGGGGCTCATCAATGGAGAAAACAGAATTTCCCTCAGCACTCATTGATTTCTGTAGCTCTTTACTTTGGGTGGAGCCCTGAGAGATTTTCTCATCCATGGTGGCATGCAAGATTGTGTTGTCAGTGTTTAGGTCGTGTTTGGACAGCCATGTATTTGAGAATTTGGGGGTGCAGCTTCCTTGTCATACATAGAACACACAATCTCACAGTAAACATCCAAGTCCTCTGATTCTTAAGATCGTTCTACCTTGTCCTCCGAGATAGCCCATGAACTTCAAATGATGGGGCTGTAATACTGAAAACTAAATTGGGGCTGAACACCCTGTGATGACTGTTGTTCTATGTATTTGGACAAGTTTTAGATGTCTTTTATAGTCTTCAACTGTGCAAATAGAGGCTTCATTTGATAAGTATTGGTGCTACACTGAACAGTGAGTGTAAAGATGTATCCTAAAAGTTTACCTAAAAATTATACTGGTTTAAGAAAGTGGCCATAATATATCCTGCTCTGGGTTCCATGACCTCACTAGACAAATGTAGTTTTCTAGGATTCCAATATCAGAAACATTTCCCCTCCTGTCAAGCAGACCTTAAGCCTAATTAGAGAACTGGTTATCTCCAAGATATGAGTGCAACTTTTGGACACTGAAGAATATCATACCATGCTAGTCATTTCTGTGATTTGTAGACATCACGTCTGAAGAGGACTATTGATTATTTCCCTCAGTTGTTAGCTTCAATAGGAACATCAACTGCTACAAGGTCTAGTTCAGAGTGAGAAGCCTTCTGGGACAGATCCAGATAGACCCCTCAAAGCCTTATGTTCTATAAGTTCAGGTGTCTTTAACAATAAGGACATTTCTTCAAATTCTAGGAAACAATCAAGGGCAACAGCATGAGCTTATGTTGTTTGGGGAATGTCTTGATCTACCAACAACCTGTAATGAGGTTTCTCATTCCTGGTACTGGGTTTCTGTAACTCTTCGATCCTGATGGGGAGCATTCTCATCCCCAATAGTACATCTTTATTTAAATGTTATATTTATATATTTTTATATGATGAAACTTTAGGTAAACAGAAAATGATGAGTCCCTATGACATTTCGTACATCCTTATGGTATTCCCCTTCCTTCTCCCTCAATACTGTACTCATTTTCCTTCCCCAATTAAGACTGCATCCTTGTCCATTACCCATTCATACCATTAGTACCCTGATCTTCCTACACACATGAACTCTTTTAACTTTCTGGTTATGTATACCAATTTGAAGATTCAGAGCTGTGAACTACAAATGTGAAAATACATTATGATTGTATTTCTTGGTCTCAGTGGCCTCAGTCCATATTTTTCTAGTTTCCCATATTTACCTATAAATTTTATGGACCACGACCTTCCTTGGAAATCCCTAAAGCCATTTAAATGTTTGGCTTATTCTCTGTCCTGTATATACCCATTTTATTTTTCTTACAAATGAATAGTTTCACTGGCTATAGGGACCACATTTAAATGTAAACCACATAATCATCCCAATAGATGTAGAGAAAGACTTTGGCAAAGTCCAACATTTTCTCATGGAGAAAGTCCTCAATAGAGTAACCATGGGTGGAGAATACATCAATATAATAAAGGCTACATATGACAAAGCCAAAGTCAATATCATCCAAAAGAGAGAAACACTGGGCACAATCTCATTAAAACCAGGAATAGGACAGGGCTTTCCACAATTTTCACTCCTTTTCAGTTTGAAAATTGAATTGATATTATGGAATTGTCTGTTTTAACAAGGCAAGTTGCAAACTCAATGCAATCCCAATCAAATCCCCATACATTTCTCACAAAAATGGAAAAAGTCCTAATCCAGACGGAACTACAAAAGACCCCAAGTAGCTAGAGCTACTCTGAGCAAATAAACAATGCTGGAGAAATTGCAATTTCAAGTTTCAACATATTACAGAGCTATGGTAATAAGAACAATATGGTACTGGCACAAAACAGACATATGAACTAATGGGACAAATAGGAGGATGCCAAACATAAGTACACATAATTATATCCATCTGATATTTGACAAAGATGCCAAAAGCAAGCACTGGAGAAAAAACAGCTTCTCCCACAAGATCTTCTGGGAAAATGGAATGCCCAGATGTAGAAGAATGAAATTAGTCTGATATCTATCACTCTGCATAACAATTGACTGCAAATGGGTCATTTAATCTAATTTTCTTTTGAGATTCAGCTTCCAAATAGTGATACAGAAACTTCTTTCGATCCCAGTTCCCCCTCCCTCCTATCCTCCCATGGCCCCCACCACTACATTCAGATTTCACATTACAACTGGGTTAGGGTTAGGGTTAGGGTTAGGGTTAGGGTTAGGGTTAGGGTTAGGGTTAGGGTTAGGGTTAGGGTTGGGTTAGGGTTAGGGTTAGGGTTAGGGTTAGGGTTAGGGTTAGGGTTAGGGTTAGGGTTAGGGTTACAATTTACCTGAAGAAAACAACTTCCTAGTTTGGACCCCTGAGGGAAAGCAACTGCCTGACGTAACTTTCTCCTCTGTCCTTCACCCTGAGGACCACGACCTTCCTTGGAAATCCCTAAAGCCATTTAAATGTTTGGCTTATGTCCTAGGATCTGTCCATGTAGTATACCCCAACATAATTTTATGAGTGGTTATTTTATTCCATGCAAGTTTACTTCTGTTAATAACGATTAGTCCTTTGTACCAGAAAAAAATATCGACGGTTCTCTGGGATATTGTTAACCAATTAGAGAGTGTTTCCCCTTCAACAACATTGGGCAGAATGTAGGCAATAGTGAGATGGGCAGTGGAGAAAGGGTGCCTGCAAGTAAAAACAGAGGGTGGAAGGGAAGGGTGACAAGTCAATCAACACTGAGACCTGATTCTTTGAAGGACAGATGGCCCATATATACTGAGAAGCCTAGATCCACCACTCTACTGAGGTGGGTGGGAGTGTCTTCCAACTCACAGGAAATCCTACATGGTCTCAGTGTACATCACTGTATCTCTTACCCTGTAGAAATCTCTCCTCATGTTTCCACACTCACTGTTCTCACATACATGCTCACAATCACAAATGTGCTTGTGAGGAGGATGTCTTCACTGACCTCTTCCTCTACAGACCCCCAGTCTTAACATTCTGGTCTCTTTGATCTCGTCTCTCTGTACGCAGTCAACCTCTGACTTCCCCTAGACATGGGCTTCCTAGGCTGCCTACAATATGGGTGTGGCCTTGCTATGAAAATACTAGTTTGGCCTTTATGGAAGGCTGGATACCTGGAAAGGCTCAGATAAATGTGGGAGTATAGAAAAATGAATGTTCCAAGCAAGGCCTTGCATGTCCATGTAATAATGGCATTCTCATTGTGAACCTAATAAAATGAGTTACAACTCCAACTCATTGACTTATGTATGTGGGGTGAGTGGAGGGAGATGTGGGTAGGTATGTGTGGGTGTTTGTGCAGGTGTACGTCATCCTGTGTGTATGGATGAGTGCAGTTCACAGCACTTAGATGGAAGTCAGGGGACAAAGGGAGACTTTTCCATCATTCCACCTTAGGAAATTCCACCTGGTCTCTGAACTCCCCTCTTCCCATTATCAGAAAGGGTTCTCCTCACCTGCAAGTAGGAGCCAATACCAGGGGCTTCACCGTTTGCAGAGAAGCACACAGTGAGCATCCATGGAGGCTGCTGCCTGTTCTTCCCCCTCTGTGGAGAACAGCTTTTGTCCCAGCCCTCCCTCCAAGCTCTACAGCCTTCAGCCACATGAGCTTTGTCTCCAGTCACTCAGAGCCAATTCCCAGGGTGATGCTGACTGTTGTCAGGATGGTGTCTGTCCTTTCAACTCATTAGTTCTCCCTGTGGTATCAGTAAGATTCTCTGTTCAGCCCTCCAGAGCACACAGTGAGCAACAAGGCTTATAATCACCTCTGTACCCTAGGGCAACAACAGCTCACCCCAAGGTTGCCCTGTGCTGTGTTCTCCCAACATGTCCTTTATGATACAGAATCCTGAATGAGCACTGCCCTGGATTCTCAAAACCCAGAGAATGCAGAATGTAGAAACTGAAGTAAGCGTCAGATATGTCTGTGGACATTGGAAAGGAATCAACTGAGTGATGCCTGGGAAAGAGAACAGACCCATTATCAATGGAGTCACCAGTCAAGGCGCGTTGTCATGGAGGGTTTGTGTGAAAAGATACATATGAGTGTAAACGGGAGGCGATCTAAGTCCTAGGGAGAGGACAGTGTCTGCCTAGAAAGACTTTCAGAGGAACCCTCTAACTTCCTGTTATGGTGAGCCATGCCTCCTTCTAACTTCCTGTTATGGTGAGCCATGCCTCCCTCTAACTTCCTGTTATGGTGAGCCATACCTTGGCTTTCTTCATGTCTTTCCTGGGATGCAGCTAACCTCCGTCTAGGTGAGGCTTCTGGAGGGAGGAGGTGGAAAGCAAGACCCTCTGGTAGAGTAGTATGATTAGAAAAATGAGAGCATCCACCGGGTCTTCCAAATACTGTGGGAGTATACAGCAGGTGACAACTAATATTCAACAGGTCTACCCATCAGATTAATAACTCTATATGATGGGAAGCCCAACTTGGAAAAGACCTTAGTGTCACTGACTGTGAATGACCAGTTGGTTTTGTCTGTTATTTTTCTCATGTGCCACTATATTTATTCCCTAAAAACAGCTATGTTTTTTTTTCCGAGTGCTTTTTGTTTATCTAATATATATATTCCATCTTTGGACAAACATATAGCTGTGGATGATCAGAAAGATGATATCGGTTTAATTGTATAATTTTGGTGAATAGAAATAATACTAAGATATTTTTCATTATTCAGACTAAAATAGGAAAGTAATAGTATCCTCAGTCATACAGATGATAATTTTAGAATTCAGAATAAATTCAAACCAAAGTGGTTGTCATTGAAGACAATATACAAGGACAAGTTCCTAGGTGCTTATTGCTGATTTAAGGACAGGCAGGAATCAACTCTGGTAGACATAATCCCCTGCAGTAATGGACTTTCTGAACATATTCCCAACTTCAAGGTTCCATTAGCTAACAGTTTACTGTTTGAGTACTGAATTTCAATGTCATTTTCTTTCTGGGAACTCTAACCAATTAAAGCTACATGCTTGACCAAGCGTTACTCACTGGCCTGTCAGCATGACCTATCCTGAGACAAACTATGTATTGCATCATAAGTTATGAGTCTGGGTTAGACCCTGAAAATGTAAGATATAACTGTCTAGAGGTTGGTTGCACAGGTGTGGTGTTGTGGGGGTGTGTGTGTGTGTGTGTGTGTGTGTGTGTGTGTGTGTGTGTGTGTGTGTTGCTGAGTGTATAGAAGATAAATGTGAGCGAAGAGTTAAAGGATATAGATGAGTGGGTAGAGAGATGTAGACTACATAGCTGGCATGTATATGTAAGAGAGATGTATGTGAAAGAAGAATTGTATGACTGTGTGGAGAATGTAACTATGTAGAAAGATATGTAGGTATGTGGACCCTGATTGGATTTTCAGTTGGAAAATCCCCTATCGTAGCTGGAAACTTCAGTCATCAAAATATAATGGCCAACGTGATTAACTTTGAGTAGGAAACGGTCTGGTATTTCCCCCTCCTCTTACCATTTCCTGCTCACCAAGAGCTTCTTGCTGTTGAATTGTTGCCCCATTTTGTCCTCTCCAGGTACTCTGCGAGCACAAACTCTGAGTTCCATCTCAAATTCTTATCTTAGGAAATTACAGTTTTTCTCTGAGTTCCCCTTTTCTTATCTCCAGTCAATGCATGGTCACCTCACCTCCATGTTAGGACACAAGTCTACATCTTTAGGCCCATTTCCCATGCCCTGAATCAAGCCACATCTCCCGCAGTTTACTCTGAGCAGAGTGTGGGAGCTATCTGTGCTGAGACCTGACTACATACACTTAACAATCCCTGGCTCCTCCATGCTCCTTGTCATATATGCTACACTGAACTGTATCACATGGTATCACATGATACCCACCAGCACTGCTAAGAGATTATGAAAGATCCAACCTTTCCTTTCTTCTAGCAATCCAAATACTGCTCAGTGATGCTTCCCACAAATGGAGGGTGATCTTAGAAGAGTGTAGTGATGTTTTGTTTATGATATAACAAATAAAGCTTGCATGAAGATCAGAGTGCAAAGTCTGCCACGGTGATAGAAGCCAGGTACTAGTGGAACACACCTTTAATCCCAGCATTTGGCAGACAGAGACAGACAGATCTCTGTTAATTCAAGGTCACCCCTAGCTACACAAAATTGACCCAAAGTAAAAGAGAAACTGAGCTCATACAAAGGTGATCTCATCTCTTGGGATCCCATGTGTTTAATCCCGGCACTACAGATGAATACAAGGTTTGAGAAGGCAAGAGCATAGTGAGTCTGAGGAGCAGTGTAGCCAAGAGACGTCTAAGGTCCAGTGTATTGCCTCCAGTCTGAGCACTGGTAGAGGTGAGAACTCTCTAGTTGCTGACTGCATTGCTTCTCTGATCTTCAGTTTTAACACCAATATCTGTCCCTGGGTTTTTATTATTAATACTAAATAGAATTAGTGTTACATCTAGCCCCCAACTTTTAGGGTTCAAGTTCATGAAAAAGCCACTTGTCTGTGGTTTGCAGCTACCAGTCCAGGCTGGGGCTCCCACACAGAGTCATTGCCCACCAGGCTAGATTTTCTTTCCTCATTTTCCCCAAGCCTCTGAGTGAGCTTGAGATATTCACGTTTTAGTCTCTAAAAGAGTCTCTGACAACTACCCAAACTCCAGAAGCACCTGGGCTCCAAGCACCCCAGAATATATCCTGCCTAGACCTGCTGGCTTAGACTTCAGGCAACTCTCACCACATATGTTTTTCCACACAATCCCATCTGCTATTTTTAGACAGCCATCTCTGTCCCTGTCTCTGTCTCTCTCTGTCTCTGTCCCTGTCCCTGTCTCTGTCTGTCTCTGTCTGTCTCTGTCTCTCATTGTCTCTGTCTCTCTCATTGTCTCTGTCTCTGTTCCTGTCCCTGTCTCTGTCTCTGTCTCTGTCCCTGTCTCTGTCTCTGTCTGTCTCTGTCTCTGTCTGTCTCTGTCTCTGTCTGTCTCTGTCTATGTCTCTCTTCCCACCTTAGGTTGCAGGCTTTCCCTACAACCATTTTCCTTGGGTTGCCTCTCAGCTCATGGCTACATGCTATGCCTCACAGTTCACTGACAGCTTTGGCAGATTTGATTAGACAATTAGGAATTCTTTTGTTGCCATTGTTTGGTTGGTTTTGGTTTTTTCAAGGTGAGGGTTCTCTGTGTAGCTTTTTATATCATTTTGACTGTGAACTCACAGAGATCTGCCTGCCTTGCACCCAAGTGCTGCAGCTAAAGCATGACTGCCACCCTCTGGCTCAATAGGGAATTTTTTTTCTTATTTTACATATCCCAGTTCCCTCTCTCTCCTTCCCTCCCTCCCTCCCTACCTCCCTCTCTCCTTCCCTCCCATGCCCTCTGACCACCCTCCCATCCCATCCTCCCCCACTCCACAGGGAGGGTGATACCTTCCAGGAGGGGTAAACAAAATCTGTCAAGTCATTTGAAGTAAGGACTAGGCCCTCCCTCCTGCCTCTAGGTTAAGGGAGTCTCCCTCCATGGGGAATTCTTAAAAGAAGGAATTAGTTAAAAGAGAGGTTTGCCACACATTATAAAATGGGAAACACTATTACAACAGAGAGATTTAGGTTTCTGTGTGATAATAAGATGGACAGTTTGACAATGGAACAACTAAATAGGAGATAACTAATTTCGATGGGATCCATGAAAGGTCAACTATAAACCTTCTCACTTTTAAGATTTTTGTTTTACCAATAAAAAGTTGGTTAATACACAAGTTTTAGAAAACCTTAATAAAACAGATAAGAGCGATATTCAGGTCCAGACAGAGGCATTTGATAGAGAACCAGTTTCAGTATTGCAATAGCTTAGAGAGGAATGGCCTAACTAACAAGCAATCTTGATATATCAAGTAACCTTACAGGAATTTCCAAATGACAGAGACTCTATAAGAGCCTGTCATTTGGACTCCTGTGCCAATGTTAGGTTTAAGGAGATTCAAGGAAGTGGTAGTCTCATGTGGTATGTAATCACCTTTCGTGAAGCAGATGATAGACTTGTGGTCAGTTTGTAGTAGAATTGTCCCTTGAGAATGAAGAGACTTGGCTAAAGCAGTTTTGGAGCCTGGTCATCAATTACAATGGATGATCTGCTTCAAAGAAGAGGCTAGGACAACTGAGCAATCGAGTAGAGATAGAGATAGAGAATTCACCCAAGACAAACTTCAAGAAGAAGATTATGCTACTATAGAAAGGCAGTCTCTATCTGGTGATCATGCTGTGGCTTGGTGCCATGAAGTAGCTTTGAATACTTGGGACGGAATTCAAGATCTGAGAAAGAACATTGAGTCATTTACTAAATGCATACAGAGCCTGAAAATATTTTCACTGATTTCTTACAAAGATTGACATCAGCAAGAAATAAAATGATATCAACTTCAGAAGCTAGAATAATTGAATTTCTGGCTTTTGAAAATTCTAATTCTCAATGCAAAAGGATAATTTGGCCATTAAGGCAAGGTCAGCACCTTTGGAGGATTAGATCTGAGATGCAATCAATATTGAATCTCATGACCATGATGATGCATGGATAGTAAAGGAGATTTCCAGATGTTTGAAGAAAAATCAAAATAACAAATGTTTTACTTGTGGCAAACATGGTCACCTTAAAAGGGACTGTAAACAGAACCTTCCTAGAAACAATTTTTTTCCAAGAATAATTCAAACATAATGCCCCTCCCTTCTGGATTATGCAGAAGGTTTGGCAACAAGAGACATTCAAGGTAACAGTTGGCCATCAGGAAACACTTTGAGGGTTCTTTTGCAAACCCCTATGCCAAATTTGATTCAGGCATTTCTTATTGTGGAAACTCCTTCCCAGGGTAATTAAATAACCTAATACCTACTGTAAGAAACCATACATGATAGAACAGCTATAGAGCAGAGAAAAGAAACTTCAGGAGAAACCAAAAAGTGGGTATTTTTGCAAAGACCATAATTAAAAATATGAATAAATGGAATAATCATTGAATGTCTTCTAGACACAGGTCCAGGTGTAACAGTAACTTCACCAGAATCTTGGCATCCAAATTGGCCTCTTTAGGCAGTAAATGTTCAGCTTCTATCTCAGAGCATGAGACGGATTGAATGTATAGGACCAAAATGACAGAGAGGAAAATTAAGCCATTATGCTGCTAACATAGAAATGAATTTGTGGGGACATGATTTGTAACAGCAATGAAATACTCAGATTAAAATTCCCTCAATCTTAGAGACAAACCATAAATTAATGTATGTTTCTGAGAAAAAATATTTCAAGTTATTATAAAGAAAAGTCACCCACCGACCATTAAGGTTGTACAAGAACAGGGCACAACAGCTTCTGATCCAAGGAAATTATAAGTAAATATCCTACTTATTGTTACACAACCAAATTCCACTACATATAGGAAGTAAGCAAAAGGATGCTCAAAGGAAAGATATCTGGCAGATAAGGTGTTCAACTTTGTAGAATTTGGAAAAGTGAAATATGTACACTACAACATTGCTAACTATTGGCAACTTCTTTTAGTTCATAAAAGGCTGAATTAGTAATCACACATTTGTGAGAAGTTATGGCCATCATGGATATATCTGTACAAATAAAGGCAAATAATGATCCAGCATATGTCTCTAACAAAATAAAATATTTTTGCTTATTATAATACAAAGCATATTACAGGTATACCACACAATCCTACAGGGTGGGCAGTTATATTAACATCAATCTGAATTACAAATAATATGATAAATAAACAGAAAGGAATAATAAAGTCTCCCAGAAATATATTGCATAACGCTTTATAAACTTTGCATTTTCTAAATGCTAATGAGATAGGAATAACAGCTGTTTAGAGACATTGGATAATAGAAAAAAACTATGAAATTAAATCAGCTGGTATACCTCGAAGACGTGTTGACCTCAGAATGGAAACCAGGACATATGTTACATTGTGGAAGGGGTTTTGCTTTTGTTTCCACTGGTGAAGAAAAGCTATAAATACCATCAAAATTGATAGATTCAATTTAACAAGAATGACCTCATAATTAGAAGAGATCGTAGTTCATCAAGCAGCATAGTCATTTAATACAAACTAACCTGCAAAACTAATAAATGTTTTCATTTGATCAGATATAACTTGCCAAAAGACAACCTCCAAAATATGAGGCTTGGCGAAGGGTTTTGGTTTTGATTTTCCAGTGGAATATAGACATCCAGTTTAGGAATCAGTAGACCATTGAACACACCAGACATCTCAAGAAAATGGACAAATCATCAAGAAAAATATGTGATGGGAATGTCCTGCTGTATATGTTTCTTATATTGGTTGATGAAAAAATAATGGATTGGTCATGCAGAAAGATAGGCAGGGCTAGGAGATAAGGAGAATTCTGGAAAGTGTAGGGAGAGTGAGACACCATGTGAGACTGAAAAGCAGTAAAAGGTCTGGACTCATCTCCGATAAGATAAGACCATGTAGAAACACTTAGATTAATAAAAATGGGTTAGTAATTAGGATGGAGCTAGCCAACAAGAAGCTCAAGCCATCAGCCAAGAGTTTCAAAAATATATAGCATCTCTGTGTTTATTTGGGGCTCAAAGGTGATGGGACCAAGCGGAAACAAAGAACATAATCACTACGTGTGTGTGTGTGTGTGTGTGTGTGTGTGTGCGCGCGCGCGCGCGTGCATGCGTGCGTGCATGCGTGTGTGCGTGCGTGCATGCATGCGCATGCACATGTGTGTGTGTAACAAAGAGGGAGACAAGAGAGGCAGAGGGAGGGAGAGAGAGAGAGAGAGAGAGAGAGAGAGAGAGAGAGAGAGAGAGAGAGAGAGAGAGAGAGAGAGAGAGAGAGTTTCCTTTCTTTGGATTTTGCTGGTGTGAGATGATGTGAGATTATCTATAGTCGATGCTGTTGTGAGTGTAGTTAACTTCCTTCAATTGCAGTTTTTTCTAGTACCTCTGTATTGCTGGATTTGGGAATAGATGCTCTTTAAATTTGATTTTCTCTTAAAATATGTTGTTTTCTCTATATATGATGCTGGAAATTTTTGTTGGGTGTAGTAGTCTGGACTGGCACCAACAGTCTCATAGAGTTTGCGAGACATCAATCTGTCCAGGCCCTTCTGGCTTTCAGAGAACAGTGTTGGGAAGTTGGATGTGATCCTAATTGGTGTGCCTTAATATGTTACTAAGTCTTTTTTTTTCCTTGCAGATTTTAACATTCTATCATGTTCTACATGTTAAGTGTTTTGATTATTTTGAGACTCTGCAATGCTACTTTCTGGTCCACTCTATTTGATGTTCTGTAAGTTTCTTATACCTTTATAAACATGTCTTTCTTCAACTGAGGAAAAGTTTTCCTCTATAATTTTGTTAAATATATTTTCAGGATTTTCGATATGGAATTCTCCTTTATTTCTGTTACTCTTAGGTTTTGTGTTTTTATAGTATCCCAGATCACCTGGAAATTTGATGTTAGTTTTCTAGTACTTAACATATTCTTTGACCCTCGTTATCTTCAATGTCTGAATTTTTTTTCTTATAACACTTGTATTCTGTTGATGATGCTTGCTTCTCTAATATCTTGTTCACCTACTTTTACATTTCCAGAATTATGTCACACTGTTGTTTTCTTTATTGGTTCTATTTCAATTTCCAAAAACAGAATGTTTTCCTGCAGCTATTTGGGTTTTTTTTCTTGGTTTATTGACATTCTTTATGGGTTTTATCTTTATGCCCATTGTTTTGTTGTCTTTTCCTTGAATTCTTTAAGAAAGTAGTTAATTTCCTCTTTAAGGACCACTAACAAGTTCATAAATATGTTTTAAGGTAATTTTTGTCTTTCAGCTACACTAGAATATTCTGGCATTGCTGTCAAATGATAGCTGGGTTCTCTTGGTGCTGTATTACCCTGTCTATTGTTGATTGTATACTTACACTGGTGTTTAGGGTTCTAGATCTGGGATGATTTTGTCTAGGACCTCATTTCTGACTTTGTACTAGTAGGATTTGTGTTTTGTTCCTTTGTTTCTGTTTGCTTTTTAATCTTCTAGTTTTTCTCGCCTGGATTTCTGGTCACTGCCATTACCTCTGATCTACTTCAGGGCCTCGTCAAGTTGAGAGATGGCCTTCTGGCGATTATCTTTATGTTGGATGCAACAGGGAGTCTGTCTTCTTCTGACTGGTATGGCCTGTGACTGATCAGAAGAGCAGATCACTTGGAAAGCTTGAAAGCTTGGGCTGTGGGACAGGTCTTAAGAACATGATCTAGGGAGGGTGGAAGTTCAGGTGTTGTACAAGTTGCTCACATGTTCTTCCAAATATGAGACCTGTGCCTCAAGATGCAGTTTCCTGTCCAGATGACATTGGGCTGTGTCAAGGTAAGAGTTATTGCTATCTGGGACTCTGTTTAAACTGTTAGTCCTCCTCCTCTATAGAGAGAGCACACTAGAAATTCCCCATTCTCCAAGTGAGAGGCAGTCTGTTTGCCACTGTCATCACAAGTGCTGGTGTCCACTCTGAGCCAGTGTATAGCTCATTAACATCTACCCTGAGTGTCACTCTCCCACTTCCTAGACCCTGAGTTCAGCGACACTGTGATATCTACCACAGACATGGTGAAGAACTGTTAGTAGCAGTTTTCCTACCAGCCTGGTCCCACTGCCGCGCCAGCCTCAAATAACACACAGAGACACTGTATTAAATATAATGTGGTTGGCTGGTTGCTAGTGTTTCTTATTGGCTAGCTCTGTCTTAAATATTACCCCATTTCTATCCATCTAAATGTTTCCACGTGGTCTTATCTTACCAGAGAGAGAGACTGGAATTCTGCTCTCCCCATCATACATCTTGAATCTCCTCCCTCTTCTTCCTCTCCCTTCCTAGTCTCCTAGTCCCACCTATCTTGCTTTCCTATTGGCCAACAGTGCTTTATTAATTAACTAATACAAGAAACATATTTACAGAATGACATCTCCCATCAAAGAGTTAAGGAAACAGCATCATCAAAATGTTTCATTCTAGCTCAGGACATGACTCACTGTCGTATACACCACCTGCCCCCTCTGGCTTCATTGGAACTGGATCAGAAGTCAATCACCAGCTGCGACAAGACAGGGTCTGGGAGTATTCAGGGGTTAAGGAGAATGGTTCAGAGAACTTAGCAATCCTTCTGGATCATAGAGATCGTGAAATTGAATGGAGAGGATATGAAAGCATGAGTTAGTGATAGAGAAATCTACGAGATCTCAAGTAAGATCTCTGCCTAGTAAGTTCCTCACTCTTTGGAGGACCCCACACAACACATTTCCTGTATCAGTCTTGGGTCACCCAAGAGAAATCAGAGATCAAAGGAGAGGAGAAAGAATCACAACTGGCATCTCATAACAGGATTGAGATTTGTTTGTGCCATGACACAGACTGAGAAGTAATTTCTGTATCTGCCCATAAAAGCGAGCTTTCTCCCAAAAGCTCATTGATGCCATTTCAGAGATTCACATCCCAAAAACTGAATTTTCTTCACATTTGTTCTTTTTCTTTATTAATAATATAATTAAAAAAGTTTACATGTCGATCCCAGTTTCCTCTCCCTTCCTCTTCCCCTCCCTCCCTTTTACCCTATTCCCCCACTGACATGTACCCTGGCCACACTCCCCTCCCATCCCTCCCATCCCTCCCTCCCCCATTCCACATGTAGGGCTATGCTACACAGGTGGGGTCATGTAAATCTGTCAAGTCATTTGAAGTAGGGACTAGGACTTCTCTCCTGTCTCTAGGTTAAGGAGGTATCCCTCCATGGGGGATGTGTTCACAAGGACCATTTGTGCACAGAAATACATCCTGTTTCTACTGTCTGAGGTCCCCCAGACTGCTCAGTCCTTCTAGCTGAGACCCATATTCAGGGTGTCTGAGTCAGTCCCATGCTGGATTCCCAGCCATCAGTCTGGGGGCCCATTAGCTCCTCCTTGCTCAGGTCAGCTGTCTTTGTGTGTTCCTGCAACCTGGTCTTATCCCCTCTCTCTGCATCGGGATTCTAGTTCAACTCAGTGTTTAGTTATGGGTGTTTGCTTCTGTTTCCAACAAGTACTAGATGAGGGCTCCATGATGGTGGATAATTTAGTTGATTATCTCACTATCAGGGAAGGGCATTTATGGTAGCTTTTCTACAGTTGCTCAAATTATTAGTTGGAGTCTTGTAGTTCTCTAGACCTTTCTTTAGGTTCAGTTTTCTCTTCAAACCAATAATGGCTCCCTCTTTTGTGTTATATATATATATATATATATATATATATATATATATATATATATCTTCTGTCTTCTATTCCTCCCCTGACTCAATCTATCTAGTTGCACATGCTTTCCTCTCCTCCCCTTCTCTTTCTCCTAGTTCTCTCTCCATTCACTGCCCCCCCACTTCCCATGTGCTCTGGGGGACTTGTCCCTCTTGTCCCTTCCCCCTTTTGTGAGGGATCACTGCTGGTGGGAGTGCAAGCTCATACAGCCATTTTGGAGATCAGTATGACAGTTCCTCAGGAAAATGGGAATGAGCTTACCACAGGACCCAGCAATTCCACTCTTAGGTATATACCCAAACAATCCACATCCATGCAACAAAGACATGTGCTCAACCATGTTCATAGCAGCATCATTTGTAATAGCAAGAACCTGGAAGCAACCTAGATGCCCCTCAACTGAAGAATGGATAAAGAAGAAGTGGCACATCTACACAATGGAATACTACTCTGCAGAAAAAAATAATGGAATCTTGAAATTTGCAGGCAAGTGGATGGAACTTGAAGAAACCATCCTGAGTGAGGTAACCCAGTCACAAAAAGAGGAATATGGTATGTACTCACTCATATGTGGATTTTAGACCTAGAGCAAAGGATCACCAGCCTATAATACACACTACCAGAGGAACTAGGATACAAGGTGTATCCACATTGGTTCTATTGGTGCCAATGGCCAAGTTTGAGACAAGGGAGATATAGGATCTTTGATTAATAGTAGTGATGCTGGAAATAAGGTGCTCTTGGCGGGGTATCTGAAGTGCCACATTGAGAAATCAAGTGTACTATGAAGTTCTGTGAAAGACAACATGGTAGAAGAGGCTGAGCTTTGATCCAGAATCAAAGCAGACATATGTTTCTCCAGAGACATATGCACATGAGGGACATGAGCAGGTCATCTGAACAATCAGGGATAAAACAGAATAAATGGGAATGTGATATTAGCAGAGGAAAGGGGAAATCCTGGTCTACAGAAGGCTATCATACCTGGTACAACCTTTCTTGAGACAATCACACCCAGTGCTGGAGTACAGATTAGTATAAGAGGACTTATAATGCATGTACAATACCTTAACCATATACAGCAGAACACACAAAACATCCCCACTGTTCACTGCACAGTGTACATGTGTGTACTGAGCCAAGACTGAGATGACCCCACCTCTATTACTCTGATAGTCTCTAGGCAAGAAAGGTTCCCTCCAGCCCACTATAGCTCAATACTGTGCTGGATTGCATGTGTTTGGGATAGGAGAGCCTAGGTATCTGTGTGGCGTGTCTGTGTCACAAACCCAAGGGTGACCAAGTGTACTATCTCTAGATATCTACATTTAGGCAGTTGCAGACATGATGAAACAGAAAATACTCATAATCAATATTCAGGATGAATGCATCTCTTTTGGTGGCACTCATTAAGTTCCCAGTTTTATACTCATAGAGTCCTGTTTTAGTTGTGACATTCATAAAAGAGAGAGAATCCAGTTGCCTTCTGACAGCTTCAGCATTTCACCTTCTGTGAAACTTTGAGCATATTTCTGCCACAAGTAGTTGTGTTTTAAATCTCATGTACATGTTTTAAGTATACTATCCTTAAGCTCTGTGGGGAAAGAATTATAACTTTTGGTGTTGGCTTTGGGTAGCAGATTATAGAGAAGATGTCCCCCTCTGGCACATCTGACACTTGAAATGGTCTCTTTCTACCAGTGTTACTCTCTCTTACATCTACTCACAATCTTTGTGCTTACAGAACCAGTCAGAAGATGAGTAACAGGCTGATCCAAAAGGATTTGAGTGCTCAAAGGTGGTGGGTATCCTGTGCTCTGTGAGAGAAACACTCTTTGTCACGTATAAGATGAGCTGCAGAGCTTAATGATACAGGCTTAGGATCTGGAGTCAGATGCCCAATGTATCTCCTGGACCTCACTGCCTTACTAAAGACTTCTGTGTCCGTCCTACTGTACTGATGTCCACTGCTGAGCTTGGGTGAATGTCCTCCAAGGTAATTGATGTTCAAGGAACTTCTACAGATTAGACAGAATAAGACTTCCCATTGAGCTTCCTTGAGAAGTACCCACAGACTATCCCCAGGACATGTGTGTACAGAAGTCTCAAACATGAGACCAGGAGAATTCCTGTCATTCATCTAAATGAAAAGGATAGACCATAATATGGGCCAATCTTCACTGGTGTTTGATGGGACTGAGATGAGGTACAGGTCCCCAAAATGCAAATGAGACTCAGGATGAGCTAAGAAAGGGAAGAATAAGGGGTCAAGGTGAGGTTGAAGCAAAACCAATGTCTGCTCTTGTAATGCTCTGTCTTGAGCTATAAAGAGCTATTGTAAGTTGCTGTTTTCTTGTTTTATGCCTTGTGCCTATGGAAGACTGAAGGGCCCATTGGATCCCTTGGAAATGGAATTACAACTTCCTTATAATATGCCTTTGGTGTGCATGGAACAGAGTGTCAGTCTTTTACACGAGCAATTATTGGTCTTGAGCACTGTACCATCTCTCCAACATTCCAGGGTAGATGATTTCAGAGATACATATTAATGGCAGAACTAGGTTAGAGATTTTGGACTTTAATGTTTACCATATGAGACCATTGTTAGTCATGCCAAAAATTTAATGTCAATCCTTGAAATGATTGTTTCTCTAAGGGGTAAATGAGGTATAATGAGATACAGATGCTAAAGTTGTTTGAAATAGTGACTTTCTGGGTAGAGCTAACACTTTGTTAGATGCAGGGTCCACTGTAAGAAAGTAAAGTCTTGTCCTGTGCCTTTCTAGAGTATTTGCAGCAGAGTTCCATAAAACACATGATTTCCTGTCCAGCAGCTGGGTTTAAGAGTCCTGGAATTTTGCACAAATTCTCCCGAGGCAGGTAGTTTACTTCTAGAGTCAAACCTAACTGTCCATTTGTTTTGACTTCCTAAAATGGACAATCACTCAAGTTACTGATGACTGAGATTAACATCTCTGAAAAGGAGTCCCTCTCCCTCCTCAGAAAGCTGAGAAGGTCTCCAGTGTGAAGATGCTGTATACTAAGTTGTACACAACTTCTCTGTCATCCATGGCCTGTGTAAGGCAGATCTACACACTGTGGTTTCTGTATCTCAGTTTCCCAATAACACACATGGAGAATGAATGCTACCAAGGTAAAAAGATATCCTCAAATATGAACAAAGTCCTGACAATGGTACAGGACAGTTTTATGAATCAGTACCATCTGTTACTCCATGCCTACAGCAGAGGATTTTTTTTTTTTTTGGATTTAATTCATAAGGACATGGAGTCAGCAGAAAGACCTTTGTCCTCTGTTCCTTCCCTTGGAAATGCTGACTCTATATTGTGAAGTGTTATAAGCTCAACAGAATCATTAGCTAATGGCCTGAGCACCAGTGCATCTTGGGGAGGTCTATGCTGAGACTCAGAAGAAGATGCCCAATTGACTATTGGGTGCCCAGAGATTGTGTTGAATCCCCTGGAGTTTAAGTTATGTGAGGTTGTGATTGTTCTTCACATAAGAACTGGGAACTGAACTCAGGTCCTCTGGAAGAGCAACAAGTGCTATAAAACGCTGAGTCATCTCCCAAGACCCTCTTTATCATACTCTTCCTTGTTCCATTAATGGAACTAGTCAATACCTGAATTCACCTTCTAAATGCCTGTCTGCCTTCCAGACCATTACAACTAGGACTTTGAAATGACAGAAAGCCCCTGCTGGTTTGGAATGTTGCAATGCCTAGAAAAAGCTGAGACATCTGTGGATGAATGAATGAATGAATGAACGAGTGAATGAATGAATGAATATACAAGGGCACTGCATTTGAAGGACTCTCATGTTGGAAGATAGCAAAATAGGCTAATGCCATAGCATGACTTGTAGTTTACAGTTACTTATGCATTTTATGTATGTATATGAGAGACAGAGGTAGAATATGTGTGAGTTTATCCATGCAACCATCAGTGTGTGGTAAGAAAATATGACTGTACATATAAGGAAGACAGAGGGCAAGAGTGAATTGCATATCCCCTAGCACCAAGTGGAATTTGGTGATTGAACTCAGCATGTCAGCATTGGAAACAAGTGCTTTTACCCACTGAGCCATCCTGGTGGCCTATGATACTCCTATTTTCATTTAGAGGGAAACCCCATCATTGTTGGAAACATTGGTATTCAAGAAAATGATTGTCAATGATGATAAACTATGACAGAAAATAATCTGGTTCCCCCTCCAGTTACTGTTCCCAATTCACCAAGGGCTTCCTACTACATATTTGTCCCTCTCCATCCTCTCCCTTTAGACTGAAAGATCTAACAGTAGCCCTCTCTCAAGTTCCTATCTTAAAAGACTTCACTATACTCTGAGTTCACATCCAGAGTCAAGGCATGATCTCCAAAACTTTGCTTATCTCCACAACTGCTGTGTAAACAGTCTAAATAACCAACTTAGGGAACAAAGGATTTACTTGACTGACACATTGAGGTCTAATCCACTGCTGAGCAAAGTCAGGATAGAAATTCAAGGCAGGAACCTGAAGGTAGGAACCCAAGAGGAAAGGGTATATATATATATATATATATATATATATATATATATATATGTATATATATATGTGTGTGTGTGTGTGTATGTATTGTATTGTATATGTATATGTATATGTATATATATATATATATATCACTCACACACACACACACACACACACACACTGTCTCATTCTCACCCTGTGTCTTTCTCTGTTTGTCTATCTGTGACCCTGCTCTGTCTGCCTCAACCTAGGCTAGCTTATTTAGATGACTCAAGACAACGTGCATAGGAATGGCACTTCCCACAGTTGCCTTGAACCATTGGACTACCTACCAATATCAGCGCAATCAAGACAATCCCACACAAACAACTCTGCAAACTGGCCTGATTGGAATAGTGACTCAGTTGAGACATGATCCTCATGATGGCCATTTTATGCTGTGTCACTTTGACACTTAATGCTAACTAGGACAAAAAGGGTGGGTTTGTGGAGTAAACAGAGCAAATCCAAATGTGGAATCATCTGCTTGCTGTCCTTGGGGTCTCCTGGTCTGAGGACTGGGTACAGTTGGACCCGCCCCAGCAGGCCAAGCCATACAGAGTCTACCAACATCACAGTGCTAGTCCCGCCTCCACCCAGGAGAAGAGGTGAGCATGGGCCTGTCTCGAGACCACCTCCTGCTTGGCCCCCTTGGGATCTCCTGGTCTGGGGACCCCATGCAATTGGACCCACCTTGGCAGGCTAGCCATCCAGAGTCTGCTGACATCACAGCGATAGTCTCACCTCAACCTTCCAGGAGAGGGAGTGTCTCATACCCGCCTTCACACACCAAGAGAGCCATCAGAGTATCAGACCTGCTTGCACCCACCAGAAGAGAACATTGGACCAATACTGACAAGGAGAGGGAAAGACACCACCTGCACCCACTGGAAGATGGGATGGGGAGAGGACAGTATAAGAACACATTCAGAACAGAAAGGCCAAAATGACAACACCAGAGTCTAGGAATTCTCCACCACCAAGACCTGAGCATCCCAACACAGAAGAAGCAGAAGAGAACAATCTTAAAAACAAGTTTATGAAAAAGATAGAGACCCTCAGAGAGGAAATGACAATCATTTAAAGAAATTGAAGAAAAAACAAAAAAAAGAATACAAGAAATGGAAGAAAAGACACACCAAAAATGCAAGAAATAAACAAATCTCTTAAAGAAAACAAAGAAAGCCAAGAAAAACAACAACAAAACTGGTGAAGGAAACAATTCAAACAATTCAAGGCTTGAAAGCTGAAATAGAGACAATAAAAAAAACAGTCTGAAGGAATTCTGGAAATAGAAAATCTGGGTAAATGATCAGGAACTACAGATGCAAGCATAACCAACAGAATACAAGAGATAGAAGAGAGAATCTCATGCACTGAAGATACATTAGCAGAAACAGATTCATTGACCAAAGAAATCTTAAGTCCAACAAATCCCTAACACAAAACATCCAGGATATATGGGACACTGTCAAAAGACCAAACCTAAGAATAATAGGTATAGAAGATTGTAGAGAGCCGCGTAGTGCCACGCCTTAAAGTGGTGCTGGCTTCTGCCTTACACCTTCCTGCTGGTGAAGACTCTATGGGTAAACAAGCCCTTAATTGGTTCTGTTCAGCCTGCCTGCTTCCGCATTAGAGTAGCCTATCTGCAGAGTCCACGTGGCTCACTGGGGTTGGTTAGCTCAAGGGTATTTAAGCCTGTGCAGGGGTCCCCTCTCTCTCTCTCTCTCTCTCTCTCTCTCTCTCTCTCTCTCTCTCTCTCTCTCTCTCTCTCTCTCTCTCTCTCTCTCTCTCTCTCTCCCTCTCCCTCTCTCCCTCTCTCCCTCTCTCTCTCCCTCCCCCTCCCCCTCCCCCTCTCCCTCTCCCTCTCCCTCCCCTCTCTCTCTCTCCCTCCCTCCCCCTCCCCCTCCCCTCTCTCTCTCTCCCTCCCTCCCCCTCCCCTCTCTCTCTCTCCCTCCCTCCCCCTCCCCCTCCCCTCTCCCTCCCTCCCCCTCCCCCTCCCCTCTCTCTCTCCCTCCCTCCTCTCTCCCCTCCCCCTCCCCCTCCCCTCTCCCTCTCCCTCCCCCCTCCCCCTCCCCTCTCCCTCTCCCTCTCCCTCTCCCTCCCCCTCCCTCTCCCTCCCTCTCCCTCCCTCTCTCTCCCTCTCCCTCTCCCTCCCCCTCCCTCTCCCTCCCTCTCCCTCCCTCTCCCTCCCTCTCCCTCCCCCTCCCTCTCCCTCTCCCTCCCTCTCCCTCCCTCTCCCTCCCTCTCCCTCCCTCTCCCTCCCTCTCCCTCCCTCTCCCTCCCTCTCCCTCCCTCTCCCTCCCTCTCCCTCCCTGCGGGCCAGAAGCAACATGTTTAAAGGGTCCTGATTAAAACTGCAAGAAGAAGATCTACCCGGAGTCATAGCGAGGGCAGGCGCGTACAGAAGATGGTGAAGAAACCCAACTCCAAGGGGCAGAAAGTATATTCAACAAAATCATAGAAGAAAACTTTCCCAACCCAAAGAAAGGCATGCCAATGTAAGTACAAGGCTAACTAACGAACACCAAAAGTGGACCACAAAAAAGTCCCCTTGACAGATAATAATAAAAAACAGACAAAAAAACATATGGCATAAAGGAAAAATATTAAGAGCAGCAAAGGAAAAGAGCCAAGTAACATATAAAGGCAGACCTATATGAATTACACCTGATTTCTCCATGGAAATTGAAAGCCAGAAGGTCCTGGATAGATATTCTACCAACACTAACATACCACCATGCCAACCCAGGCTACTAAACTCAGCAAAGCTTTCAATCATTATAGATGGAAAAAACAAGACATACAATGAAAAAACCAGATTTAAACTGTATATATCCACTAGTTCAGCCCCACAGAAAGTACTGGAAGGAAAACCCCAACCCAAGCAAACACATTCACAAAAACATAGGCAATAGATAATCCCACTTACCAAAAGCCAAAAGAAAGAGGAATGAAATCCACACACAATACCGCCAACATCAACAAGTATTTGATCCATAAGCTCTTAAATTATTTTCATTTCTGTTTACCATATTGGCATCTTTATTTACCTTTGGAGACAGAGTCTCACTTTAAATCTTGCCCTGTCCTTGTATGCATATGTATCCCAGGATTATACATATGAGTCAGAATGCTGGCACTACCCAAGTGATAACTGACCAATTTCACCATATGACTTTTCTCTGCTTAGTATACCATTGATTGAGAAATGCCAGAATTCTACTGTAGGTTGAGAGGAGAGGTCACTCCCTATCACTAAAACCAGACTGGGAGATTGGTCTGTGAACTGACATGGTTGGACACCTCACAGCTATACTCTCCAATATTCTCCAACTGATATATTCTCAGTCCATGCTTTGTTGGGGACAGAGTCGCCATCCTTGAGAGATTCAGACACCAGTTATTAAAGATCCAACAGATAGAGATAACACTGTCAGATGATACGCAAGAGAAGATCACAGTACTGTGTGATGAGACTATGCTGTTAGTGATTCTCCCAAAGGGCTGTGTGGCATGCCCTTGTGGAGAAACAAAGGAGGGTATAAAATAACAGTATCCGGAGGGCTCAACCAGCCCCTCTTTAGTTCATACTGAATAAAGCCTCCAGGTGCAGAGTTTGGAGCTGTGACTATAGACATACCTGTGCTTCAGTTCTTCTACCCAGGTACTCTGTGACCCTGATTCAGGCACTGTTTCCCTGTAGTAGGACACACACAGCATGATCATTGCCATGCCCATGAGTAAGCTTAATTGTGAGCAAAGATGTGAGCTTGGGATGTGGAAATGATCTCATCAGCACCATCTGTTTCTATTTACCAACAGAAGGAGATTCCCCAGGCTGGACCCAGGAGGAGAAGGAAGAATCTGGACTAGCTGCCTCTGCTGTTTTTTCCCTTGGTGCATTGACCTTCTTCCAGGGAAACCACGTAAGCCCGCCAGAACAATAGGCTAGTGGCTTGGACACCTCTCTACAGAGATTCATGGGAATGAGATACATGGGTGAAGTACCTAACTTCAGCTGCCGTGGGAGTACACAGCTGCTTCTATACTCTAAGGCATTTGGAGAGTCAGTAAAGACATGATCCCTGTAAGCTATAACAGAAAATCAGAACAAACAGTGACAAAAAGTCTTGTCATTGTAACCTGGAGATCAACCAGGAGGAAAATTTTGGAATCAGGGCTTTCTGGTGCTTTCTGTGCATGCCCCATGCCTTCCTCATTCATTGTCTACCACAGAGTCTATCTTGAGTCTATGTGCACGGTGAGAGTCCCAAGAGACTGCACTGATGTTGACATCCTTGTGATGAGTTCTCCTTTGTGCAGGTAAAGACAGGAGAGAGATTCTGGCCTATACTCGATGTCTCCCCAGTGTTTCCCACAGTGAGTGCACAAACACTATTGTAGGGACGCGTGCAGTAGGAAAGAGAGTATGCACTGGGACAACTAACAGTTCACTGTATGAATAGGATAAGCCATACCCAGCAGTGGAGACCATGGAGCCACTTACTGTTTACATGGGATTGCATATGTGCTCTTTCAATATTGAAATAACTTTTCAAAATTTCAGTGATGTCCTGGAGTAACCGGGTTCCGTTGTCATACACTGTCTCTCTTGTGCTATATTGATCCCAGGAGGTGATGATATTCAGGTCTCTGCTATGTCTGACAATTTCAAACTATGGAACATGATATGCCGCCCTGTACCGGGTAAAGGCTTCTGGAAGACTATGAACTTGGAGAAGAATTCTTTTCCTTTCAGCACCACACAGAGGCACTGATTGGATCATGAGTAGGGAAAGGAAGAGAGGGTTACGGTGTCGAGAAAGAGGATTTGGACGGGAAAACATAAAAAAGTCATTGCATGGGGATCATTGTGCATAATGAAAGGACAATGATATCCTTGAGCAGATGGATTTGTCCCTCAGCCTAGAGCTGCAGGTCCAGGTCTGTCTATGTCCTTTAATGACGGTCAGAAACAAGACCTCCTCTACATCTGAGCTCGAACAAAAATGTAATTTCCACATCATTCAACTCTGCACTCATGTGTTTTCATGGCTGTTCCCTCACTGCTCTGTTAGACATTGCACACACATGCACAATGAGGATTTAGATGCAGCCTCCCATGAACACAACATGACTGGGAGTTTCACTTTATATGTTGTTGTGTTTGTTTGTTTGTTTGTTTGTTTGTTTGTTTGTTTGTTTTCAGTCTCCTTTGTGGCTCCTATCAAACCCTGACGTCTCACTATAGACGCTGTTGCTTTCCTGCCTGCCAACCCTCAGGACTAGGGCTGGGTGGGAGCTGGGAGCAGTCTTACCTTCAGAGCAGGCTCAGGTCTTAAAGACTTGGATACTAGGCTGGCTAATTTTTCATCAACATGTCACAGGTGACAGTCATTTTGAAAAGGTGCAATTGAAAATGTCATCAGCTAATTGGCCTGTGGGAAAGACTGTAGTACTTTTTTGTTAAATTGGGGATTGGTGTGTACCAGTTGAGACCACTGCAGGTGGTTCCACCACTGGGCATGCAGACTTAGGTGTTATAAGATGAAGGTTGAGAACGCCCAGAGGAGCAAGCCAGTAGGCAGCAATCTTCCATGGCATCTCTACCAGCACCTGGATTTTGTTTATGACACTCTCAATTGGAGCTACTACATACCCCATCTTGCCATAGATGACCTGATGTCGGGAGTGGTCTTTGTGGGGCTGCAATCGGAGACAGCCAACCAGCCCCAAGTCCGTACCTGAGTGGGGGAGTGTGGATGAGGGAAAGGCTAGCTATAGATGAAAGGCTAGCTATAGAGGAAGGACAGAGACACAGAATAAAGGTCAGGAGGGCAGATCAGTCAATACTGAAATGCCATGAGTTTATTTTTCACCACTCGTATACACCTTATCCAAAAGGGGGAGCACAGTATCGTGTATATGGAACAAACAGACTTTACCTTCTCGCTTATTCTAAGGGTTCAGTAGCCACACCTCAGATTCAACTTCTCCTTCCCTAGCCTTAAGAGTCAGGAGTAGCCACACCTCAGACTCAGGTTTGTTGTTATTTAGACTAAGACAGCCAAACATCCTACTGTAGCCACACCTTTAACTTTAGGTCTCATGACTTGCTGAGGACGACTTTGAGCTCTCTGTCCTTGTGCCAAGATGAAGTGCAGCCATCTTTATGGGCACTTGGACGCTCAGCCACTCTCAGGTATCAACAGAGACTCACCATATAGATACCTAGCCTGAACAAGGCATCTTTCTCTAGCTCAAGCACATGCAGTTAGGCCCGTAATTGAGCTAGAATGGGCTAGTGGGACTTCTCCTTCCTAGAGAGACTCAGGGTGATGAAGACAGGGAATGTCTAAGACCCAGGCTCAGTGCACACATGAGAGTCCAATGGGATTTTTTGTGTGTTGTGTCAGAGATAGATCAAGGGTTTGTGTACATTAGTACTCCTCTACTAATCTACACCCAAACTATGGCTGGGATCTTCTCACCTAAGGTGATATAATACATACTAGAGCCTTCTACACACCAGGAATTTCATTTCAGGCATCACAGGTGACATTACTTGGTTTGTTCCACATGGCTCAGATGATCTGATCATATCTATCTCATGTAATTATTTGTATCCAGGGTCACGCCTCAGCCTCTTCTGAAGTGTTGCCTTTCACTCACCTGCATAGTACTCTTGGCTGATCAATGGAATGCCCCAGGTATCCTGCCAAAAGTTTTTTTATTCCAAATGTCATTACTAATACTTCTATATATTATATCTCCTTTGTCTATAACTCAACCATTGGTTTACATTGGGCCAAAGTGAAGGAAATTACAGGCCTTTGGAAGTGAATCCCTGAAATAACAGCATGGAGCTTTGGGTGAAGCTTTGGTTTTAAGGATAGATACAAAACTTAAGTCCTGTGTCCTGGGCACAAAGAAATCCCAATCCTATCATCATATTCTAGCTATGATTTTTTCCTCCTATTCTTGCATCTCTGAATTCTCTTGGCTCACCTTTGACTGGTACTGGAATGTGAAGAAGGGGATTCTCTCAGGTTGGAGAAACTTCCCAGGTAGAGACACTTTACTTTACTTCAAGTAGATTTTTCTTTCTGTCAGTAACTTGTGCCTTCCTGTCCCCCAATTTCCTATCATGATCGCTATGACCCAGAAGGAACACCCAGAACTTTGAGCATGCTCATGTTCCTTTACCCTACATGCTCCAAGATCCTGTCTTGACTCAGCTGGTGTTTGGCTTCTGTTCCCATTCCAATGGTACAGGAAAAGGCAAATGACAAATGTGCCTGGGAGGCCTGTCCTGAGTCAAGATGGAACTTACAATTTGATGGTGCTGTTTTCGTTTCTCTTCACGTCTGTGGTGAGCATCGCAGTGTCCCTGAGCCCAGGATTTGGGAAGTAGAAAAGGGAAACTCGGGGTAGATGTTCTTGAGCTATATTGTGGCTCTGATTGGACACCAACACATGTAATAATTATGGCAAACAAAAAGGTACACTTACTTGGAGAATGGCGAGCTTCTGCAATTTCCCTACAGAGAAGGAGGACTTAACAATTGAAACAGTGTCCTAGATAGCATTCTCTGCCACCCTGAGATCATGAAAATAACATTAGGGGAAAACAGAGTCTTGAAACACAGGCTACACTAGTCAGAAGAACAGGTGAGTGGCCCAACTGACACCTAAAATGCAACACTCTCTATATTCTGTCCCCAATCACAGAGTAAGCTTTTACAGATTATCAGCTCCACTGTTGTTGGGCCCTGTCTTATTTCTAGCCGACTTACTCTGCTCAGCCACAGACAACATCAATCAGAAGAAAAGATGTAGACCATATCATTAAGAAGAAAGACACTCTACTGCACCAAAGGTAGTGTTAACTTACCAAAAATGAGCTCAAACCTTGACAGAGGCTCATTCCCAGATCAGATTAAAGAGTTGGAAAAAGATTTTCCAATCAAACCACCTAAGAAGCAAGCTAGTGTTAGTTATCCCAATAGGTAACAAAATAGACTTCAAACCTAAAGTATCAAAAAAGAGAGAGAAGGGATTTCATGTTCACCAAAGAACAATCCCACCAAGATGACATCTCATTTTTGAATATCTATGACCCAGTTCAAGAGTACCCATGTATACAAAAGCAACATTACTAAAGCTTAAATCACACATTGAACCCTGTGCATTAATATTGGGAGACTTCAGTACCCTACTCTTACTAATGGTCATGTCATTCAGACATAAAATAAACCAAGAAATAAAGAATCTCCTTTATAAATTTTTATTTAATATTTTTTCTTATTTTACATACCGATCCAAGTTCCTTCTCCTTCCCATCCTCCCATGCCACCTACAGAACCCCCATGTCATTCCCCATTCACTCCCCAGGGAGGGTGGGGCCTTCCATGAGGGATCATCAAAGTCTATTAAGTCATTTGGAGTAGGGCATAGGCCCTCTCCCATGTCTCTAGGCTGAGGGAGTATCCCTCCATGGGGAATGGACTCCTGAAGTCCATTCGTGCACGAGGAATACACCCTGGCTCCATTGTCAGAGGTCCATAGACTTCCAATGCCTCCTAACTGAGACTCATGTTCAGGGGTCTGAGTCGGTCCAATGCTGGTTTCACAGCTATCAGTCTGGGGTCCATGAGCTCCCCCTTGTTCAGGTCAGCTATTTCTTTGGGTTTCTCCAGCCTTGTCCTAACCCCTTTGCTCAACACTTCTCACTCTCTGCAACTGGATCAGGAGTTCAGCTCATTACTTAGCTGTGGGTGTCTGCTTCTGCTTCCACTGGATGAGGGTTCTGGGATAGCATATAGGGCAGTCATCAATCTCATTATTGGGGAAGGGCATTTAAGGTAGCTTCTCCACTATTGCTTAGATTGTTAGATGGGGTCATCCGTGTAAGTCTCTGGACAATTATCTAGAGTGAGATTTCTCTTTAAATCTATAATGGTTCCCTCTATTATGGTATCTCTTTTCTTGTTCTTTTCTATTCTTTCCCCGACTCAATTTTCCTGCTTCCTCGTGTTCTCCTCTCCCCTCCTCTTCTTCTTTTCTCATTTTCCTAACTCCTTCTCCCCCCACCTGCTCCCAATTTGCTCAGGAGAACTTGGCCCTTTCTCCTTCTGTGAGGGACCATGCATGTCTCACTTAGGGTCCTCCTTGAGAAACTCTTAAACATTATGACTAAAATGAACCTAACAAATATCCACAGAACATTTCACCCAAACACAAAAGAATGTACCTCCTTATCAGTACCTCATGGAACTTTATCCAAATTTAGCCATATATGTTCACCAGAGAAAGTCTGACTAGATACAAGAAAATTAAAATAATCCCCCATATCTTTTTATGAACTTTTGAGTCCATGTTCCTCTGTGTAGCTTTGTAGACCAGGCTGTCCTTGAACTCACAGACATTCACCTGCCTCTGCCTTCCGAGTGCTGGGATTAAAGCCAGGAACCACCACCACCTTGCAATCCCTCTATCTTATCATTCCACTATGGATTAAAGATGGATTTCAACATCAGAAACAACAGAAAGCCAGAAACTGATGGAAACTGAACAAGCCTTTACATTATTCCCACTGAGTCAAGGAAGATTAAAGGAAAGAAATTAAAGTCTTCCTAGAATTCTACAAAATTGAATGCAGAACATACCCACAGTTATGTGACACACCAAAAGTGGTTGGCGTTAGGAGGAAAGCACTAAATGATTTCATAAACAAATTAGAGCGATCTCATACTTGCAACATAACAGCACATACAACATTTCTAGAAGAAAGAAGCAAACACTCAGAAGTAGATGACAACAGGAAATAATCAACTAAGGGCTAAATCAACAAAATACAAACAAAGAGAACAATATTAAAAAAATTAAAGAAACCAAGAGTTGGTTCATTGAGAAAATCAACAAGAGGAACAAACCCTTAACCCAACTAACTAAAAGGCAGACAGAGAATATCCAAATTAACAAAATTAAAAATGAAAATGTGGATATAAGTGCAGACACTGAGGAAATCCAAAGAATTATTAGGTCACACTTCAAAACTCTGTTTTCCTTGAAATTATAAAATCTAAAATAAATGGACAATTTCTTTCAATAGATACCACTTACCAAATGTAAATCAAGAGCAGATGAACAATTTAAATAGACCTATAATCCCCAAGGAAATAGATGTAGTCATTAAAAATCTCCCCAAAAAAAGCCCTGGGCCAGATGAGTTTAGCACAGAATTCTACCAGGCTTTCAAAGAAGAGTTAATACCAACATTCTTTAAATTATTCCACAAAACAGAAACAGAAGGAACATTTCCAAATTCATTTTGTGAGGTCACAGTCATCCCTATACCCATACACACAGAGCCTCCACAACGAAAAAGAATTATAGACTAGTTTCCTTCAGGAACATAGATGCATAAGAACTCACAAGCAGAATCCAGGGACACATCAAAAAGACCATCCAGCATGATCTATTGGGCTTCATTTCAGAGAAGCTGAGATGGTTCAACATATGAAAATCTGTCAATGTAATCCATCATATAAACAAACTGAAAGAAAAAATCCACATAATCATCTCATTCAATGCTGGAAAACCCTTTGAAAAAATCCAATACTCCTTCTTGATAAATGTCTTGGAAAGAACGGGGATATAAGGGACATATCTAAACATAATAAGAGCAATATACAGCTAACCAATAGCCAACATCAAATTTAATGGGGAAAAATTCATAGCAATTTATTACAAGCATGTTTTTCCTGCCGGCCTGGTCCCACTGTCATATCAGCACCAAATAACACACAGAGATGCTGTATTAGATATAATTCTGTTGGCCTGTTACTAGCATTTCTTATTGGTAAGCTCTGTCTTAAATATTAACCCATTTCTATTAATCTAAGTATTTCCACGTTGTCTTATCTTACCGGAGAGAGGATCCCAAGTTCTACCCTGTTGGTCCTATATCTTGAGTCTCCTCCCTACTATTTCCCGCATCCTCCTTGTCTCCTAGTCCTGCCTATCTTGCTTTCCTATTGGCCAACAGTGCTTTATTCATTAACCAATAAGAGAAACATATTTACAAAATGACATCTCCCATCATCTTCTCTTTTCTGTCTAAAATAAAAAGAAGGGTTTTAACTTTAACATAGCAAAATATATAACAAAACAGTTATCAAATAAGAACCACAGTTAACAATATTTAGTTCATTAACATTTAGCAATATTTAAAGAAAATGTTCCATTATCTATCCTATCTTTGTTGAGTCTAAAATCTTATATGTAACTTATCTTTAATCCTAACTAAGGAAAACTATAATCATACCTATCTGTCTTCAACTCCCTCAAAGACCATAGAAGGATAATATATAAACTTTATAAATGACAGAGACATCTCACTACCTGGTCAGTCACCCGAAGTTCTTCTGTAATGTTTCATCTTCAGATTATAGGCCATAGTGTGTCTGGCAGACTCCTGAGCAAAGCAGGAAACTTTAAACTGTCCACCTGTATTGGCAGTTTGTCAGTCACTTTTCTCTGTGTCCTGCTGAATGTCTGGCAGACTCAAACATAAAGCAGGAACCCTGTAGCACTGTCCATCTTGTTTCAGCAGTCACTTTTCTGTGGGTCCTGCATGTCCAGTTTATACAGCATAAATTCAAACAGTCCAGACAAGAGCAGTATCTTGCCCAAATAGCTAGTCTTGCCATATTGAGTAAACTCCATAACAAGGATCTTTGATGTCCATCTTCCTTTCTGACAAAGGTAGTGTTGCCAGTAACAGTTGTGCCTCATTGTTAAGAAAAAAACTAAACCATTTTAAATGCCATATTATGTAGGCATTTGGAAGGTTTTAAGAATGCTTATTCATCTCAAATACCTTTCTGTATATCTAACTAACTAAACTCTAAGTCTTGACGATCATAGGTAGCTATCTATAATCTGTATTAAATTATACATTACATTTCTAAATGAGCTATATAAACACAATACATAAATAAGAGGAGAAATATACATTTTATAAAATTGACCTTAAATTTGTATCAGTAAATGAAAATCCATTCCAAAACAAAGTATTCATATCTAGAACATAATCCCCTTTTTACCTTTAAAGCGATTGGTTGTGGTCATTAACCATTTATAACCAACCCCATTTAAATGAAAACAAACATTTATAGACAATATTTGGGAATTTGGGTGTCGTTCTTTCTGAACTGCTTCCTGCAGGGAAGGGGCGCTGTCATGAGGATCCTAAGAAGACACAGAAATCCTAGCTGTAGTGGTCTGCAAGGCTGCCTTGTCCCAGCTGTTTTGAATGTTGGATCACCTGGGACACTGTTTCAGGGGTTCTTGCTTGATCAAGCCACGTTAGTCTGGAAGGAATCCACAGCTTTTCATTTTCTGTGAAAACAAAAATAGAAATCCTTTTCCCCAGTAACCTGTCCTTAGACTTAAATTTTGAAGTCAAAGCATTTTTAATAATATATAAATTGGATTAATTTAGCAGCACTGATAATCAAGTATTGTAGCAATTATTTCTTGCTTAGTAAATGAGTAATTTAAAGTCAATACCATAGCATATAGTATCCAGACTCGTTTTGCGCTTTCCATCTTTAGGGAAATATACAGCTAACCAATAGCTAACATAAAATTTAATTTAGTGGAGAAAATCTCATAGCAATTCCATTAAAATCGGGGACAAGACAAGACTGTCCACTCTCACCCTACCTACTCAATAGAGTACTTGAAGTTTTAGCTAGAGCAATAAACAACTGAAAGAGATCAAGGGGATATAAAATGGAAAGGAAGAACTCAAAATATCACTATTTGCAGATGATATGATTGTATATATAACTGAGCCAAAAAAGTTCTACCAGGGAACCCCCAGAGCTGATTAATACCTTCAGTGAATTGGCTGGTTACAAAAGTAACTTGACCTCCCACATACAGAAGATAAATGGGCTGAGAAAAACTCAGGGCTAAAATACCCTTCAGAGTATCCACAACTATTAGAAAATCTCTTAGTGTAACTCTAACCAAGTGTAGTGGTTTCCACAAAATGGCACCCAACGCGAGTCACACTGTGAGGAGGTGTGACCTTACTGAAGTGTGGGCTTTGAAGTCTCCCTATGTCAAGCTTTCCTTTTGTGACAGACACACCATCTCCTGTTGCCTGGAAGATGTAGAATTCTCTGGTACTTCTCAAGCACATATCTGTCTGCACTCTATCATGCTCTCTGCCATAATAATAATGGACTGGGCCTCTGAAACTATAAGTGAGCCATACCAATTAGATACACGCCTTTATAAGAATGGCCATGATTATATTTTCACACAATAGAACCCCTAAGTAAGACACCGAGCAGTTAAGAGACCTTTATGACAAGAACTTCAGGTCTTTGAGGAAAGAAATTGAAGAAGATATGAGAAGATGGAAAGATCTTCCATGTTCATAAATACATAGGATTACCACAGTAAAAATGGCCATCTTACCGAAAGCAATCTACAGCAATCAATACAATACCAATCAAAATTCTACCACAATTCTTGACAGATCTTCAAAGAACAATACTCATTTTCTTATGAAAAGACCAAAAAACCCAATAGGCAAAAAAAAAATCCTGTACAATAAAGGAACTTTTGGAGGTATGACCATCGCTGATTTCAAACATTACTATAGAGCTATGGTAATAAAAACTATATTGTATTGGCACAGAAACAGGCAGATAGGTCAGTGGATAGGGGGGAGTAGGAGAGGGACTGGGAGGGAAAAGGGAAAAGAGAACTTTGGTCATTGTGCAAAAATAAATAAACAAAGCAACAGCAAAAAGAAAACAGAGTGTCGACTAGGTCTGGTCAGGCTGTACATTTCTGTGAATGGTTCTCTTAATTGATGCTGGAATGAAAAGGCCACTGTGGGATGCATCATTCCTAGGCAGACGTCCTTGGTTGTGTGTGAAACTAGCTAAGCATGAGCCAGAGTGTGAGCCTGGGAATGAGCCAGCAAACAGCATGTTTTCTGCCTTGTCTTTCTTCAGTGCTACAATATAACAAATCCCCAAAAGGGAAACTGAGTCTACTCCCTCTCCTAAACAGCTCTTTTTCAGGGTGTCTTATCACAGCAAGAGAAAGAAGCAGAACAGTATATAGGAAAGACATGTAAGTGTGAACATATGTTGCACTCAAAAATAAGTCCCCCCTGCACCCTCTGCGCAAAGAAAAGGTAGTATTTAGACAGCAGTCATTGGTCAGAAAGCATACTAGGGTCCTCTCTTTTTTTAACCAGACAGGATTTCTTTGTGTAATGCCATAGACATGGCTCAGCCTCATGAGTGCTTGGATTAAAGGCATTCACCACTATTCCCAGCTGTGCCCCATTTTTTAATCTCAAGAGAAATGTCATAGGACTTTCCCCTGAAATTTCCCAAGCACAAGATTCCTACTGAGATTGTCCTTTCTCTGGATTCACTCTACTTCCAACTTTAGTTCAGGGTTTCCCAGGACAAATCTGGAATCCTGTCTAGACCCTGCTCTTTTCTTTTGTCTGTGAACACCTTTTTGCATGAGGACCATCATGGTCTCGTCTGTGCTGCCACCTCTCTTAGGGCAAAGCAGGATTAGCACCAGGGCATCACCTAGGCAAAGGGCAAAGGTGACTCAGGAAGATCAAGGGGACTTAGGCTCACCCAACACATAATGCTGAAGGTTGCCTTGAAACCCTCCGTAAGACACAGTCCTTTCAAGGACACGCAGGTCACCTCTTCCCAAACACTGAACACGTGAAACTCCACAAAACTACCTCTAGGCCTCTCTCCTGGATCATTAATTTGACTGGTGACATTAGTGACAAAGGATTGATCTTCATCCCTAGTCACCACTCAGCTGCTTTCTCTCTGGTCCTCAGTGACTTCCCTCTCACTTTCCTGCTGGGATAAAGTAAATCCCACCTTCCCAGAGCATTGAGACCACAGGGCATACCAGGTTCTCAGCCGGTTCTCTGTGTCACAAGGACTTATAGGTGTGATGGATGTTCCTTCTGGTGCTAAGGGACCCAAGGCAAGGACACGGCAGGTGCCAGCCCTAGGATGAGTCATTGTTCTCTGAAGGAATGAAGATGCTTATCTGCTTATCAGCATTGTTGCTCACGTGTGTTGCTTGGAGGAGACACATAAAGGGAGTTGCTTGGAGGAGACACATAAAGGGAAGTGGAGAGGGATGTAGGTCAGCACTGAGGGTGGAAGGCATTAGGCAGTGCGTGGACTCAAACCCCACCACTGGCAGCCCATTGGATTCTGGGAAGTGCTGTGGTCTGAGGAGGAGGAAGGACAGCAGAGCCTGAGTCCTGTGTTGGAGCTGAGGCGCTTTTCCTCAGAGGCAGGACCGCGAGTGAGAAGATTGATGGAGGAGTCCTCTGTGCTTCTCTGCAAGGGGTGTACCCCCTGGCAGGGGCTTCTGCTCACAGGTAAGGGTAACCGTTCTCTGCCTGTGCGGGGAGGGAAACTCAGAAGCAGGCTGGCATCTCCTAAAGAGAACGGGAACTTTGGAGACTCAAGGCCTTTGTCTGTGGTTGTGGTGTAGATGGCACAGTGAGGGGCTGAGGCTCAGCAGCCTGAAGCTTTCAGTGAGCAGGAAGTGATGCTGGTAAGGAAAAGCCTCAAACTTTCCATATTCACTATAAATTACATTGGCCGCATGTTCTGAAGGCAGCTGTAGCCAACCAACAGTATGGCCTTCGAAATAGAAGTCAAGCAGAGAGCGCTGGTGAGACGCCTCAGAGTGTGACAATATGACAACCTGAAATCAATCCTCAGCTCCCACACAGCGGATGATGGAGAGGATAGACTCCTGCAGGCTCCATTCTGCCCTCAATATCAGTTCTGTGGCATGCACACACACACACACACACACACACACACACACACACACTGACACATGTGCCTGCACACAGATTTGTGGTATACATCTTCATATGAGCACAGGGAGACACCAGCCTTCACTAATACACAAAATATGTTTACATGGTGAAATCTAAAATCATTTATTACATACTTAAATATTATTATTGTCACAAGCTCCAAACCTAGGAACTATAAAGAACATTCCATGGAGACCCATTCCTTCCGTCCTTCCTTCCTTCCTCTTTTCCTTTGATCACTCATGTCTGAGTCTTTTCCAGGAACCAAAACTTCCAAAAACATCAGACTAATTCTGCACTTACAAATTCCTTGTTGTGCTGGGTGGTGGTGGCTCAGGCATTTAATCCCAGCCCTTGGGAGGCAGAGGCAGGTGATCTTTGTGAGTTCAAAGCCAGCCTGGTCTGCAGAGCAAGTTCCAAGGCAGCCAAGCTCCACAGTGAAACCCTGTCTCAAAAGAAAAAAAAAAGAAACTAAACTAAAACCAAAACATAAAATGAAACATAGCAAACGAGCGAAAAGCCCTGGTTATGCTGGAGCTGATGTCAGTATGTCTGAAAGATGATGTCATGGATTGGCTAGAATCACAAAGAGAACAGAGAAAAATGACAAAAAGTGAGGACTCTCCAGAGGAGGAGTTCAGAGAGGCATTGCCCCTCGACCAGATACTTTATGTGAGGAGGGACACGGAGGGGAGGGGTTTAGGCCAACACCTCAGCAGAGAATTCCTACTGACACACTCAGACATTAAATCATTGGAAGGCATACTGCTCGTATCTGCAAAGAGGGTGGGCACAGCCCTACACACAGACCAGATTTAAGTGATGATCAAGCCTGTTTAATAATGGTGGGTTTTCTCAATTCTCTTCTAGCCTCCCTTTTAAGCTTCTGCCACCTGGCCACCACTGACTATGTAATCATTGAATCAGTGCCACCCCTAGTGGCCAAAGGAGATGATGTCCTTTTCCTTGTCTCCAGTCTGCCAGAGAATATTCAAGCCATAGCCTGGTTCAAAGGGCGAAAAAATGAGAAAGACTCAATCGCAGTATATGACCTGCAAAACAATACTAGTGCGCTGGAGGCTGTGCACAGTGGTAGAAATACAATATATCACAATGGATCCATGCTGATCAAAAAGACCACGGAGGAGGACGAAGGATACTATACCATGCGAACCTATGATGAACATGCAGAAATTGTATCAACAACAATAACATACCTCCACGTGCAGAGTAAGTGTTTCCTTGTGAACTCTGTGAGCTGGGTGAGGTTCATGCCAGTGGACACACACAGGAGAATGGTCTGTGCCTCCCCTCCCCATGCATCGTGCTGGATGATAGGGTTTATTTAGCTTAAGGCAAATATGACGAAGAATGGTGGAGATAGATCAGGATCCTTCCTTTGACTTCACCTTGCACACAGGTGGACACATGACAGGTGACTCCGCCAGGGATGTCAGCCCCTGTCTACAGCCAGGGGGTTCTTACCGGGAATAGAGAGACTCCTTGGGAACCATCATTGCGCCTGGTTTGGTAAACATGGGAGGCTCGCAGAGATCTGAACACCAGGATGCTCTGCTCCAAACCTCTGCCCCAGAGCCAACTCCAGGTGTCCATGAGAGGAGCATTTTATCTCAGTGTTGGATGTTGGTTTCCTGATGGCAGGGACCAGTGCTCCCCAGCAGTCAATGTCTTGTGATGTGTGGAAACAGACAGTGCACCGTCACGAGAGCCTTGCCTGGGCTACATCCCTCGACCATCTCCCTCGGGGACTCAGCAGGGAAGAATAGCTCCACAGGTGTCCAGGCCGTTACTTAACTGTCCTGTTGGGCATATGAGATTTCACATGAAAGTCATGCTCCCCAGTGAGAGGGACCCAGGAAATGGTTTCTCCCTATAAGAGCTTGTCCTTTGGGTCCAGCTCAGGGAAGTCTCTCTGCAGGCAAATGGCTACAGGCTACCGCAATCTGACAGCTTCACAGACATGAGCTGTAGCTCCTCCCATGATTACCAGGGATGTAATGAACTAGCAGAAAAGTACTTGCTTGAATCAGGAATGAACCTCATAGTCTGGTTCCACACCTGTGCTTACAGACCTGGAAATCATGGTAACAGCATTCTCAGACTTACTGGTTATCTAACGTGTCTGCCGCACTGGTAGGAGATCATGTATGTCCTGTTTCCCACTTTATGTGTTTCCTTTGGGAAACACATGACTTCCGTGTGGAATCAACAATGTAGAAGTCCAAGGCAGGTCAGAAAGAGCATGGAGCTCAAGGTTAGACCCATTGCACAGATCAGCAAACAGAGGAAAGGAGAGCATGCTCAGGGGTGCACCGCGCTCACAGACAATGAGTACAGCTGTTGGCAGTTTGTGAGAGGAGAAGTCTGACAGACTGTCTGCAGTCTCCTGAGCGGCACAAGGACATGAGAGGATTCTCGGTGTGTGTAGGGGAGAAGATACGGAGTGGGCGAGAGACTCAGCATTAGGATGCTCTCATTGAGTATTAAACAGTAAGGGTTGGGGAGACTTAATTCCTACACAAAGTTAGTAAGCATGGCCACAGTATTCTGAAGACTGATGCTCTAAACTTGAGAGCCCAACTGGAAGTCACACTGGTGTGGATCACTGATATGGTCCAATAGATACAGGAATTTACTTCTTTGTCTGACAAGCTGAGAGCAATGAATGGAAATCCTCTGACCTCCACATAAGTACTGTGACCAGGAAACAGACACACACACACACACACACACACACACACACAGGCGCTTACACTACTCATGCACAAGTATAATATATAAACATGTGGAAAACATCAAGGCAAATGATGTGATCCAACACTGTATCCCTAAATCTAGGAGTTTCTTAAATAAACACATAAGCATATTGGGGTCTAGGCTATCATTTGTTCTTTAAATTGCCACATGTATCAAAGCTTTTATCTAGGCAATATTTTTTTTAAAAAAAGAAACAAGACAACTTACGATCTTTAAGACGCCCCAGTTCAAGTGGGCTTGAAGTAAGGAAAGCTAGAAAATGAATTCAGGCGCCGGCTGCAAACATGAGAGGAGCAGAATAACTAAACTCAGAGAGTGGAGACAGGGTCTGCAGGGGAAGAGGAAGAGCAGGCAATCATCCCAACCACATCCATTGTAAAAGCGAGCAGGGGTCTGAGGGCAGTAAGCTGGGGCAACATTGACATCTGAGGACAGGGAGCCAGGCAGTGGAAACAACCAGCCTGGGGACACTGAGAATGAGGTCAGGTGCTGACCCCACCTAGTGGGAGAGGGAGGCTCCCACCCACAAACCTATGCTGGGCAATGGACACAGCTGCTCTGGACGCAGGGCCTCATCTTCATCAGTAAAAATGTCCCAGCGTATACTTACCTCTCTCTTCTGTTCCAGATTTCCTTTGGAACTGTGGGCGCCACGCCACCTCTGCCCAGCCCACTGTTGAATCAGTGCCTCCCAGCGTTGCTGAAGGGGGGAATGTTACTCTACTCATTCACAATCTCCCAGAGAATCTCCAAGGCTTTGTCTGGTTCAGAGGAATATCTGTGCTCTGGGAAGATGAGATTGCCCGTTACACCATAGGCAGAAGTTCAAGTGATACAGGGCCTGGGAACAGTGGCAGAGAGACGTTGAACAGTGATGGGTCCCTGACGATTCGCAATGTCACTCGGAATGACACCGGACTGTACACCCTACGGATTGTGAGTGCAGATATGAAAAGTGAGGAAGCACATGCCCAGCTCCAGGTGGACAGTAAGTGACTCTCTGTGGTTGTTCATGGCTGGGTGGGGCTTAGACACACAGGACTGTCACCGCTGGACTGGTCTCATTTCCCTCCCCAGTGTGTCCCCATGTGGAGGTTTGTGCATTTAAGTTAGGACAAGCATGGGAGAGACAAACGGCCATAGATCGGCATCCATCTTCTGACCCCATCTTCATCAAGGAAGACCTTGATGGAAAATAACTCATCCTAAAATGTCAGAGTCAGCCCAGGCTCTTGGGACGCTAGATCGCCAAGCCCCGAGCCCTGTCATCTTTCCAAGGCTGGATGAAAGTGACCAAAGGGAGCACTTATCCAGGGCTCCGCTCTCGCTTCCTGTCAGAGCTGATAGGCGATAATGAATTTAGAACATCTGTGTCAAGATGGAGCGTGCATTAGCCCCATGCCAATAGTGTCAGGAACAGGTAGGAAAACCAGTAGGAGGTGTGTGTGCTGCCTACTGGCTTGATCGTCAGGGCGTGTTCAACCTGCAAACATGTGTCACCTAGTACTGCTCGCCCTGGTGAAGAATTGCTTGCAGTGGTCTCAACTCTTTCACACGGATACCCAATTTTAAAAAATGTACTGGAGTCTTGCCCACAGGCCAATGTGGTGCTGGCATTTTCAACTGAGGCTCTGTAGATAAAATGACTCTCACCTGTGATAAGTTGACATAATACTAGCCAGTCTACCACCCAAGCCTTTTAAAGATCTGAGTCTGCCACGAAGATCAGACTGCTCCCAGATCCCACCCAGTCCCAGTACCAATGTCTGCCAGGCAGGGAAGCAACAGCATCTATAGTGAGGCATCAGGGTTTGGTTGGAGCCACAAAGGAAACTGAAAAGAAAAACCTATGAAGTGAAAACCCAATCATGTTGAGTTCATGGGAGGCCATGACTAAACCTCATTGTGCATGATCGTGCAATGTCTGACTGAGAGCCATGAAGATGTGCAAATGACATTGGTGTGGGGGAGGGGGCTCAGCTGTAGTGAAGTAGGCCATGTTACTGGCCTTCGTTCAGTGACACGGACACACACACACCTACTGCTCTAGGCTGAGTGACAAATCCACCTGCTCAAGATTGAGGTCACTAACTTTCCATGATGCACAATGATCTTCATGAAATTCCTTATTTTTCTCATTTCCCTTCCAGCCCCCCATCCTACCCCTCCCCCACTCAGGATCCAACTAGTACCTAAGCACGCTTCTGAAGGGAAAAATATTCTTCTCCGAGTTTTGAAACTTCCAGAAGATTTCCAAGCCTTTACTTGGTACAAGGCAGTGTATTGTGATCCATATTTTGAAATTGTCAAACACAACAGAGTCCTGAATACTACCACCTGGGGAGCTCAATATACCAGAAGAGAGACCGTTCATCACAATGGAAATCTGCTGCTCAAGAACATCACTCAGAAGGATTCAGGAATGTACACACTAGAAATTTTGAAAAGTGATTTCAAAATCGAAAGAGCACATGTGCAATTATATGTAAACAGTAAGTGACTGTCTTTTGGCTCTGGCTGCAGGGTGTGGCTTATCCTACTTCACACACTGAACTGTCAGGACCCGCCGTGCCCGCTCTATTCCCTGCTGCATTGTGTCTGCACAGTAGTGTTTGTGGCTCACTGCTGGACACATATTGAGGGGGGATTAAGTGTGGGTTAGATCTCTCACCTGTCTTTACCTGCACAAGAGAGAACCTGTTCTGGATAACTCATCACAAGGATGTCAGGCTCAGTGCAGACTCTTGTGGCTCTCACCGTGCACATAGACTGAAGATAGACTCTGTGGGAGGCAGAGAGACACTGATGAGGAAGCCACGGGGTCTGCACAGAGAGCACCAGGAAGTCCTGACTCCAGAACTTTGCTTCTGGTTGCACTCTGGGTTACACAGTGGAGATTTTTGTCACTGTCTGTTCTGATTTCCTTTTAGAGCTGACAGGGAACATGTCTTTACTGACCCTCCAAATTCCTTAGAGTATCGAACCAGCTGTGCACTGCCGTGACAACTGCAGTTGGGTAGATCACATGTGTATCTCCTTCTCATGTGTCTCAGTGGACAGGTGTCCAGGCCACTGGCCTATTGTTCTGGTGGGCTTATGAGATTTCACTGAAAGAAGGTCAATGCATTGGGGAAAGAAACAGCAGAGGCAGCTAGTCCAGATTCTTCCTTCTCCTCGTGGGTCCAGCCTGGGGAATTTTCTTCTGTAGGTAAATGGAAACAGATGGTGCTGATGTGAGCAACTCCCCATCCAAGGTCATTGCTCACAACTGAGCTTAACTCATGGACATAGCAATGATCATGCTCTGTGTATCCTATTACAGAAAATGTCCCAGGAAACAGTGCCTGAACCAGGCTCACAGAGTCTCTGGGTAGAAAAACCAAAGCACAGGCTGTATCTATAATCACAGCTCCCTGAAGGCTCTATTAAGTATGAACTAAAGAGGGGCTGGTTGAGCTCTCTGGGCTACCATCATTTGATACCCTCCTCTGTTTCTTCACAGAGTATGTGGAACAACCCCTGGTGCGAGTCACTAACAGCATGGTCTCATCAAACAGATCTGTGATCTTCACCTGTGTTTCACCTGACACTGACGTCTCCATCCGTTGGTTCTTCAATAACCAGAGTCTGCATCTCTCAGAAAGGATGACTCTGTCCTCAACAAAGTGTGGACTGAGAATATATCCAGTAGGGTTGGAGAATGTTGGAGAGTATCAGTGTGAGGTCTCCAACCGAGTCAGTTTGGCTACAAGTCCCCCAGTCTGGTTTGAGTGATAAATGAATGAGCTCTCCTCTCATCCTACAGTGGAATGCCAGCATTTCTTTATCAGTGGGGCACTAAAGAGAGAAAAACCATATGGGGAAATTTATCAGTTATCATTCAGAAATAGCCAGCATGTTGTCTCATATCTATAATACTGGGATACATATGTGTACAATGGCAGGATGAGATTTAAAGTGATACTTTATCTCCAAAAAAATTAAAGACACCAATATGGTAAACAGAAATGAAAATGACTTGACAGCTTTAGTTATGGGTCAAAAAGAGCCAAACACCAGAATTCAAGGCAGCTACTTTCAGGAACTACCAAACTTTTGGAAGCTCTTCAATACGGTGTAAAAATAGTGGAGGGTTTGCATAGAGAAAAAAAATTCTCATATGGTCAAATATATTCATTGTTTAACTAACTCATTAAATTAACAATTTTTATGTATTTCAACCTTATAAACTTTACATCTCTTTTGCAAGTTTCTTTTGGAATTTGGTAACAAAAATGCTATAATTGTCTAGTCTTCAACCTCTGCCAAAGACCCAAGAATAATATAATATTAACTGAGTAAGCAGGAAGTGCAGAGCAAAACTTCCAAAACTGTAAAAATGACAGAGACATCCTGTTGTCTGGGGAGTCACCCCAAGGTTTCTCTGTAAGACTGGAGCAGACACATTCGGCCTACAGGCCTAGAATATCTGACAGACTTTCTGTGAAGCAGGGTTTTTGAAGGATTGCCCCGCCTTGTTTGGCAAAGTTCAGCAGTTGCCTTTCTTTGTGTCTTGCTTGTCCAATTTAGACAACATACTATCAGCATCCAAAGCACACATAAGTTTTGCCCACTGGCTAGCTTTACCATAATGAAAGCAAGCTCCACATGGAGGTTCTTCAATGCACATCATCCATTTTTGAAGTGAATTGGTTCTGCCAGGAGCAGACATGTCTCATAAAAAGCCTGATATCATTAGAATACCTTAAATGCCATGTCCTGTAGATCTCTGAAGTTTCTGAAGACCATATGTTCATCTAAAATATATTTGTTTGACTTCGAAAGCATATCTGACATGGCTATAAATTTGATTATTAGATGATTAACCTGTATTTCTTAATTACTCTAAATATTTTGTAATAATAACTTCCAAGGACTGTATATTTACATTACATTGTCAAATGTACTTCATAGGTATAATGCCTTTAACAGGTGTACAAACATTTGCACATTTTGACAAAATGATGTCTTCAAAAGTTTCTTGATAAATCCACCTCTCTTCTCTCCAAAGCTTTCTTTCTCCCAAAAAATCCTGCTTATTCTCTCTTGCCTATCTATTGACCATCCAGCTCTTTATTGAACCAATCACATTGGCACATTTTTACACAGTGTAAACAAATATCCTGCAAGGCGTGTCTGAACCACTTGACCTCGACATACCCACAGGAATAAGAGTCCTGGATGGCAAGTTGTCCAATGTGAGGACTGCAGATGAGAAATAGACAAAATGAGAGATAAGGAAGACAGGAAATAACTGGGTTCATGTGGTCTTGCCTAAACTGGTCCCTTATGCCATCAAGTTGATTAAGAAGTACTGCATCTCTTATCCTATTTGCAGGGGGGAGAAAAAGCCAAGGGTAACAGAGAGCTATGCCAGGTAATGTTGGAAAAGAGAACATGGGACACTTCAGTCACAATACTGTCTTAGTACTAAAAAACTATAGCCTAGAAGGAAGAGTTGGGTCCCCAGAAAGAGCAGCTTCAACTTCCATGAGGCACCAGCTCCAGTCTCAGACCAGCCTTGCCAAGTACAATCCTGGACTAGGATACAGGACCCAAGTTCCCTTTGTGTTTCATCAGTACCTCTGAGGAAGTCTTGGGTCTATCTGAGTCATGATGGGAGATGTCATTTTGTAATATGTTTCTCTTATTGGTTAATAAATAAAGCACTGTTGCTAAATAGGAAGGCAAGATAAGTGGGACTAGGAAACAAGGATTATTCTGGAGATGCAAGATGTAGAGACTTGAGACAGCATAGGTCTGGACCCTCTCTCCGGTAAGATAAGACCACGTGGAAACATTTAGGTTGATACAAAAGGATTAATAGTTAAGACAGAGCTAGCCAATAACAAATGCTAGTAACAGGTCAACAGCTTTATGTCTAATACAGCATCTCTTTGTGTCATTTGAGGCTGGCATGGCTTTGGGACCAGGCTGGTGGGAAAACTGCTCTTAACAGAGTCATCATAGTATTATACTGGCTATGTCTTTCTCTCACCATGTAGGTGAGGGGGACTTATGGCCAGCTAGGCACCAAACGAAGGGGCAGTGTGGGAAGAGGTGCACAGGAGGGTCTAGGCAATGTATGCAGGGAGGCAGGTAAAAGCTAAGAGAGATGTGTAGTCATTGTGAAGGATCTCCCACGCTAGAGCAGCAGTTCTCAACATGGGGGCAATGACCCCGTTGAAGATTCAAACAATCTTTTCACAGGGATTGACATGGGGTTTCCTGCATTCTAGATCTTCACATTATGATTCATGATGGCAACAAAATTAGTTATGAAGTAATAACAAAAATAATTTTATGGTTGGGGAATCACCACAAAATGAGGAACTGTATTAAAGTGTCACAACATCAGGATGGCTGAGAACCACTGTGCTGGAGTTTAGATAAGATTGTTTAGATGTTTGGAATATAAAGTCAATCTATTCAGAAACCAGTGAGGCAGAGTTTGTCTTCTCTGTGGCAAATTTTTGAGGTTTTACTTGACCATCTCTGAGAATGCCTCATTTGGTGGTAACACTAAAGCCTGTATCCTGCGTTAGCCACTCAAGTGCTTATGTTACCACATCCACCCACAGGTCAATTTCTTTAAAAAAAAAATCAATGTGTTTTTCTGTATATGGGGATGTTGCCTACAATATTATGCACCATCAGAAAGCAAAGTCCTTGGAGGCCAGAATAGGGCATCAGATTCCCTTGAACTGGAATTACAGATTGTTCTGAGTCACCCTATGGCTGCTGGGAACTAAATACTATTTCTCTTCAGGAGCGGCAATAACTATAAATGCTGGGCTATCTCTCCAGCATCCCTTTCGTTCTTCCTTCCTTCCTCTCTCTCTCTCTCTCTCTCTCTCTCTCTCTCTCTCTCTCTCTCTCTCTCTCTCTCTCTCTCTCTCTCTCTCTCTGTGTGTGTGTGTGTGTGTGTGTGTGTGTGTGTGTGTGTGTGTGTGTGGGTTATTTTTACTGCATGTATATCTGTGGACCACAAATATGCCCAATGCCCAGAGCAGCCACAAGAGGGCATTTAATACCTTGGAAATAGAATTACAGATTGGTTGTGATATATCATGAGTGTGCACAACAAAACTCAGGTCCTCTCCAAGAGCAATGAGAGTTCATAACCACTGATCTGACTTTCCAGCACTTCCAGGTGAATGTTTTCAGAGGCAGATCTGACTAACAGAAGGTAGTGAGCAAGAACTTGCTAGAACTTAGGCTGTAATGGAAAGATGTATTGGCAGATCTAGGTTAGAAATTTAAGACTCTAACGGATGGAAGCAAATGCAGTGACCCACAGCAAATCACTGAGCTGAGCTCCAGGACTTCCATTCTAGGTGGTTATGAGCAAGGGGGTTAAGATCATAATAGAGAAAACCACAGAGACAGCTGACCTGATCTAGTGGCAGTTAATTTGCATGAGACCAAACTAGGCCCTCTGAATGTGGGTGAGTTATGTGGCATGATTTGTTTGGGGAGTCCATGGCAGTGGTACCAGGACCTATCCTGGGTGCATGACAGTCCATAGTCTGGGTGTATGAACTGTCATTTTGGAGCCCATTACCTATGATGAAATGCTACAGACTGCTCAGTGGGTAGCAGGTCTGCGTGGAGACCAAGACTCAGATGACCACGTCAGGAGTGGCTTCAGCTTGACAGACAGACACAAACACACTTGAGGAGGTTTGCAAACTGCTGCAAAGTTTACTTCAAAGTATCAGGTTTTTATGCAGAAAGAACTGATCTTGGCCACAGTTTAAAGATAAACAAACATTCTATAAAAATGTCAGCAATTCCTTTTGAAGTATGAGATAGTAAATACATCTAAGCAAGTGCATAATTGAGAGCCTCTGTCTATTTTGGCCTGCTTGTGGTCAGCATATCAGAGATTTGATTTACTGAGTAAAGAGAATAATCATTGTCTTTGAACACTAAACTTTTAATAGCAATGATTCAAGGGCCCTAAGATACCAAGTTAGAATTTTGTAGTAACTCCCACAGTAGCCTAGCTGTGGGTAGACTGATTATAGGCAAGGTCACATTGTGGGCTGCTTCCTTAGAGCTTTAGCCCTAATTGTTTATTAGGCCTTGGGCTGACATCTGGCACTGTGGGTTTTATGATCGGGGGCACAGAGGCCAACATCCATCCGCTGAATGTTGGTCTGTATCTCTTTCAGTCCCTGAAACTATATCTAAGTGTTTTCTAGGCTTCTCTGAATTAACAGTGGAGCTACAGTCTAAAATGCCCATAATTAAAAGGCATTATTGTATAGCACAAAACACATCTAGCACCCATTCCAAGCAGTCAGCCAAGTAAGCACCTGCAGGGACCTGGACCACTTTTCCCCAGGAGGCGTAACCACGTGTGGTGCGAACCTCTGGACAGGTAGCCATTGAGATTTCTCTCAGCCATTGCTACACTGCCTCCACTGGGGCTGTTGTGGTAATGCTCAGCCTTGATGCATGGAGGATGGGCTTGGTCCCACCCCAACTTGGTATGCCAGACTTTGTTGACTCTGCAAGGAAGTGCTTACTCTGAGGAGTGGATTGGGGTGAGATAGGGGTAGGTGTGAGTGGGAGAAGAGGAGGGAGGGAGAACTGGAGTTGGTATGTAAAATGAAAAAATACATTAAGAAAGAAATTTGACTCTTTCTCTGTATTAGACCATTGTTACTAATACCTAGGATCTAAGATCAATCTCTGAAAGCATTATATCTCTAAAGAGTACATGAGACATGATAAGAGACTGATGTTATGTTGTTTGAAATCAATTACTTCCTGACCAGATCGAGCCCTGCTTTTGATGTCTGATCTATTGGAAGGGTCAAAGCAAAGCCATGTCTTTTTGCCTTTCTGGAGTAATGACAGTGGCATGTCAGAAAACAAGTTATTTCTTGCCCAGTAGGTGGGTTTGGGATTCCTGAAATTTTTTCGGAAATTGTCCAGAGGCACGTAGCTTAGTTCTAAAGTCAAAGTAGATTGTCCATCTGTTTTCACTTCCTGAAACAGACATTCATTCAGACTCCTGATGACCAAGATTAACATCTGGAAAAACAGCTTCTCCAAATCCAAAGACATATGAGAAGGACTCCATGGTGAAGACACCGGATACATGCTTGTACACACTCAGCTGTGTCTGTCACCCATGGTCTGTGTGAGATAGATGTACACACTGGGATTTCTGGAGGAAGAGATGGGTAGATGACAGTATAAGAATATATTCAACAACATAAAGCACAACATGACACCTCCAGAAACTAGGAGTAATACACCAGCAAGACCTGAACATCCTAACACAGACACAGCAGAAGAAAATGACCTTAAAAATAAATGTATGAAACTGACAGAGGCCCTTAAAGAAGAAAAGAGAAACTCCCTTAAAGAAATGGTGAAAAGAGCAAACAAAAATATGGAAGCAATCACCAAATCCCTTCAGGAAAGCCAGGGGGGGGAAATCAATCAAGTGGGTGAAGTAAAAAGTTCCAGACTAGAAAACTGAAATACAGGCAATAAAGAAAACACATTCTGATGGAATGCTAGAAATGGAAAATCTGGGTAAAAGATTGGGAACTACAGATGCAGGCATAACCAAAGGAATACAAGAGATAGGAAGTAGAATTGCAAGTGTTGAAGATATAATAGAGGAAATAGATTTATGAACCAAGGAAAATGTTAAATCCAACAAATAATTAACACAAAATATCCAAAAAACCTGGGACACCATGAAATGACCAAACCTAAGAATAATAGGGATAGAAGAAGTGAAGAAATCCAGGTCAAAGACAAAGAAAACATACTCAAGAAAATCATGGAAGACAACTTTTCCAACCCACAGAAGGACATGCCTATGAAAGTATAAGAAGCTTACAGAACTCCAAATAGAGTGGAACAAAGTAAAATGTTTTTTCACCAGGTAACAATCAAAACAAACAAACAAAAAACATACAGAATAAAGCAAGAATATAAAGAGCTGCAACGGAAAAAGATCAAGTAACATATAAAGGCCAAGCAACTCGAATTACTCATCACTTCTCAGTAGAAACTCTGAAAGCCAAAAAGTCCTGAATAGAAATCCTATGGACACTAAGACCATGGATGCCAGCCAAGACTACCATACCCAGCAAAGGTTTCAATCACAACAGATGTAGAAAACAAGATATTCTATTAGAAAATCAGACTTAAACAATACATATTTCTACAGAAATAACTACAAGAAAAACTCCAACCCAAGGAAGTTAACTATGCCCACAGGCAATAGATAATCACACTTTACCAAAAGTCAAAAAGGTGAGGGGGTCCACACACAATACCAACAACAACAAATCCAAAACAAACAAGAATCAACCACCAATGGTCATTAATATCTCTCAATATCAATGGTCTTAACTCATCTATACAAAGAATCAAGCTAACAGAATGGACATGAAGACAGAATCCATCCTTCTGCATATAGGAAACACACCTCACTTCAAAGACAGACATTACCACAGAGTAAAGCCTTGAGAAAAGATTGTCCAATCGAATGGACCAGAAAAAAAAGCTGGTATAGCTATCCTGATATCTAAAAAAACTAGATGACAAATTAAAATTAATCAAAAGAGATGATGAATGTCATTTTATATTCATTACTAAAAAATTGTTCAAGATGAAGTCCCAATTATAAACAGCTATGCCCCAAATACAAGAGCACCCACATTTGTAAAAGAAACATTACTAAAATTTAAATCACACATCAAACCCCACACATTAATAGTGAGACTCTTCAACAATCCACTCTCACCACTGGACAGAACTACCAGACAGAAACTTAACAAAAATTAATGGAGCTCACAGAGGTTATGACTCAATTAGGCCTAACAGGCATCTATAGAAATTCCATCCAAACACAAAAGAATATACCTGATGGGAGATGTCATTCTATAAATACATTTCTCTTATTGATTAAAGAATAAAGCACTGTTGGCCAATAGGAAAGCAAGATAGGTGGGACTAGGAGACTAGGAGGAGAGGGGAAGAGGTAGGGAGAAGTTTCAAGATGTGGGACAGGGAGAGGAGACATCCAGCCCCTCTCTCCCATAAGATAAGACCACGTGGAAATACTTAGATTAATAGAAATGGGTTAATATTTAAGACAGAGCTAGTCAATAAGAAATGCTAGAAACAGGCTAACAGCATTATATCTAATACAGCATCTCTGCATTTTATTTGGGGCTGGCACAGCTGTGGGACCAGGCCAGTGAGAAAACCTACTTGTAACATACACCTTCTTCTCAGCACCTTGTGGAACCTTCTATAAAATCAGCTGCATAATTGGCAACAAAGCAAACCTCAACAGATACCAAAAAATGGAATAATACCCTGCATCTTATGATTTAAAGTTAGAATTCAACAACACTAATTGCAGAAAGCCTACAAACTCATGGAAATTAAACAATTCTTAATTGCATCACTCCTGGGTCAAGGAAGAAATAAACTACAGACTTTCTAGAATTCAACAACAGTTTGAAATGCAAAACATACCCAAACTTATGAGACACTTTGAAGGCGGCACAAAGGGGAAAGTTCATAGCATTGAGTGCCTACATGAATAAAATTAAGAACTCTCACACTATCAATCTGTCAGCACACCTGAAATCTCTAGACTCACCCAGGAGGAGTAAACACCAGCAAATAACAAAATTGAGGGCTGAAATAAAAAAAAAAAACAGAAACAGAGAAAAGAATGCAAAGAATCACTGAGATAGAATATGTTCTTCAAGAAAATCAGTATGTAGACAAACATTTATGCAAACTGACCAAAAGGCCAAAAAAAAATATCCAAATTAGCAAACTCAAAACTGAAAAGGGTGACATACAACAGACCTAGGAGAAACCGGAGAATCATCTGGTCATACTTCAAAAACATGTGCTACAAAAAATTGGAAAATTTAAAGGAAATGGACAATTTTTCAGATAGGTATCATGTGCCAAAATTAAACCCAGAGCAGAAAAACAGTTGAAATAGACCTATAACCACTAAGGAAATATTAGCAGTCATCAAGAGTTTCACAACCAAAAAAAATGCCCGAGGCCAGATGGTTTCAGTGCAGAATTTTACCAGAATGTCAAAGAATAGCTGGTGCCAATACTCGCCAAATTGTTGAACACAATTGAAACAGAAGGAGCCATATTAACCTTAGGAGGCTACAATTGCCATGGATACCTTAAAGGCTCTTCCACTTTAATATGATTGATGACTACCTTAAATTCCACCATAGAGCATTCATCCAATAGCTGATGGAAGCAGAAGCAGAGATTCACAGCTAAGCACTGAGCTTGGTGGAATCCAGGTGTAGAGAAGGAGGAGTAATGAGAAAAGGGGTCAAGACCATGCTGGAAAAACTCATAGAAACAGCTGACCTGAGCAAATGTCATGGACCCCAGGCTGATGCTGGGCAACCAGCATAGGAATGGCCCAGGTGTGCTGAATGTGGGTGTCAGTTGTGGAACCACTGGCAGTTCCGTAGATTTATCGCTAGTGCATGAATGGGCTTTAAGATCCCATTCCCTATGGAGGGATACTCTCTCAGGCTAGATACATGGTGGAGGACCTAGGTCCTGACTCAAATGATGTAACAGACTTTGATGATTCCCCATTGGAGGCCTCACTCACCCTGAGGAGTGAATGAGGCTTGCGATGGTGGTGCTGGTGGCAAGAATGGGAGGACAGGAGAAGAGGGAACTGGAATTGGTATGTAAAATAAGATTGCTTTCAATTTCAATAAAAACTGATTTTAAAAAGAAACAAAAAGCTAACACATGACAGAACAAATATTTTAGGAGATGGAATATTTATGGAGTAAAAGGAACAAACCCAAATGTGGAATCACCAGAGAGAAATGGAAGTCTGTGCCTTTAGAAGGCCACAATAGCTCTGAGAGCCATTTCAACCTCCAATGATTTGACCCAGTGGAGGCTAGGAGTGTTTTGCATGCAGTAGGCAGGTGTTTCTGTGCCAAGCACAACAGCCCGGATTCCAACACCAGTGCATCATACATACTGGAAATCCCTACATACATATGTGTTAAGTGATCCTATATGTGAGAGGTGTCACATTTCTCAATCACGTGGAAATCCTGAGCTTTGCCAAACGTAACATGTCATACTTGGTTCCTGCATTGACCTGGATGGATGGATGGATGGATGGATGGATGGATGGATGGATGGATGGATGGATGGATAAATGTGCGTGAGCAAACACAGGGTAACTTGACCAACCAAAGTGTTAGCATAGGTGGTTTTGTGTCATGAATCTGAATGGAACTGATGAGTCTGTCTGGCCCTGTGTGATTACACAGTTGTCGTGCAGAAGGAATAGAAGTTACTCACGAGTAACATTTATGTTGACTGGGTCACATTATGCTGCCACCACTGGGTCTCAGATTACACACCCATAGCCTACTGAGTCAGTCCTAATAGTGATAGTCCTGTTGATCTTGGACACCTTCAGTCTGACGCCTATGAGAGGCTATGACCACTAGTCTGCCACAGGGTAGGTTTATAGAGCAATGCTGTGCTGAGAGCAGAGGAGATTCCTGTTTGGAACCTCAGACTCTTGTAAGGCTCTCATTCAACTAGTGTTGGCCTCTCACCACCTCCCTCCTGACCAGAATGTGAAGTAAGGACAATCACAGGAAACGGAGGGTAATTCAAGTGATCAGAGATGGCGTGGCCTCCTGTGCTATGAGAAAGAAGTACAGACTTTGTTACATGTGAGTTGAGATATAGAGCTTGATAGTAAAGAGAGCAGGATGACCAAGTAACCCAGAGTGCTGTGTCTCTCCAGATGCACTGGCCATCCCTGCTCAGCCCTGGGTCAGAGCCCTCCAAAACTTTGCTGTCTAAGGCTGTCCTGCAGATAGGTGCTGATGAGAATTCCCATGTTGCCTCCCTGGGTATACACACAACTTGTCCTCGGGACTTGATGTCTGGACAGAAACCTTGGAGAGGGTGCCAGGGTGCCAGGAGCAGGTCTGCTCTCAACCCAGTGGTCCAGCTGGACCACATCATAAGCCATTCTTCTTGGGTAGTCCCTGATGACTGACATGAGCCACTGATTACCAAAGCATGAGTCTAGGAATGACCTAGGAGTGTATCAGGGGGCCTTTGAGTACCATCCTTGGTGCCAACTCAGGGTTCACAGACAGTGCTAAGGCAAGCATGGAGACTAGAAAAATCTGAGAGTGAAAGAAAGTCTCCGCTATGTACTTTTCTACATCACTTTCTTTATTGTTCTGCCAACCTCAAAGTTTTCAGCTTGTATACACATACACACACAACCTGCAATTCCCTGGCAACGGCAAGCTTGTAAGACTTGCATTTCTCAGGGTCATAAAAACAGATAAGGGCTACACAAAGGGGGTAACTGTCAGCTTCCTTTGTGGCTCAGAGGGGGCATGACTTGTAAAATGCCCAGGCAATTCTAAGAGGCAAAGGGGTCAATTGAGGAAGGGGTTATAATTTCTAAGAAGTGAGAGGGGGAGTTCATGTGTTAAACTACATTTCTACATGTCTCAAAAACGTCCAAATATGTATCAAAAATGTTAACAAGGAAAGGAACCTTGTGTGATGTCACCCTGTGAATGCCACTGTTGTCAGCCATTTACCATGTCTTGACATGTGTGCCTCAAACAAACTATGGATCACAACTATTTAGTAAACACTTATGTGCACAGAGAGAGAAGTCCCTTTTCCAGTCACTCTTCCTCCCTTCACATGGATGATTGGTGCCTACTAGGCAGCATTTGGGGTTATATGAATAAGTTTTAAATGGAATACATCTGGAATATGAGAAGATTCATTTATCTTTATGCGATTTGGGGATTCATAAATTTTGTTTCCATGGATTCTGAGAATTACCTATATATTTGATTCACAACCTATGCTCTTAACTCCTGCAATTCTTTTCCTTTTTGGAAACCAAGTCTCCCTTATGCCCTGGCCTTTTCTGGAACCCACCTTTATCCCAGAATTGCAGTCATGAGTCACCGTGCTGGCTGTACCTGAGTGGTGACTGATTATTTTCACAGCATAGCTTTCCTCCTTGTTGTACCAAATCAATAAAGAAACTCCCCAGATCTGCTGTAGGATGAGAGGAGAGAGGTCACTCATTCACCACGGCCAACCTGACTGGGAGACTGGTCTTTGAACTGATGGGGTTGGAGACCTCACACTGATACTCTCCAGCATCCTCCATCCTGAAAGGATCTATGCTGAGCTGGCACTTTGTTGGGGACAGTGTCATCCTCTCAGTGAGCTGCAGATTCTGGTTATTGAACATCCAACGGATGGAGAGTCCAGTGTCAGCTGAGAAGCAGGTGAGGACCACAGAGTTCTGTGCAGTAACTGTGGTGCTGGTGACTCGGATAAAGGGCTGTGTCACGGGCTCTGTGAAGGAAAAGAGGGGTGGAATTAACAATAACCCTGCAGAGATCTCAACCACCCCTCTGTAGTTAAGGGACACTTAATAACATCTTCAGGATGGAGACACAAGGGCTATGGCAATAGATAGAATACTTGTGGTTTGGATCTGTCACCCATGGCCTGTGTTGACCTGGTTTATCCTCTGTGTTCCCTGGTCTCTGTTTCTCTTTGCCAGTGATCACTGCCAGGGCCCCGAATTGAGCTTAGATATGAGCAATGACCTGACCTTGGGATGGGGAGCTGCCCAAATCAGCAGCATCTTTTACTACTTACCTGCAGAATACAATTCCATAGGTTGGACCCCTAAGGACAAGGAGCTGCCTGGAGACCTGTCTCCTCTGTCCCTCCCCTTGGGCAGCCTGGCCTTCCTCTGAAGTCTCCTAAGCACTTAAGAAGAGTTGGATTATTCCTGGCACCTGTCCACTGAGATTCATGTATAGAAGATACCCAAGTGACCTAGCTAACTGCAGATGCCATGTCAGTACACAGTTGGCTCCACACTCTATGGGTCTTGGACAGTTGGTTAAAGCCTTGTTCCCTGTCAGCTCTCACAGGAAGTCAAATTCTAGCCCTTGAGACAAGATCTCCATGATCACCTGGAGCTGAGTCTGGAACAGAGGTCTGGATCCAGGGTTTCCTGATGCACACCTCACCATGATGAAACCATAGTTTCCCTGATCGTTCTTGCTCAAGGACATGTTCATTCATATTGAGCTCCCCAACTTTCTGAGGCTGACTGACATCCTTGAGCTGAGTTACTCAGCACACATCCTCCTTTGTAGGTGGAGTCAGGTGAGGGAGTCTGGTCTATTTCAGTGTGTCTACCCAATGTATGTCCTTCACGCAGTGCTCAAACGCCAATGAGGAGGCATGATATAGAGAGCAGGAAACCAATCCACAACATTCAGTCCTGTGTGAGTAAAGGGAAATCAACCACACCAGAACTCAGAGGTCATAAAAAATCACTTACTGTATATGTGGAGATATACATATGCTTCTTGAATTTCAAACTGTGTATTTAAGGTTCGTAGGGTGTAGAATCCAGCATCCTTCTGGGTGGCGTTTTGGAGCAGCAGGGATCCATTGGGGTACACAGTCTCTCTACCGCTGTGTGCAAGCCCCAGACTAATGTTATTAGCAGTTATTTTGTTCCGTGCAATTTCATGTCTGCTGACAATGGTCACGCCTTTGTACCAGGAAAAAACGCGAAGGTTCTCTGGGATATTATGAGCAAGTAGGAGAGCATTTTCCCCTTCAACAACATTGGTTGGCATTGGCTCAATAGAGAGCTGGGCCATGGTGGGAGGAAGCCTGCAGCCTAAAAGGGAGGGTAGACGGGAAGAGAGAAAGATTCAATACTGAGACCTTTGTCTTTGGTAAAGATCTGGGGCCTGATCAAAGAGAAGCTTACATCACTCAACTGAGATGGGTGGAAGTGTCTGTCAAACTCAGAGTAAGGAAGTAAGCAGATGACCTCCTTGACTTCTGTGTACCTGACTGTGTCTCTTCCTGTGTGGAGAGCCCTCTCCTCATGTGTTTGCACACTCACTGTTCCTACATGCCTGCTCACACTCAGAAAATGTGGAGGCAGGAGGGGCCTTTCCTCACTTCTTCCTCTACAGACCCAGTCTTCACACGCTGCCCTCTGTGACCTCTCACCTCCCTGTGTGCAGTCCACCCCTGACTTCCAGTCCACTAGAGCTGGAGCCTTACTATAAAACAAGTTTGTTCTTTCCGGAAGGCCCCATACATGGACGGGCTCAGCTACATGTGGGTGGATGGAAGAAGGACCGTCTGTTGATGGATTTTCACATCCAGCTGTTTATGAAATTGTCATGTGTGGAGCTACTGACATCAGTTACAACTCCAGCTTGCGTTAACTTATGCATGTGAGTGGAGTGGGCGTGTGGATATGGGTGGGTGGGTGTGGATGTGTTTGTGCATGAGCATGTGTGTGCCATCCTGTGTCTATGCGTGCATGCAAGTAACCGCACCTAGGTTGGAGCCTTTCCTATCCTTCTACTTTAGGAGGTTCCAGCCAGGCTCTGATCTCCTTCCCCACCCCCTCACACAATCAGACTGTGTTCTCCTTCCTGTGAACAGGAGCTACTACCAGGGCTACACCATTTGCAGAGAAGGGCACACTGGTCCTCCTTGGGGCAGCCATCTTTTCTGCCCTCCCTCTGTGGAAAAAACCTTTTCCTCCAGCACTTCCCGCCATCGCCACAGACTTCCACTCTCTGAGCTCTGCCTCTTGACAGGCAGGGACACTTCTGAGGTTAATGTGAATGTTGTCGGGAATGGTGTCCAAGGCCATTCTCTGTCCTTACAGCTCTTAGTCCTGCCTGCTATCCCAGTCAGGTTCTCTGTATATTTTTCAGTCCTGCAGACCATGCAATGAGCAACAAGACTGATGATCAGCTCTGTGCCCTAGGACAACAACATCTCACCCCAGGGATGCCCTCTGCTATGTTCTCCCAGTGGATCCTTCATGACATGGAATCCTAGCAGAGAACCTAGTCTGCCTTCTGTTCTCAATGCATTGATAATCTGGGGTTTATTCCCCACAGAAAAGTGACATAGATGTCTATGAAAGTTGTAAAGGGAACAGCTGAGTAATACCTTGGAAAGGTGAAAGACCCACTCTCAATACAGGGACATGAAACTCAGGAGGGAAATCCATGAAGATGTGAAGCAGGAGGAGACCTGAGTCCTAGAGGGAGAGTGATGGTTCCATCGAACTAGGAAGAGTTTCAGAAGTACCCTCCATCTTCCTGTGCTTGTTGAGCCATGCCTTGGGTATCTACATGTCCTCCTGGGATGCAGCTGACATATATCTAGTTGAAGTCCTCATAGGATGTGCCAGGAGATAGGGGGTGGTAATAGGATCCTCAGGCATAGAAATATGCTTAGAAACACAGGAAAAAATGATGTCTAGGAAGGCTGTAAGTGACTTACAGGTCTATAGGGGCATGGATGGAAGGTAGGCTACAGTTAATCTCATGGCTCCTGGAAATAATTTTCTAGGTATTGATATTTTTTTTGTCCTTCTATAACCACCTAATGATTACTAGAGGAACTGTCCCTCGTGTCTTGGAGCTGTCCAGTTCAGCACCTCTTTTACTATTAACTTGCAGAAGAGAATTCCAGAGCTGGACCCCAGAAGACAATCACTTGCAAAATGGACTTCTGTCATTTGTTACTCTACTTGGGGATCCTGACCTTCTTGTGCGATCTCATAATTCCACCAGAACAATTAATTATCTGTCTAGGCACCTACCAGCTATACCCCCCATGTGCTCTCTCTGAGTAAGATATTCAGGTGACCCAAGCTAACTATTGCTCTCATGACAGTGCACTAGCTGGTTCCATATACCAATAAAGCCTTGTTCCTGGTCAGCTCTAACAGGAAGTCAAAAGCAAGCAGTAACTAAAAGCACCCAAGTGTCATCTCTAGTCAGAGACAGGGATTTGAAGTCAGGGCTTCCCGGCACTCTCTGTGAGGATCCCATGACTTCATCAGCCAGGGCCTGTCTGACTCCCACAATATCTGTCTGGAGACATCTTCATGGTGAGGGCCCCAGTGTCTTGGCTACATCTGACATCCTGGGGCTGAGTTTACCAAGCATATGTCCTCAACTCTACAGGTAAAGAGAGATGAGGGGTCCTGGTGTATTACAGTTTGTCCACTCCATGTGCGTCCTGCAGTAAGGGTCCAAAAGCCCCATGTAGGGACACAATGGGAAGGAAGGAGAGCAGCCACAGCCCATTTCTGGGAGTTCAGTGTATGAAGTAGGATAAGCCACACCCAGCAGTTAGAGACCATGAAGAATCACTTACTGTACACATGGAGTTGTACATGTACTTTTTCAACTTTGAAATCTCTGTTTAAAGTTTGTAGTGTATAGAATCCTGAATCCCTCTCCATGACATCCTGGAGCAGAAGAGATCCATTGGTGTACACCATTGCTCTTCTGATATAGGCAGGCCCCCGGGTGATGTAATTCATGGTTCTGCTGTATTCCACAATCTTAGAAGTCTCAGTGCTATACACTGATTTGTACCAGGTAAAGGCTCGCAGATCTTCTGGAAGATTATGAACAAGGAGAAGAACGTTTTCCCCTTTCACAGGATTCTGTGGCACTGGATCTATCATGACTTGGACAGAAGTGAGAGGGTTACAGCACACAGAAGGGGAGGCTGAAAGACAAAAGAAAAACAGTTATCATAAGGATTGTTATGCTTGGTGGAAAGATAGCAACCTTCATCTAAACAGATGACAGACATAGCTCAGCCTAAAGATGAGGGTGTGGGTGTTTCTAACCCACATGGTGATGTCATCAACATCATTTCCTCAGTTGTCCTGAATAATTCATTTGCAGCTGCTCTTCATTGCTCTCAGTCAAGAACTGCAGACTGAGGGATTATGCCTCCTCTGAACTTTTTCTACACAGAGCCCCACATCCTCATTCTATAGCTTTTTTCTCAAATTCACTTGTTGCTCCAGGGAAGCCCTGAATTCAACTTCTACATGTCCTTGCTACATTTCCCTGAATCCTGCAAGTCTAGGACTGGAAAAGGGCCAGAAGAAGTCTAATATTCTTGGCAAGCTCAGGTGTTATAAAAGACTTAGATTCTAGGATGGCGGGTATTATGTCAAAGCCACACAAGCTACAGTTGATTTGGAAGAGGGGGGCTCAATTGAAAATGCCACTCCCATGTTGGTCTGTGGGCAAATCTATGGTAAAATGTTTTAAATTGGTGATTGATGTGGGAGAGTCCAGCCCACTGAAAGCAGTTCTGCTCCTATCCTAAAGGTTCAAGGGTGATATAAGAGACAAGGCTGAATGGGACTGACTCAGACTCCCTGAATTTGGGTCTCAGCTAGAAGGACTGAGCAGTCTGGGGGACCTCAGACAGTAGAAACAGGATCTATTTCTGGTGCACAAAAGGACCTTGTGGACACATCCCCCATGGAGGGATACCCCCTTAACCTAGAGGCAGGAGAGAAGTCCTAGTCCCTACTTCAAATGACTTGACAGATTTATATGACCCCACCTGGATAGCATAGCCCTACAAGTGAAATGGGGGTGGGGGATGGGAGGAGAGGGTGGCCAGGGTGCATGTCACAGGGGAAAGAGGGTAAGAGGTAGGGAGGGAGGATTGGGAGGGAGGGAGGGGAAACTGGGATCCACATGTAAAATTTTTAAATTATAAATAAAAAATAAAAAAAGAGACAAGGCTGAGCAAGCAATGAAGAACAAACTAATAGGCATCACTCCTCCACTGTCTCTGCAACCATTCCTAGATTTTATTTGTGATACTCATGTTTGGAGAAAATAAATGCCCCAGTTTCACATAGACAGTCAAAATAAGATTGCTTCCATTCAGCACTAAGAGGCACTAACAGTCTAGCCCTGGAAAAATGTCCCCTATGGTCACTAGCAGTTGAGCCTAGGACAATGGAGTATGGTCAGGCTTCCCGGTGATTGCCTCTCTATTAAGATGCCATGGGTTCCTCAAGCAGCTCCTGTCTGGTGCCTACATGGTCTTTCTCGCTGTAATTTGCATTGAGATCCCCACGAGACTGAGCATCATGTGACATCTCAGGCTGAGTGACTTTGCATCAAGGACTTACTTGACAGAGGAGGAGTCAGATGATAGAGTATGATCTATCAACATTTGTCTCCATCATGTGTGTCCACCACTCAGTGCTCAAACACCAACATGGAGGCGCTAAGCACGGGCCAGAAAAGACAGTGCTGTGTGTCTAAACACCACAGAGCCTGACTGATGGCTGAGAATCACTTACTGTCCACCAGGAGTTTCACATGCACTAGGCCAACTTTCAGATCTGAGGTCAGAGTCCGCAGGGTGTAGAATCCAATGTCATTCCTGGTGACGTTCTGGAGCAGCAGGGATCCATTGCTGTACACTGTCTCTCGACCACTGTGAGCAGGGCCCGGCACAGTTGAATTTGTGGCTATTTTGTGTCGGGCAACCTCATGGTTCTTGAACACAATTGCTCCTTTGTACCAGAAAAGGGTTTGAAGATTCTTCGGGAGATTGTGAACCACTAAAAGGGCGCTTCCCCCTTCAGCAACTCTGGGTGGAACCGACTCAACAGTCGGCAGGTCAGAGGGATGGTGCCCACAATGGGAGGCTGGAAGGGAAGAAAGATCCATTAGTAACAGCACTTTTGTATTTGCCTAAATTGAGGCCCTGTGTCATGAGCACGTGAGTCCATTGCTCAGTCAAGATGTGTGTCTCCCTGTCCTACCAGGTAAGTCACATGATCTCCATGCATTCAGTGTCCCACACATGCCATTTTCTCTGTAAGACACTCTCTGATAAGTAGTTATCATGGCCCTGGCTCCCTGCCCTCAGACCCTGTCCACATTAGGTGCAGGTTGGTGTTGGGGGTGGGGGATGACTTGCTTGTTTCCCTACAGACATTGACACCTGACTCCTGAATTTTCTGTTGTCTATGTTCTTTCTTCTTGTGATTCCAGGCAACAGCTGCCTTCATCTCTCAGCTTTCTTTGCTGGACTATCTTCAATTCCACTTGTAATATACTTTTGTGAAGACCATGGTTAATCTCACTTTTGGAAGGCATGTTACCTATAAAAGGTTCTGACACCTGTGGAAAATGAATGAATGAATGAATGAATGAACATGAGAATGATCAACAAATGTTCCAAAGTCCAGCATGTCCAGAGTTTTATTCAATTTTTTACATTTATTTCCATTTCTTGTGTTCATGATTGCATGCCGGTGTGAACACATGTGTATTCCTACATAGATGTGTATATTGCTAGGTGTGTGCCACAGTATGTGTGGGGCAGAGGACAACTTTGAGGAGTAAGAGGGATCTCTCCCTCCACCACATGGGACATGGTGACTAAACTCAGGTCACTGGGCCTGGCAGAATTTGCCTTCACTCAGTGAAACAGCTCACTCACCCACCCAGGTTAGATTCTTTTCTTTGTCACTTGTTATAGTTGGGAACATCTGCCTTCAGAACACAGCAGCCATCCTGGCTGTCATTGAATAGAAAACAGTCCAGATTTCAGCGTTACCCCTTACCATTTCCTGCTCACTGAGAACTTCGTGCTGATGGACTTCTCTCCACCTCTGTATCACATCCACTAATGGGGCAAACAGACACCTTGATTCTCCTTCAGACTCTTGTCCTCCTTAGAGACTCCACCCAGGGCCTGACACACACACACACACACACACACACACACACACACACACACGGGAGCATGCGCGCACATGGATGGGGAATTATCTTCACGTATGAGACTAGCCCTTGCCCACAGCACCCCTAAGACAAGATAGGGATCTTCCCATGGAACAAGGCAGGGTCTCCAAGGGATCCAGTACTGCGACCACACTCCTCTGCCCCACAGTCAGCTCTGCTGTCCCACGGTCAGCTCTGATGTATCTGAGTCTGCTCTGCTGTCTTGTCTCCCTCTGAGCTAAGCCTGCTACAAGGCAGAAACCCATCAAAGAGCCACATGGATTGTGGGTGGGTCCTTGTTCAAGGCACTTCTCCCTCATCTCTTTGGCATTGCTTAGTGATTCTCTTCATGAATCTCATTATTTTTCGGCCCTCCAGACCACACAGTGAGTAATGGGCCAATAATCATCCCTGCGTCACAAAATCCAACAGCTCACCCAGGGTTGTCCTCTGCTGTGCCCTGGCCTTGGCTCTGTAGCACCAAAGTAGGGGACTCTCTCATCCCTATGCATGTTCGGTGACATAGAAACTCTGCTGTGAACCAAGTTGTCCGTGTGTCCTCAATGCTCTGGTAAGGTGGAATTTGCTCTCATTCAGAAGGTGACAGATGTCTGTGATGATTATAAAGGTACCACCTGAGTGATGCCAGGGAAAGGAAAGTCATTGCTTATCACTAGGGGACCATTTAAGGTCAGATCCATTATCACTAGAGGGCCATTTAAGGTCAGATCCAGCACAGACATCCAGTAACAATTCTATCAGGAGACCCATGTCCTGATGTTTTGGAAGGTTACCTAAGTCCTAGAAAGGTGTGGTCTCACTCTGCTGTTGAGGGTTTCAAATGGAAACCTGAATTCCTGCCACATTTTAGCAGAGGTATGATTCAGGTTTGCCTGTCTCCACTCTGACATTTTAGGAATGTCTCTAACCTTTCCTTGGAAATTCCCCTGTGGTCACCCTCTCTTTCCCTATGCTAGAAGGAAGGAGGCTGAACATGGTTCCCTAGCACAGTGCTTTTCTCAGATAAATGAAGCATCAGTAGGTCAGATTGGCCTGTGGGAGGGACCTCCAGGTCTATTGGAACAGAGATGGAATCATATATGCGTCTTTCATCTTCTCCAGGAAACCAGCACATCAGTGTCTGACTATGAGCTCATATCACCCCCTGGTGATCAACAGGATGACAGTAGCTTATGGCTGGGAGATTTAAAGCCCAGTGGAGCCTGTTACTATCTGCCTGCATGAGGGAATTCCCTGGGTTTGACCCCAGAGGACAAGAACATACCAAGCAGATCTGTGTCCTCTGATCTTCATCCTGGAGACACTGATCTTACTGTCAATTCTCATAAGGCCATCAAACCAGTTGCCTGTTGCCCTGGGCACCTGTCTGGCTCTATCCTGCATGCTGAGTCTCAGAAGGAGGTGACCAGGGGACATAACTTGAATGTGGCTCTAGGATCCGTGCACTAGTTGGTGTCCCATGCTGTGAAATATGGACAGGCAAAAACTGTTGCTCCCTCTCAGTTCCATAAGGAAGTACAAGTCCGAACCTGGGAAAATACTCCCTAAGGTCACCTGTAGTCAAGCCTGGGAGAGAGGGCTGGAAGCATGGATTCCTGTTGGTCACCTCTCTCTGAGGATCCCAACAAATGCCTGATGCCAACAGGGACCTTCTCAGTAGCATGTTTGCGATGAGAACACGAAAGACAAGGCTGAACCTTATGCACTTGGATTGACTTACTCCTTCCCATCACACACACACACACACACACACACACACCCCCTCTGAGGGTTCAGTCAAGGCAAGAATCTGATATATGGTCATTTGTCTAAAGTATGTGTGTCCTGCATGAAAAGCTCAAACACCAGCATGGAGACACAGCACAGAATGAAGGTATGAACAGATCAGGCAAGAGAGTGCCATGTGTGTACACGCAACCCAGGAATGAATGATTGAAACAATCACTTACTGTCCAATTGGAGTCGCACATGTGCTAATTGAGTTTTCAGATCTGTACTCAAGGTCCGTAGGGTGTAGAATCCAGTGTCATTCCAGGTGACATTCTGGAGCAGCAGGGATCCATTGCTGTACACCGTCTCTCTACCGCTGTGTGCAGGGCCGAACACAGTTAAATTTGTGGCTATCACCTGTCGGGCAACCTCAAGGTTCTTGAACACGATTGCTCTTTTGTACCAGAAAAATGCTCGAAGATTCTTCGGGAGATTGTGAACCACTAGAAGGACACTTTCTCCTTCTGCAAAGCTGGGTGGTACTGATTCAATAGTGGGCTTGGCGCTGGTGGGAGGGCGCCCACAAGGGGAAGCTAGAAGGGAAGACAGAGATCAATCGAGAGTTGGTCCTTCACATTTGGCTAAGACGAGGCCCCGTGTCCTGAACAAGTGTCCATAGCTTAGCTTCGTTAAGTGGGTGGGTGTCTTCCTGTCATTTACTGACTTCCAGGTCCTCAGTGTCCCTGCAGTTGTCATTTCCTATGTATGGCACACTCTGCTCAGGTGTCAACATAGAGACACAAGCAGAGAAGAGGTAGGCACAGGGTAGATTTGACATTTCTCTGTGTGTTCAATGGAACGAACCCCACTCAGCACCCAGAGTTCACACAGAATCACTTACTGTAAACGTGAAGGTATATGGTTGTTGTTGATACAACTCCGACATGTTTATTTATGGTGCGGAAGGTGTAGAATCCTGTGTCATTCTGGGTGACATTGTGGATCTGCAGAGAGCCGTTGCTGTACAATCTCTCTCTACCACTGTGTACCGGTCCTATCACAGTTCCACCCTTGGCCAGCGAATATAGTGCAATTCCATGGTTCAAATCCTTCACCCCTTTGTGCCAGACAAAGGCTAGAAGATTCTCTGGTAGATTATGAACGCGTAGAAGGACGTTTTCTCCTTCAACCACTTGGGGAGGCACTAACTCAATGGTGACTTGGGCAGTGGTGGTCAGGTGCCAGCAGGTTAAAAGGAAGACTAGAAAGGAAGAGAGACGAGTCACCAATACTGAGCAAGTGAGGCACTCACTACTCACCTTTGGTGTGTGGGTAGGGATGTGTCCACTCTCCTTGATAGAGGTCAGAAACATGACCTCCATTCCCTCACTGCCTATTGTTTCCTCTATGGAATTCTGGACTCAGTTTCCGCTGACTCCCCCACTCGGTGTCCCCACATCCCCCTCCTCACATGGTGTATTTGGTGTGAGGAGCAATGCCTCTCTGACTTCCTCTTCTAGAGGATCATTGCTCAGAATTTTTTCTCTATCCCCTGTGTGCTTCCAGTCAACCCCTGACTTCATCGTCTAGATGCTCTGATGTCAGGTCCACTAGAAGCAGGGGTTTGCAAAAACAGGAACTAGTGTGACCTCTTTGGAAGGTTCATTTTCTGGAAAATATTCAGGCACCAGTGGATAGAGGAAGGAAGAAGGGAAGGAACGAAAGAAAGAAAGAAGGAAGGAAGGAAGGAAGGAAGGAAGGAAGGAAGGAAGGAAGGAAGGAGAAAGTCATATCCTTAGGTTTATCTAAATAGTTCCCATGTTTTGAGCAAATAACAATCATTATACACAGTGTGATTTAATTATTTTTGTTTTCTTATGTACTATATGTGTGTCTCTCTGAAGACACCTGTCTCAGATTGTGCAACGGTGGGTGTAATGACAGCACCTGTGTGGGGGACAGAAAAGAACCTGCAGGACTCTGTTCTCTCCATCTACCCTATGGGAACAAAGGACTGAAATCAAATTGTCATGTCTCCACACACTGAGCCATCGCAGTAGGCCACCCTGTTTGATTTCTAATTGGAGGATCATACTGCCATGGTTGGGAATATCAGGCTTCAGAACATTGCAGTCAATATAAGTGACTTTGAATGAGAAACAGTTGATGTTTTTTCCCTTCCCCTCATTGCCTCCTATCCACTGAGAGCTTCAGGCTGCTGAGCCTCTGTCACTCACCCTACCTTCTGCCCCATGACTGCAAACAAATCCCTGAGTCTCCTCTGGGGCTTCTTTCATCTTTCAAAGACTCCAGCCTACCTCTGAGCTCCCTCCCCTGCACAGTCAGAAAGTAGGTGCACTTACCTGTGAGCAGGAGACCCTGCCAAGGGGTGCAGCCTTTGTAGGGAATCATAGCATATACCTCCATCTCTCCTCTCAGTGTCCCATCCTCCCTATGAGGAGAACTTCAGCTCCAACACAACGTCCAGGCTCTGCCGTCCTTCCTCCTTCTCAGATGAGCAGTCTCCCAGGCTGGAGCACTTCCCAGAATTCAAGGGGCTATGGGTCGGTTATTGGGTCTGTGTCCAAGGTACATCTCTGTCTCTTCCACTCTCTGTGCTGCCCCACATCTCCTCAACTTTCCTCTCTTTATGTTTCTCCTCCAAGCAGCACACTGAGTAACAATGCTGATAAGCATCCCCATGCCCTCAGAGAACAATGGCTCATCCCAGATCAGACATCTGCTGTGTCCTGACCTTGGATCTGTCATCAGTAAAGAAGGAGCCTCTGCCCTGCCTATGTGTCCTTGTGACACCGAGACACAGCCGAGTATCCAGTCTGATGTGTGTTCTCAGTGCTCTGGGGAAGTGGGATTTACCCCTAGAAGAAGGTGACAGAGATGCCTGTGAAGCCTGGAAAGGGACCAGCTGAGCAATGATTAGGGATGAAGACCAACTCTTCATCACTAGTGTCACCATTCAAACTTCTGATCCAGGAGGGAGGCTCAGGAGCAGTTGTATGAGGAGTTTCGTGTCTTCAGTGTTGGGAAAGGGGTGACTGTGTGTCTTAGGAAGGACTGTGGACTCCATATTCCTATGGAGGATTTCAAGGTAACTGTCTTAGAGTTTCTTTTGCTGTGAGGAAAGTCTGAGACCAAAAAGCGACGTGGGAAGGAGCCAATTCATTTGGCTTACACTTCCACATTAATGCTCATCACTGAAGGGAATCAGGACAGGAACCCAAAAGGGACAGGATCCTGGAGGCAGGAGCTGATGCACAGGCCATGGGGTAGTGCTGCTTACTGGCTTGCTTCCCCTGGCTTGATGGGTCTTCATTCTTACAGAACTCAGGACCACCTTTCTAGGAATGGCACCATCCACCATGGTCTGAACCCTCCCCCATTGATCACTAACTAAGAAAATGCCTTACAGCTGGATCTCAAGGAGGCTTTTCTTCAACTAAGGCTCCTTCCTCTCTGATGACTCTAGCTTACATCACGTTGACACTCGAAACAGCCAGTACAGCAATCTCCCAGCATCTGGTGGTCGCTGAGCTGTGTGTTAGGTGAACCCAGACCCTCTGTGATCTTCCTGGGTAACTATTTCCCTTTGCCTGGGTGGTTCTCCTGCAGAAATCCTGTCTTCCCCTACGATAGATAACACTACCCGGGTAACTCTATGGTTCTCCAGGCAAAGGGGATTATCTCAGACAAAAAAAAAAAAAGGCAAGGTCTTGGTAGGGAGCTCAGGATTAGTACACACAGGATGGAAACCAGTGTGCAAGGGAAGCTCATGACTCAGGGAAACATTTTTTAAATTATTGAGCATGTGTCCTGATAGCCCCACCTAGAGATCACTGGGAGAACTGCAATCTCATGCCTAGGGCTATAGCAGACATGGTCATCAAGTCAACCATGAGCTTCCCTGATGCACTCACACAGTTGGAATGCAGAGCCTGTCATTCTGTTCACTGTGCTCTCCAGGACTCCTAATTCCACCTAGTGTAGGGTGGGTCTAGACTAGCATGAAGAATTCTCCCAGGAGGCCCAATACTAAAGTTGGAATAGTGCTTATCTATAAGATGGGCATCCTCAGGAGAAACCTTGTGATCCAAACTTTCTAAATCTCAGAACATTTATCTTGAGACTCAAAGAAGAGGACACTAATGAAGGAGCTCCAACTGAATTCACTGCTCAAACTCTGGTCTCTAAATTATTCACTCTCTCTGCCAACAGGGTGGTGGTGGCAGGCTACTCTTGGGGGCACAGAGCATTGGTTCCAAGGGTTGTATCTTATGTTCTTCCTTATTTAATAATTTTTAACTTAATTTACATTAACCATGGTTTCCCCTCGCTCCTCTCATCCTATTCCCTCCCTTCATCTCCTTTCCACCACCCCACATCACTCCTCAAAAGGGATAAGGCCTCCCATGGGAGTCAACAAAGCATGGCAAACCAAGTTGAGGCAGGACTAAGCACCTCCCTGCTACATAAAGGCTGAGTGAGGCATCCCACCAGAGGAAATAGGTTCCAAAAAGGCCACTCATGTGCCAAGGACAGATATTGGTCACAAAGCCAAGGGCCACAAACAGACCAAGCTGTATACTATCACCCACATGCAGGGGGCTTAGGTCATACCCATGCAGGCCCACTGGGTGTCAGTCTTGAGACTGTGAGCTCCCTCCAGCTCTTGTCCACTGTCTCTGTGGGTTTCTCCATCATGATCTTGATACTCATGCTCATACAATCCCTCCTCCCTCTTCCACTGGTCTCCTGGTGCTCAGCCCTGTATTTGGCTATGGATCCCTGCATCTGCTTCCATCAGTTACTGGATGAAGGTTTTACGGTGGCAATTAGGGTAGTCACAAATATGACCCTCTCCAGTATTGCTAGGATTCTGGGGAGTTTCCCTAGCACCGGGTTTCTCTCTAACACCAAAATGGTCACCTTTATCAGGTCATCTCTGTCATTGCTCTACAGCACAGTCCCCTCCCCCAGCTCAGGCATCCATGTCCCTCATGTTCATGTTCCCATCACCCATCCCTTCTCCTCTACAGGCCTGCTCGCAGTTTACCCAGGACATCTCATCACTTTCCCTTTCTCGGGGTGATCCCTGTGTCCCTCTTAGGGTCCTCCTTGTTATCTAGCTTCTTCACTAAGGCTGTAGACTGTAGCCTTGTTATCATTTGATTGACATCCAATATCCAATTATGAGTGAGTACATACCATGTTTATCGTCTTAGGTCTGGGTTACCTCACGTGGGATGAATTCTTTTAGTTCCATTCATTTGCCTGCAAATTGCATGATATCGTGTTTTGTTTTGTTTTGTTTTTTGACTGAGTAAATGTATCGCGTTTTCTTTATCGATTCTTTGGTTGATATATTTCTAATTCTTTTCAAGTGCTGGCTATAAAGAATAATGCTGCTATAAACATAGTTCAGCAAGTGCCCTGGTGGTATGAGTGAGCATCCTTTGAGTATATGCCAAAGACTGATATTGCTGGTTCCATTTTTTTTTTTTTTGAGAAACTGACATATTGATTTCCAAAGTGGCTACACAATTAGAACTCCCACCATAAGTAGAAGCATGTTCCGCATACGCCACATCCTCTCTAACATAAGCTGTCTTAGTCATTCTGACAGGTGTAAGATAATGACTCAGAGACCTTTTGATTTGATTTCCTGATGACTAAGGACTTTGAGCAATTTCTTAAATATCCTTTGGCTGTTTGAGATTCTTCTGTTCAGAATCCTCTGTTTAGATCTCTAACCAATACTTAATTGGATTATTTGTCATTTTGATATCTAGTTCACTAAGTTCTTTATGTAGTTTGGAAATCATCCCTCTGTCAGATACAAGTGGGTGAAAACCTTTTCCCATTCTCTATGCTGGATTTTCGTCTAATTGACAATGTCCCTTGCCTCACATAAGATTTTCTGATTCAAGAGGTTGTACTACTGATGTTATGCTCATACTATAGTTGTTATACTCAGGAAGTGGTCTCCTGTGCCAATGCATTCAAAGGTACACCCCACTTCCTCTTCTAAGAGGTTCAATGTGGCTGTATTTATGTTGAGGTCTTTAATCCATTTGAACTTAGCTATTGTACAATGTGATAGTCATGGCTCTATCTGCAGTCTTCTACAGACCAGTATCCAGTTATGCCAGCACCATTTGTTGAAAGTGCTTTCTTTTTTCCATTGTATAACTTAAGATTCTTTGTCAAAAATTAGGTGTTTGTAGGTGTGTGGATAAATATCAGGGTTTTCAATTCTATTCCATTGGCCTGCCTGTCTATTTTTGAGCCAATACCAAGCTGTTTTTAGGACTATAGCTCTATAATACAGCTTGAAGTCAGAGATGGTGATGCCTCTGGACGTTCCTTTATTGTACATGGTTGTTTTGGCTATCCTGGGTCTTTTGTTTCTCCATATAAAGATGAGGATTATTCTTTCAAGGTCTGTGAAGAATTGTGCTGAGCTTTTGATATGGATTGCATTGAATCTGTAGATTGCTTTTGGCAAGATTGTCATTTTTACTATGTTGATTCTACCTATTCAAGAGCATGGGAGATCTTTTCTTTTTCTGGTATTTTCTTTAATTTCTTTCTTTAAAAACTCTAAGTTTTTATTATACTGGTCTTTCACTTGTTTGGTTAGTGTTACCCCAAGATATCTTTTGCTATTTGTGGCTATTGTAAGAAGTGATGTTTCTCTGATTTCTTTCTCAGCCCCTTTATTATATCTGTATATAGTAGAGCTACTTGTTTTTTAGTTAATCATGTATCCTGCCACTGTGCTGAAAGTGTTTATCAGTTCTAGGAGTTCCCTGGTATACTTTTTCAGGTCATATCATCTGCAAATGGTGAAAGTTTCACTTCTTCCTTTCCAATTTGTCTCCCCTTGGTCTTTTGCTGTATTATTTCTCTAGCTAGAACTTCAAGAATAATTTTGAAGAAGTATGGAAAGAGTGGACAACCTTGTCTTGACCTAATTTTAGAGGAATCGCATTGAGTTTCTCTCCATTTAGTTTGATGTTGGCTGTTGGTTTGCTGTATATTGCTTTTATTATGTTTAGGAATGTTCCTGTCATCCCTGTTCTCTCCAATACCTTAATCATGAAGTGGTATTGGATTTTGTCAAGGGCTTTTTCAGCATCTAATAAAATGATCATGTGGTTTTTCTTTTTCAATTTGTTTATATGGTGGATCACTTTGATAGATTTTTGTATGTTGAACCATCCTTGCACCCCCAGGATGAAGCCTACTGGGTCATGGTGGGCAATTTATCTGATATGTTCTTGGATTCAATTAGCCAATATTTTACTGAGTATTTGTGCCTCAATGATCATGATGGATATTAGTCTGTAGTTCTCTTTCTCAGTTGTGTCTTTGTGTGTCTTGGGTACCAAGGTTATTGTAGCCTCTTAAAAAACACTTTGACAATAACCCTTCTTCTATTATGTGGAACATTTTGAGGAGTATTGGTATTAACTAGTCTTTGAATTTCTGGTAGAATTCTGCACTGAAACCATATGGCCCTGTGCTTTTTTTTTTTTTTTTTTTGAGAGAATTTTGATGACTGCTTCTATTTCATTAAGGGTGATAGATCTACTTAAATTGCTTATCTCTTCTTGATGTAACTTTGGTAAGTGATATATCCAGAAACTAGTCCATTTCTATTACATTTTTTAATTTTGTGGAGTACGGATTTTCAAAGGATGACCTGAAGATTCTCTGGATTTCCTCAGTGTCCATTGTTATGTACCCCTTTTCATTTCAGATTTTGTTAATTTGCATGTTCTCTCTCTGCCTTTTGGTTAGTTTGGATAAAGAATTTTCTATCTTGTTGAATTTCTTGAGGAACAAACTCTTTGTTACATTGATTCTTTGTTTCTACTCCTAGTTTCTGCTTTATTGATTTCAGACCTCTGTTTGATTATTTCCTGGGGTGAGTTTGGTTCTTTTTCTTCTAGAGCTTTCATTTGTGCTGCTAATTCCCTAATGTGACAATTCTCAAGTTTCTTCATGTGGGCACTTAGTGCTATGAACTTTCAAAGTGTCCTTTCAAAGTGTCCTATAGGTTTGGGTATGTTGTGTCTTCATTCTCATTTAATTCTAGGAAATCATTAATTTTTTTTCTTTTTCTCTTCCTTGACCCAGGAATGGTGCAATTGTGCATTGTTTAATTTCCATGCATTTGTAGGGTTCTGTAATTTGTGTTGTTGTTGAATTCTAACTTTAAGCATAGTGGTCTGATAAGATACAAGGAGTTATTCCAATTTTTTGTACCTATTGAAGTTTGCTATATTGCCTAGTATGTGGTTGGTTTTAGAGAAGGTTCCATATAGAACTGAGCAGAAGGTATATTGTTTTGTGTTTGGGCGGAATGTTCTATAGATGTTAAACCCAATTGGGTCATATGTTCTGTTACTTCCTTTGTTTCTTTTTTAAGTTTCTGTCTGGTGGACCTAGTGTTGAGAGTGTGGTATTGAAATCTCCCACTATAAGTGTGTGATGTTTTATTTGTGACTTGAGTATTAGTAATGTTTCTTTTACTAATGTGGGTGCCTTTATATTTGGGGTATAGATGTTCAGAATTGAAACTTCATCTTGATGTATTCCTCCTGTGATGAGTAAGAAGTGCCTTTCTTCATCTCTTTTTATTGATTTTAGTTTAAAGTCTAATTTTTTTGATATTAGGATTGCTACACCCACTGGTTCCTTGAGTCCATTTGATTGGAAAATCTTTTCCCAACCCTTAACTGAGGTAAGGTCTGTCTTTGAAGTTGAGGTTTGTTTCTTGTATGGAGCAGAAGGATGGATTCTGTCTTCCTATCCATTCTGTTGGCCTCTGTCATTTTATAAGTGAGTTAAGACCATTAATATTGCAGGATATTAATGATCATTGGTTGTTAATTCTTGTTTGTTTTGGATTTGGTGGTAGTGGTGATATTATGTGTGGATTTTACCCCATTTTTTTTTGGCTGATGGTAAAGTGGGATTATCTATTGCCTATGTTTTGTGGGTGTGGTTGACTTCCTTTGGTTGGAATTTTCCTTCCAGAACTTTCTGTAGGGATGGATTAGTTTATATGTATTGTTTATATCTGGTTTTGTCAAGGAATATCTTGGTTTCTCTATCTATATTGATTAAAGGCTTTGCTGGGTATAGTAGTCTGGGTTGTCATCTGTGGTTGCTTAGTGTTGGTAGAATATCTATCCAGGATTCTGACCTTCAGAGTTTCCATGGAGAAGTCAGGTGTAATTCTAATAGCTTTGCCTTTATATGTTACTTGATCTTTTTCACTTGCTGCTCTTAATATTCTGTCTATATGCTATATGCTTGGTGTTATGGTTATTATGTGATGAGGGGACTTTTTTGTGGTCCACTCTATTTGGTATTCTGTAAGCTTTTTGTGCTTCCATTGCCATGTCTTTCTTTAGGTTTGGAAAGTTTTCTTCTATGATTTTGTTGAATATATTTTCTGTAACTTTGATTTGGGATTCTTCACTTTCTTCTATACCTATTATTCTTGATTTGGCCTTTGCATGGTGTCCCATATTTCTTGAATATTTTGTGTTATGGATTTGTTGGGCTTCAGATTTTCTTTGGTCAATGAATCTATTTCTCCCATTGTATCTTCAATGCCTGATATTCTCTCTTCCATCTCTTATATTCTATTGGTTATTCTTGCATCTGTAATTTCTCATCATTTACCCAGCTTTTCCATTTCCAGCATTCCCTCACACTGTGTTTTTTTATTGCCTCTATTTCAGCTACCAAACCTTGCACTGTTTGAATTGTTTCTTGCAATTTTTGGTTTGTCTTTTCTTCCATTTCTTTAAAGAGTTTTCTCATTTCCTATTTTAGGGTGTCTGTCATCTTCACTAAGTTGATTTTAGGGTTGTTCTCTTCTGCTTCATCTGTGTTGGGATGGATATTTAGGTCTTGCTGGGGTAGACTCTGGGGGCGTCATATTGATCTTCCTGTTGTTGAATGGGTTCTTATACTTTTGTCTACCCATCCCTTCTTCCACTGCAACTGGTGGGGTTTCTCCCTCTCCTGGTGGGTACAAGACCAAGGTTCTCTTGTAGTGGGTGCAAGAAGGTCCAATACTCTGATGTCTTCCAGAGGATGGAGGTGGGATTATGGTGCTGGCATACTCTGGATTGTCTGGTCCACTGGGACAGGTTACCCTGTGCACAGTCCCCAGTGCTCAAGGCTCTCAGAGCAGGGTGCTGAAAGGCACGTTCCTTCCATGGATGAGGGCAGGACCAGGATGCTGGCAGACTCTGGATAGGTCAGTAGTCCACCTGGGTGGGCTCTGCTGGTGCATGCAAAGGATCACCATCATATAATTCATACTTCCAGAAAAACTAAGATACAAGAAGGAATCTAAGAGATTCATACAAGGTCCCTCACAGAAGGGGAAAGGAATAAGATCTCCTGAGCATATTGGGAGTGGGGGGGCAGTGAGTGGGGTGGGAGCTAGGAGAAAGAAAAGGGACTAGAATGATTGAGTTCGGGAGGAATAGATAAGAGAAAAAAGAGTGAGAGAGATACCATAAAAGAGGGAGGTATTATAGGTTTGAAGAGAAAATTGACTCTAGAGAAATGACCTACAAGGATGATCCCAACTAACAATTTGAGCTACCTTAAATGCCCTTCCCTGATAATGAGATTGATAACTAACTTATTTGCCACCATAAAGCCCTCATCTAGCAGCTGATGAAAACAGAAGCAGACACTCACAGCTAAACACTGAGCCAAACTCCTGGAATCCAGTTGCAGACAGGGAAGAGTGATAAGAAAATGGGTCAAGTTCCAGCTCAAAGTATGCTAAAACATACATATGACTCTGAACAATCTTTGTGAAAGAATCAACCTTTGCTACAATCCAAAAACTGTATGTGGCTAAAAACTACACTCATTGCTATCTAGATTTCCTAGTGAATGGCTCAAAGAGTGGCTTCACAGGAATCCAGAGACACGTCAAGGGCCACAATGGGAAGCAACTCTAAATCTACCAGCCCTGGTGCAAGTTCCTGTGTCAGATTTCCAACAGGTTTTCACTGGCCTGTTTTCATTTTTATTAAAACAAAACAAAAACACCTAAAAGCCAAAGCATCAGCAATTTCCTTTTTTCAGACTACTTTAATGACTGGGGACAAACAAATCTTTGCACTTCTATGCATAAACTATTAGCTGTAACTGCTGCCGTTGTGTTTTCATAGAGGTCTTCACTATAGATTGGTCTAGAAGCCGGGGTAAAAATTACCTCCTCCTTTCCTTCGGGAAGACCAATGAGCACAATGTTATTAGTCACTTACCTTTTCTGGTGAATAATTATTGCAATAACTACAGCTCATGGATGAGAAACTGTCTAAATACTCTGAAGCTTTTCAATTCTGTAGTTATATCAATGACCAGTTACATTAATGTAAGATTTTTCATACCTTCCTACTCCTTTGAGAATTGATGGGTTAAATACCAAATTCTGCTGATTAAATGAAAAAGACTGCTGTTTAAGTAACATGTTTTTTCAATAAGAGTGAGGTCTCTGACTTTTCAACATGGCTAGAGTCGCTGGCTATCACAATGCACACCTTTCATCCCTCATTGCATTGTCTCATGGGCTCCTCGATCTTGACATCTGGGGAGGATGTCCCACTTCTATTGCAAATGAGTCCTCTGCTTTAGCAATGTGGCCCCACTTCAGACCTCAGCCATTGCTATTCACCTGTCCTGACAGCATTTACTCCTAGACCTGCAGTCCTGAATTCAGAGCTTAGGGTTACACAGCATCCAGATGTTCCAAATGCCCATTGGTCCATTGCACTGAGGTTTCTGCTGTCAAAGAAAGATAATTTGTTAATGATACCCGAGCTTTAAATGCAGGGGTGGTAGCGTTTCTGAGAAAGCATGGGAAATAAAGGCATGTTTAAAATTTAAAAAAAAAAAGAAAAGAAAATGGGTCAAGACCAGGCTACAGAAACCCACAGAGACATCTGACCTGAATAAGCGGAAGCTCATGGACCCCCTGACAGATAACTTGGATTCCAGCATTGGACCAACTCAGAACCCCTGAATGTAGGTCTCAGTTAGAAGGCCTGGGAGGTATAAGGGACCTCTGACAGTGGAACCAGGATCTATCCCTGATGCACTGAAGGACTTTGGGTACACATTTCCCATAGAGGGATACTCCTTTAGTCTGGAGGGAGCAGGGGGCCTAGACCCTACTCCAAATGACTTGACAGACTTTGATGATCTCTCCTGGAAGGCATCACCCTCCCTGTAGAGTGGGGGAAATGGTATGGGAGGGAGGGAGAGGGACTTGGGATCAATATATAAAATAAGGTGTGTGTGTGTGTGTGTGTGTGTGTGTGTGTGTGTGTGTGTGTGTGTGTGTGTGTAACTCTGGCTGGAAGGGACAAGTGTGTTTGGCAGATCTCAAGATCTCAGCTAGGGATATGAATTGCTATTTTTCTCCCATATGAGACAATTGTTACTAATATCAAGAATCAAAGCCAATCATCCAAAAGACTGCTTCTTTTGAGAGTATAATGAGGTGTGATCAGAGACAGATGTTGTTTTAAATCAATGACTATCTGAGCAGAGAGCCCTGTGTTAGATGCATGATCTTCTCTAAGGTAAAGGCAAAGCCCTGCCCTTTGCCTTTTGGGAGTAGTGACAGTGACATGCTGGAAAACACATGATTTCCTTTACAGTTAGTGGGCGGGTGAGTTCTGGAATTTGGAAGAATTCTCCAGAAGTCAGTACTTCAGTCCTAGAGTCAAATCTAACTCTCCATTTGGTTTCTCGTCATAGAAGAGACATCTCCTCAAGCTGCTACTGGACAAGATTAGCATCTGTGAAGAACAGCTGCTCCTGCTCCACATACCCCTGAGAAGGCCTCCAGGGTGAGAACACAGGCTACCTGACTTATGACTTATGCAGACAACTTCTCTCACCCATGGATGTGGGACAGACGTACACACTCTGTTTTCTGTGTCTCTCTCCCAGTGATAGCACACATTGCAAATGAATATTGCCATGGTGATCAGGTAACCTCAAATACAAACATGGCCCTGACACTAGGGCAGATCAGCTATCCAGATAATCACTTGCCTACAGGAGAAAATTTGCCAGACTTATGTCCGGAGGATGTGGAGTCATCCGGAAGACCTCTGGCTGCTGCCTGTACCCTTGGAGGTCCTCACAGCCCTGTATCACCTCGTAAGCCTATCAGAACAGTTTGTTAACAGTGTGAGCACCAGTGAGGCTGGGGTCTCCATGCTGAGTCTCAGAAGGAAATGCCCAGGAGATTAGTGGATGTTCAGGACTGTGCGGAAGCCCCTGTTGCTGGAGTTAGCTGAGGTTTTAGAGCATCTTCACATAGATGCTAGGAACTGAACTCAGGTACTCTGGAAGACCAATGTGTGCTATTAAACACTGGGACATCTCCCCAAGCCTCCTTCCTCACTTTGTTCCCTTTGTGGTTCCAGCCAAACCCTGAATTCACCTTCTACATGCCAGTCTGCGTCTTTGTCCATTGCAATTTGGCTTTGTGAGGACAGAATGGCCCTGCTGTATTGGGATGTTCCAGTGCCTGGTAAAAGCTCATACTCTTGGGAATGAATGAATAAATGAATGAATGAATGAATGATAATTTGAAGGAATCTCATGTTGGTAGATAACAAGACAGGCTAATATCACATTTTGACATTAAAATTGAAGTTATTTATGAATTTATACATGTGGAAAGAGGTGGAGAGAGAGAAAGGATGTGTTTACCCTCGCACACCTCAGTGTAAGGGTAAGAAAATGCTACTGTACATATACTGTGGTTAGAATATAAGAGGTAATTGGTTCTCTAACTCCATGAAGTTGAATCTGGGAATTGAAGTCAGCTGGCAGCAGGTGTCTTCACACACTGAACCATCTTCTTGGCCCATCCCTCTCTGGTTTTCAATTAGAGGGACACCCTGTTATAGTTGGGAACATAAGTTTTCACTAAATAGTGGCCAATGAGAATAAACTTTGATAGAAAATAAATCTGTTTTTTTTTCTTCCCTTACTCTTTCCTGTCAACAAGTGCTTCCTGCTACTAAACCTCTGTCCCTCTCTGCTATTCCCTTTTGGGCTGTGAGAACAAACCCCTAGTCTCCTTTCAAGCTCATGTCTTAGAAGACTTCAGGGAAACTCTGAGTTTCCCTCCTACTATCTACTGTCAAGACATGGTCTCTACAACTTTGTCAGACACGGGTATGAGGATTCAGGCCAGGGTCACACAGCCTTGGTCAGGCCCCATCACACTAGGACAGAGTGGAGGAGCTGTCTCTGCTCTGACACAAATGCTCTTGACACCTGGCTCCTCCATGGTCCTCACACTACACTGAGCTAAATACATGGTGTGAAACTTCCTCCGCTCCTGCAAGACTGTAAAAGGTCAGACCTTCCCTTAATACGGGGGATTGGGAGAAGACTGCTCAATGGTGCTGCCTACAAATGGAGACTGTTCTCAGAAGACCTCCCTTCATGATCACTACCATGACAGCTATTTCTCATTCTCTCGCTGACCCTAGCTCTCGCTCTCCCTAGTTCTCTTTTGTTTTCACTCATTTTCAAAACATTTATAGAATTTTATATATTTTTTTCTTTTTTATATTTATTATTTCTTCTTATTTTATATATCAACCCCAGTTCCCTCTTCCACCCTCCCTCCCATGTCCCTTGTCCCCCCTCCCATAGCATTGCCCCCAGGGAGGGTGATGACTTCCAGGAGGAATCATCAAAATCTGTCAAGTCATTTGGAGTAGGGACTAGACCCTTTCTCCTGCCTCTAAGCCAAGGGACTATCCCTCCATATGGAATCTGCTCCCAAAATCCTTTTGTACACCAGGGATACATCCTGGTTCCACTGTCAGAGGTCTCTTAGACCTCCCAGGCCTTCTAACTAAGACCCGTGTTCAGAGGGTCTGAGTCGGTTCAATGCTGGTTTCCCAGCTGTCAATCTTGGGGTCCATGAGCCCCCCCCTTGTTCAGGTCAGCTGTCTCTGTGGGTTTCTGCAGCCTGGTTATAGCCCCTTTTGTTATCACTCTTCCCTCTCCGCAACTTGATTCCAGGATTTCAGCTTAGTTTTAGCTGTGGGTGTCTGCTTCTGTTTTCATCAGCTACTAGACGAGGGCTCTATGATGGCATATAAGTTAGTTATCAATCTCATAATTGGGGAAGGGCATTTGAGGTAGCCTCTCCATTGTTGCTCTGATTGTTAATTGGGTTAATCCTTGTAGGTCTCTGGACATTTCTCTAGAGTCAGTTTTCTCTTCAAACATATAATGGCTCCCTCTAATATGGTATCCCTTTTTTTTTTTTTAACTCTCGTCTATTTATCCCCCGACTCAATATTCCTGGTCCCACATGTTCTCCTCTCCTCCCCTTCTCTTTCTCCTAGCTCCCTCTTCACTCACTGCCCCCCCACTCCCAATATACTCAGGAGATTTTGTTCTTTTCCCCTTCTGTGAGGGACCTTGTATTAATCTCTTAGGTTCTTCCTTGTATCCTAGTGTCTCTGGTATTGAGAATTATAGGCTGGTGATCCTTTGATCTATGCCTAAAATCCATAAATGAGTGAGTACATACCATGTTCCTCTTTTTGTGACTGGGTTACCTCACTCAGGATGGTTTCTTCAAGTTCCATCCACTTGCCTGCAAATTTCAAGATTCCATTGCTTTTTGTTTTAGAATTTTCCTCATGCTTATTGTATTTACATCATTTGCTTGCCTCTGTTTCACCCTCTTCCTCCTTCCATGCCTTCCGCTTTCTATCTCTCAAATTCAAAATTGTGACTCTTTTGTAATTACTATTGTTGTTAATATACTCTTATTTTGGAAAATTAATAAATATATAAATATAATATGCTGGGCACATTTAGTATTGCTCATGTGTACTTGCGTTTATAGCTGACCATTTGGGATTGGATAATCTATCCGGGGCTCATCAATGGAGAAAACAGAATTTCCCTCAGCACTCATTAATTGCTGTAGCTCTTTACTTTGGGTGGGGCCCTGAGAGATTTTCTCATCCATGGTGGCATGCAAGATTGTGTTGTCAGTGTTTAGGTCGTGTTTGGACAGCCATGTATTTGAGAATTTTGGGGTGCAGCTTCCTTATCATATATAGAGTAAAGAAGCAAACAAACTAACAGAAGTTAGTCCTGTCCCAGTTGGTTTTAACAGACATCTATAGAACACCCCATCCAAACACAAAAGAATCGAGAGCTTGTTTGGAGGTTCTAGCAGCGGAGTGCAGCTACTTGTACACCCTTGACCAAAGAGCGGTCCTCCTCTATTCAGGGAAGGGCGTCCTCTTCAACCGAGCACTCACCTTTGGAAGAGACACACATGGAGTGTTCAGGGAGAAAGGGGACACACACCTAGCAAGCCAGATCAGCCGAATCAACCCTGGCGATCAATGGGGTGACAGATGTCCCAGCCAGATTGTCCTCAAATAGTAAAGGAAGCCATTATAGGTTTGAAGAGAAAACTCACTCTGGAGAAATGTTCAGAGACCTACAAAGATGACCCCAATTAACAATCTGATCAACAGTGGAGAGGCTACCTTAAATGCCCTTCCCTGATAATGAGATTGATGATTAACTTATATGCCATCATGGAGCCCTCATCTAGTAGCTGATGGAAACAGAAGCAGATACCCACAGCTAAACACTGGAAGCCAGGTGCAGAGAGAGAGGGAGGAGTGATAAGAAAATGGGGTCAAGACCAGGCTGCAGAAACCCACAGAGACAGGTGACCTGAACAAAGGGGAGTTCATGGACCCCCAGACCGGTAGCTCGGAAACCAGCATTGAACCAACTCAGACCCCCTGAACATGGGTCTCAGTTAGAAGGCTGGGGCAGTCTAAGAGACCTCTGACAGTGGAGCCAGGATGTATCCCTAGTGCATGAAAGGACTTTGGGAGCACATTCCCCATGGAGGGATACTCCCTTAGCCTAGAGGCAGGGGGTAGGGCCTAGACCCTACTCCAAATGACTTGACAGATTTTGATGATCCCTCCTGGAAGGCATCATCCTCCCTGTGGAGTAGGGGGGTGGGATGGGAAAGGAGAGAGGGAACTGGGACTGATATGTAAAATAAGAAGAAGATAGATAGATAGATAGATAGATAGATAGATAGATAGATAGATAGATAGATAGATCCACAAAAGAATATACCTTCTTCTCAGCTCCATATGGAACCTTCTCTAAAATCGACCACATGCTTGGCAACATACCAAACCTCAATTGATACCTTAATTAACCTTTCCTGATAATGAGATTAATAACTACCTTATATACCATCCTAGAGCCTTCATCCAGAACCTGATAGAAACAAAAGCAGATACCCATAGCTGAACAGTGAGCCGAACTCCTGGAATCCAGTTGCAGAGAGGGAGGAGTGATGAGCAAAGGGGTCAAGACCAGGCTGCAGAAACCCACAGAGACAGCTGACCTGATACATGCCTAGCCTAGTACTCATCAGAGAGGCACAAGGAGCAACATATGACAGCAGATGCAGAGACAGACAGCCAAACACTTGGCATCAGCAGGAGAACTCCACAGAAAGAATTGATTGTAGGAACCAGAGTGGGCAAGGACCCCGTGAAAAGTTGAAACACAGTATCAATTGAGCATGGATTATAGACCATCACAGAAACTGAGGTGATGATTGGGGACCCTGTGTGGGTTTCAGCTAGGGACTCTGAATGTAAGGTATAGTAATGTGAATGTGTATTCTTGTGGGACTCTAAACAGCGGGTCTCTGACTCCTATTGTTCCTACTGGGTTGCCTCTCCCAACTCTGATACAAGGGACTGTGTCAAGTCTAATATAGCTTGCTATGCCATGTCATGTAGCTATCCCTGGGAGAAGTGCTCATTTGTTTTTTGAAACAGAAGAGAATTTGATCAGAGGTAGAGGGCAAGTGAGTGTTAGGAAAAACAGGAGGGGAGGGACACTTGTTGGGATGAACTGTATGAGAAGAAAATAGAAAGGGGAATACATATTAACAGGAAAACACGTATGTGCAGGATTCCATTGTGAATGCCACCCTGAAGTTGAAAACAGTATGATCTGCCATGATGTGAAGGATTTTTTTCATCGAACTGTGGATCAAAGATATTTAGAAACCACAGAGAAACATGGGCAGTCAGACCCCTCTCCTGCGGCACCTTCTCACTTCACGTGGATGAATGGTGTGCAGGCAGCACTGGGCTTAGGTAAATTGGTTACACAGGGATTGTACTGGGGCATATGAGAGGGTATTTTTCTCTATGCAAACAATGCACCATTTGCACAGCAGACTCGCAGTGAGGGATCCTGAAATAAGTTCACATGAATTCTGAGGAATATTTGAACCATGGCCTAAGCTCTTAAGACTGTTGACGTTTTGTTTACAATATTGATGTCTTTATTTTCATTTTAAGACAGCCTCACTTTAAACCCTGGCCTTCCCTTGTACATATGTGAATCCCAGGATTACAAGCATCAGTCACCATGCTGGCTGTACCTGGGTAGTAACTCATCATTTCCACCACCTAACTTTTCTCTATTCTGTACCCAATCAATAAAATCTACTGCCCCCATTCTGCAGTAGGGTGAGAAGAGGTCACTCATTCATCACAGCCAGGCTGACTGGAAGGCTGGTCTTCATACTGAATTGGTTGGAGACCTCACACTTATATTCTCCAGCATCTCCACTCTTCACAGGATCTATTTTGAGTCCACACTTTGTCGGGGACAGAATTGTCCTCTCTGTGAGCTGCAGAGTCTGGTTATTGAAGATCCAACGGATGGAGACGTCAGTGTCAGGTGAGATGCAGGTGAAAACCACAGACCTACATCCTGCAACTGTGGTATCGGTGATTCGCACAAAGGGCTGTGTCACATATTCTGTAAAGAAACAGAGGAGGGTACCAAATGACAGGCATCCAAGATGTTCAACCAGGCCCTCTTTGTTTCATACTTTACAAATTTCAAGGGGAGCAGGATTTACAGCTATGACTACAGACATAGCTTGTGCTATGGATCTGCCATCCAGGGACTGTGTGACCCTGATCCAGGCACAGTTCCCTATGCCTCAGTTTCCCTATAATAGGACACACAGTGAATGGTTATTGCTGTATCCATGAGATACGCTTGGTTATGAGCAATGATTTGACATTGGTGGTGGGGTGCTGCTCATATCAGCAGCATCTGTTACTATTTACCTGCAGAAGGGAATTTCCTAGGCTGGAACCCTGAGGTGGAAAAGGCATCTATAGCAGCTGCCTCCTCTGTTTCTACCCTCGTTGCATTTACCTTCCTGTGAAGTCTCTTAAACCCATCAGAACAAGAGTCTAATGGCTCTGATACCTGTCCACTGGGCCTCAGGAAAAGGAGATACGCAGGTGGCTACCTACCTGCAGCTGTCATGGCAGTACGCAGCTGGTTCTACATTCTATGGGATAGTCAGTTCCACAGTGAAAGAGTTTTGGAGTCAGAGATTCCTGGCACTCTCTATGAGGACCCCATGGCCTTATCAGCCACTGCCTGCCTTACTCCTACAGAGTCTTTTTAGGGTCATGTGTGAGAGCTCCAAGTGTCTACACTGAGGCTGATATCCTGGGGCTGAGTTTGTCCAGCACAAGTGATGGGTTCTGATCTACTGCTGTTTATCTACCCTACGTGTGTCCTACAGTAAGAACCCAAATCCCTATGGAGTAACACAATGCAGTGTGGGAGAGATCATAGACAATCCAATCTGACAGTTCAGTGTATTGAGTAAGATAAGCCATCCCCGGCATCAAGAAACCATAGAGAATCACTTACTGTTCACATAAAATTTCACATATGCCTCTTCTATTTTGAAATGTTTGTTTAGAACTGCTAGTGCATACATTCCTCCTTCTTCATGACGTTCTTGAGCAGCAGGGATCCATTATTGTACACCATCCCTCTATTTCTGTATTCAGGCTCCCAGGAAGTGAAATGTATAATATTGCTGTATTCTACAGTTTTAAGAACCTGGCCGCTACATACCGATTTGTACCAGGAAAAGGCTTGCAGGTCTTCTGGAAGATTATGAACTTGTAGAAGAATGCTTTTCCCTTTAACAGCATACTGGGGCCCTGGTTGGATCATGAGTTGAGAAGAAGTGAGAGGGTTACAACACAGAGAAAGGGAGACTAGAAGGGAAAAGACAAAAAAAAAAGCCATCACCTGGGTATAATTGTGCTTGGTGAAAAGATGTTGACCTCCATCCTGAGCAGATGGAGTCATCACTCAGCCTAGAGTTACAGGTGTGTATCTAACTCACTTAATGCGGTATGGAAACATAACCTCCTCCTTTCCAACAGTGCTCCTGAAAGTGCCATGTTCTCTGCGTGGAACTGTCCCCTTGGATGTCTACATGGCTGCTCCCTCACTGCCCTCAGTCACACACTGTGCACACACTTGCACACTGGGGTTTGAGATGATGCCTCCCCTGAACACTACAGACCTGAAACTGTCACTTTCTAGGTTTTTTCTTCAGTTTCTGTATGGGCAACACTCGACACCTGTGTTCACCTAATAGTTGCACTTGCTGATATGTCAAGTAGCCTTTAGGTCTTTGTGGTGATATCTTGTTTGTACTCGAACAAATAAACCTCGCCTGGAGTTCAGAGTGCAGAGCTAGCCACTAGTTAACCATAGAGGCCAGGCAGTGGCAGCACACAACTTGGAACCTCATGCCTTTGACCCAGTATTTGGGAGACAGATGCCTTTGACCCAGCACTAGGGAGGAGGAAGTGGGGAGTGATATGGCTGGGCAGAGAGAGGAATTTAAGACAGGTAAAGACAGAAGCTCATCCCCTTTAGGTCTGATGACTTTGTAAAGATAAGAACTCTAGTGGATATCTCTACCCTCTGATCTTAAGGCACACTTTATTTGTTAGAGCACAAAATATCGCCACAGGACTGGGGCTGTATGGTTACTGGGAGGAGTCTGATCTTCAAGGCAGGCTCCTGTCTTTAAAAGGCTTGAGTATTATGCTGGCTGGGTCTATTTATTGATGCCAGTTGCATTTTGCTAGACAAGGCCTCAGTTGACAAATCCACCGTCAGATTGGCCTGTGTGCAAAACTACAGTACATTTTTTAAGTTGGATGTAGATGCAAAAGTATTCAGAACCTTGGGTCAGGAGCCCTGGGTGACAGGAGAGCAGGCCAATAGGACACACTCCTCCATGCTCTCTGTACCAGCTCCTACTTTTTATTTATGACTCTGGATTTAGAGCTAATAAATATCCCAGTTTGACATTGATGTCCTAAAACCATTGCTTCCTATCATCTCTGAGAGGGTGTAAGTGTAGAGTACCAGAAAAAAATGCTCCCCTGTGTCACTTTAGTCCAACTTTGGGGGAAAAAAAAATGAATGGATTCAGGGTTCTATGGTTCAAAGCCCCAAGAGCCTGGGCCGACTCTGACATCTCAGGCTGAGTTACTTTCCATCAGGGTCTTCCTTGATGCAGGTAGAGTCAGAATACAGAAGACGCTCTGTGGTCATTTGTCTCTTTGTCTCTACCAGTTTGTCCTGCACTAAGTGCTCAAACCTTCACATGGTGACACAGTGCACAGGGAAGGAAGGCCAGGCGGGCCATGTCTGCCCTGTGTGTCTAAGCCCCGCCCAGCGCTGAACAGTCACGAGAGTCACTTACTGCGCAGCTGGAGTTGCACTTGCGCCTCCTCGCTGATCATGTCTGTCCTCAGAATTCGTAGAGTGTACAGTCCAGGGTCCTGCTGAGTGACCCCGTGAAGCAGCAGGGATCCATCCTGGTACACCGTCTCCCTGCCACTGTGCGCAGGCCCTGTCACAGGTGATTTCTTATCTATTGTGTACTGGGCAATCTCCTGGTTCTTTATCATAATCATTCCTTTGAACCAGGCAAAGGCTATAATATTCTCTGGGGGGTTGCAAACAAGTAGCAGGACACTTCTTCCTTCAGCAATGGTAGGCGGCACTGATTCAATGGTTGGCCAACGGGAGGTGGCAAACCGCCCACAGTTCCAAAGGAAAGCTAGAAGGCAAGAGAGAGCTCCATATAAATTGGGACTTCGTATTTGACTGAGATGAGGTCCACTGCCCCGAGCAGCTGGATCCGCTGCTCAGACCAGGTCTGTGGATGAATGTCTGCTTGTGCTAATTGTAGCAGGTCTGCACAGGACCTTCGTGTTCTCGATGTCCCCACGCTTGTCATTTCTACTATATGACTCTCTCTCTCTCTCTCTCTCTCTCTCTCTCTCTCTCTCTCTCTCTCTCTCTCTCTCTCTCTCTCTCTCTCTCTCTCTCTCTCTCTCTCTCTCTCTCTCTCTCTCTCTCCAGTTGTCAGCATTACCCTGGTGTTAAGGCAGGTTGTTCCTTCCCGGCAGGTTCTTCCCGCCAGCTGCAGCGGGTCCTGCCGCCATGGTCCCGCCACCACATGAGCCCCAAATAACACTCAGAGACTCTGTATTTGATACAATCCTGTCGGCCAGTTACCATTATTGTTTATGGGCTAGCTCTGTCTTAATTATTAACCCATTTCTACTTATCTAAGTATTTCCACGTGGTCGTCTTATCAGGGAGCCGTGGCAGGTGTCTTCCTTCCTCCCCAGGCTACACCTTGACTCCTCCCTACTACTTCCTCTCTCCTCCTCCTGGTCTCCTAGCCCCACCTATCTTGTTTCCTATTGGCCACAGGGCTTTATTAACCAGTATGAGAAACATATATACAGAATAACATCTCCTATCAACTCCTCTTTTCTGTCTAAAGTAAAAGAAGGGGTTTAACCTTAACATAGCAAAATATACCATACAACAGTTATCAAATAAGAATCATAGTTAACAATATTTAGTCCATTAACATTTTGTAAGACTTAAAGAAAATATCATCTATCCTATCTTTGTGAGTCTAAAGTCCTATATGTAACTTATCTTTAATCCTAACTAAGGAAAACTGTAACCATAACTATTTGTCTTCAACTCCTTCAAAGACCATAGAAGGATAATATATAAACTCTAGAAATGACAGAGACAACTCATTGCCTGGTCAGTCACCCGAAGTTCTTCTGTAATGTTCCATCTTCAGCCCATAGGCCATAGCGTGTCTCCAGACTCCTCAACAAAGCAGGAAACTTTAAATTGTCCACCTGTATTGGCAGTTTGTCAGTTATTTTTCTGTGTCCTGCAGAATGTTTGCTTCTTCCATGAAGCAGGAATCCTGTAGCAATGTCCATCTTGCATCAGCAGTCACCTTTTTTGTGGGTCCTGCATGTCCAGTTTCTACAACATAAAGTCAAACAGTCTAGACAAGAGAAGTACCTTGCCCAAATGGCTAATCTTGCCATATTAGAAGCAAACTCCATAACATGTTTCTTCGATATCCATCTTCCATTCTGATGCAGGTGATGTTACCAGGATCAGTTGTGCCTCACTGTCAAGAAAAACCCTAAACCATTTTAAATGCCATATTCTGTAGGTCTTTGAAAGGTTTGAAGAATGCCTATCCATCTCAAATACATCTCTATATATCTAGAAAACCTAACTAGCTCCAAGCTTGACTATCATAAGTAACTCTCTAATCTGTACTAAATTATACATTACATTTCTAAATATAAACACAACATCTAAACAAGAGGAGAAATATACATATTACAAAATTGACCTTAAATTGTATCAATAAAAGAAAATCCATTCCAAAGCAAAGTAGTCATATCTATACCATAATTCCCTTTTTACCTTTAAAAAGATTGCTTGTGGTTATAGCCATTTATAACCAAGCCTAATTAAATGAAAACAAACATTTATAAACAGTATTTGGGAATTTGGGCGTCGTTCTTTCCAAACTACTTCCTGCTGGTACAGGGCGCTGTCATGGGGGTCCAAAGAAGAACCAGAAATCTTGGCTGCAGTGGTCTGTAAGGTTGCAATGTCCCATTGACGTTGCTTCAGGGGGTCTTGCTTGATCAAACCATGTTAATCTGGAAGAAATCCACAGCTTTTCATTTTCTGTGGAAACAAAAATAGAAATCCTTTTCCCCAGTAACTTGTCCTTAGGCTTAAATTTTGGAGTCAAAGCATTTTTAAAATATATAAATTGAATTAATCCAGCAGCATTTCTTTTATCAGTAGTTGTTATTTTCTCAGCAATCAAATAATTTAAAGACAACAGAAGCACGTATAATATCCAAAATCTCTTTGTGTTTTCCATCTTTACGTGGCTTTTTTATTACTCTATTTATTCTACTTCTATTTTTATATATTTTGAGACAGAATTTCTCTGTGTAACTTTTATCTGTCCTGGAATTCATTGCATACCAGGTTTACTTTGAAATCACAGAGATCTGCTTGCCTCTGTCTGCCGAGTGCTGGGATTAATGGCATGCGCCACCATACCCATTTATTCTACTTCCTTTTTTCTTTTTTAAACCATTCTATCCCGTTTCTTTTTCTCTCCCAAGCCAGAGTATTTTTTAAAACATAGTGTAAACCTCCATTGCAGCTCTCCTACATATCAATAAATTGTTAGCAGAGCTCTTTAAAAGCAAGGGTTTTTTTTTTTTTTTTGCCGCTTATGCTAATTTTGGAAACCTCCCTTAAAGGAGCCGCGCAAATCTCTGTCTACAGCAAAACAAATCCAACTGAGAAAATGCTGCTACTAAGAAGTCTTGGTAGTCTCTGTTCCTTTGTTTCTAAAAACTATTTTTTAAGCTTTTGTTAAGTTTTAAGTGAAAATTCTTAGTCCCAGTTCTGACACCATTATGTTATGGCATGTTTTTCCTTCCAGCCGGCTCCATCCCGCCCTCCGCCAGTCTGGGCCCACAGCCGCACCAACTCCAAATACTCAGAGACTCTGTATTTGATACAATCCTGTTGTTATTCTGTATATATGTTTCTCATACTGGTTAATAAAGCTCTGTGGCCAATAGGAAACAAGATAGGCGGGGCTAGGAGACCAGGAGGAGGAAAGAGGAAGTAGTAGGGAGGAGTCAAGATGTAGCCCGGGGAGGAAGGAAGACGCCCGCCACTGCTCCCCGATAAGACGACCATGTGGAAATACTTAGATAAATAGAAATGGGTTAATAATTAAGGCAGAGCTAGCCCATAAACAATAATGGTAATTGGCCAACAGGATTATATCAAATACAGAGTCTCAGAATGTTATTTGGGGCTCACGTGGTGGAGGGACCATGGCAGCAGGACCCCCTGCAGCGGCTGGGGGGTCCTGCCGTAACACCGTGGCTTTCTGACATTAGACACCTGATCACATTTCCGGTGGATTGGTGTCTGTGTGATGCCTACCCAACCTCTTCTCCTATAGACCCTGTGCCTTCACTCTCTGGCTTTGTTGTTGTGTTCCTCTTTGGGATGTAGACAACACCTGAAATTGCCTTCTAGCTTTCTTTATGTCAAGTCCACTCAAACTGAGACATAAGGTCCCAGCTTGGGATTGGCACAAAAACAGACATGTAGACCAATGGAATCGAACTGAAAACTCTGATATTAATCCACATACCTACAAACACCTGATTTTGGCACAGAAGCTAAAATTATACAATGGAAAAAAGAAAGAATCTTCAACAAACGGTGCTGGCCTAACTGGATACTGACATGTAGAAGATTGCAGATAGACTCATACCTATTACCATGCACAAATCTTAAGTCCAAATGCATCAAAGACCACAATATAAATCCAGTCACACTGAGAAGTTTCTGTGAGGCAAAGGACACAGTCAACAAGACAAAAATGGCAGCCCACAGAATAGGAAAAGATCTTCACCAACCCCACATCTCATATCTAAAATATACAAAGAACTCAAGAAGCTAAACACCAAATCAACCAAATAATCCTATTCAAAAGTGGGGTATAGAACTAAACAGACAATTCTCAATAGAGGAATCTAAAATGGCTGAAATACACTTAAGGAATTGCTCAACGTCCTTAGTCATCGGGGAAATGCAAATCAAAACAACTCTGACAAACCATCTTACACCTGTCAGAATGGCCAAGACGCAAACACTACTGACAGCCAGTGTTGGAGAGGATGTGGAGTAAGACCACTCCTCCACTGCTATCGTGGGTCCAAACTTGTACAGCCATTTTGGTAGCAGTTTCTCAGAAAACTGAGAATCAGTTTACCTCAAAACCCACAATACCACTCTTTGGCATAGTATGCTCAATCATATAACTAAGACAATTGCTCAACTATGTTCATAGCAACATTATTTGTCATAGCCAGAACACAAACAAGATGCCCTCAACTAAAGAATGGATAAAATAAATGTGGTAATTTACAATATGGAGTATTAGTGGGGGGGGAGAAACAATGACATCATGAAATTTGCAGACAAATATATGAAACTAGAAAAAACCATCCTGAGTTAGGTAATGCTGAAAGACAGACACAGTAGTTCTGATTCATAAGAGGATATTAGATGCAAAGCAAAAGATAACCAGGCTACAATCCTCAGCCCCAGAGAAGCTGGGTAACACGGAGGATCCAAAGAGGTACTCGTGGATCTTCATGGGAAGAGGTAGTAGATGTGATGTCCCGGTAAACTGGGGGCAGTGGAAAGTAGATGAGAGGGGACATGGCAATGGGAACATGAGGGACCCGGATAGTGGAGTTGTGGGCAGACAAGAGGGAGAGGGTAATGAAAGAGATATCATGATAGACAGGGACCTTATGGAGTTATGGAGAAACCTGGTGCCAAGGAAACTCCCAGGAACCCACAAGGGTGACCCCAGCTGTGGCTCCTTGAAATAGTGGAGAGGGTGCCTGAACTGGCCTTCCCTGCAATTAGATTGGTGGCTACCCTAATTATCATAGAGCCTCCATCCAGTACGTGATGGAAACAGATGCATAGATGCACAGTCAGGCTTTGGGCTGAGATCTGGGAGTCTGGTTAAAGAGAGAGTTGAGGTATTCCACAAGCAAGTGGAGGGGGAGGAGTCAAGACCATGACAGAGATGTCCTTGGCCAAGTTTCCCACCATGCATCCACCTGTGACCATGACAGAGATGTCTTTGGCCAAGTTTCCCACCAAGCATCCACCTGTGTGCAAGGATTCTGATCTACTTCCACCATTCTACACCGTATGTGTCCTGAACACCAGCACAATGGCACAGTGCATAGAGAAGGGAGGCACAGACCACTCTCCTGTGTGTGTCCAGTGAAATGAATCCCATCCAGATCACAGAGTTCACAACAAATCACTTACCATGCACATGACGGTATATAGATGTGATTGATATGACTTTTCCACATCTATTATAGGTTCGTAGGGTATAGAATCCTGAGTCCTTCTGGGTGACCTTTTCCAGCAGCAGGGATCCATTCCAATATATGGTCTCTCTACTGCTGTACACAGGCCCGGGCCCACTTAAATTGTGGTGCAGTAAGTACATTGCAATTCTTTGTTTCTTGTTTCTTAGCCCTTTGAACCAGGCAAAGACTGTAAGATTTTCAGGAAGATTGTGTACAGGAAAGAGGACGTTTTCTCCTTCAGCCACTTGAGGTGGCACTAATGTAGTGGTCACATGGGCAGTGGTAGACAGGAGCCAGAAGGTTAAAAAGGAGGCTAGAAGAGAATTGAGAAAAACCACCAATATTAAACAAATTTGATCATCACCACCACTCAGCTTTGGTGTGTGAGTGGGGGTGTGCCCACCCTCCTTTGCAGACATGAGCTGCATGACTTCCGTTGACTCAGAGTGTCTGAGTGTGTCAGGGACTCTCTTGGGAATTCTCTGCTCAGCTGTCTTCCTGGTTCCCCACTCACGGTCCCGTATTCCTCCGCACATAGAGAGTCTGGTGTGAAAAGCAATGCCTCTCTGAACACCACCTCTAAAGAGGCCTCAATTTCTGACTTTTTCTCTGCTCCCTTTGTGATACTAGCCAACCCATGGCTTCATATTTTTGATACACTGACATCAGGCCCATTTGAACCAGGGCATTATGGTTGGTTGGTTGGTTGGTTGGTTGGTTGGTTGGTTGGTGGTTTGGGTTTGGGTTTGGGTTTGGGTTTTAGTTTTGGGTTTTTGAGACAGGGTTTCTCTATATAGCTTGGATGTCCGGGAACATGCTCTGGAGATCAGACTAGCTTTGAACTTACAGAGATCAATTGCCACTGCCTCCCAAGTGTTAGGATTAAAATCCTGAGTCACCTCTACCCAGCAGAACAAGAAATTTGTAATGGTAGGATTAGTCTGACATTTGGGGAAGTTTCCATTCCTGGAAAAGACTCAGACACACGTAGATAAAGTAAAAAAGGAAGAAAGAAGGGATGGAGGAATGTGGCTCAACTGGTTTGTTTTTATAGTCCCCAGGTTTAGAGCTTACGACAATAATAATATTCATGTGTGAAATAAATGATTTTAGATTTACTTATAAAAATATGTGTCTCCTTGTGAACATATGAATATATATACCACATGTCTGTGTAGGGGTGCATTGCCAGGGTGTGCATGTGTGTGTGCAGCCACATCATGTATGTGGGGGTTACAATAGAACCTGCAGGAGTCTGTTCTCTCCATTAACTGTGTGAGGGCTGAGTATTGGTTTTAGGTTCTCATATCTTCACACACTCAGACATCTCACTAGCCCTCCCTGTCTGAATTCTGTTTGGAAGGTCATGTTGTCTGGGTTGTGAATGGCTGTCTTCCAAAAACTGGAGCCAATGTAAAATACTGTGAATACAGAGAGTCTGAGGCTTTTGTATTACCATCATCACCTCCTGTCCACTGAGAGATTCAGGCTGCTGAATCTTCTCTCAAAGTCCTGTCCTCTTTAGGAGACTCCAGCCTGCTTCTGAGTTTCCCTCCCCACACAGGCAGAGAACGGTTACCCTTACCTGTGAGCAGAAGCCCCTGCCAGGGGGTACACCCCTTGCAGAGAAGCACAGATGACTCCTCCATCAATCTTCTCACTCACGGTCCTGCCTCTGAGGAGAAGCGCCTCAGCTCCAACACAGGACTCAGGCTCTGATGTTCTTCTTCCTTCTGGGCTGAGACTCTTCCCAGAGAGCAGTACGTGCCAGGATCCAATGGGCTGAGCAATGAGTGGGGTTTGAGTCCACGTACTGCTCAAACCCTTCCACCCTCAGTGCTGCCCCGCATCCCTCTCAGCTTCTCTTTATGTTTCTCCTCCAAACAACACATTGAGCAACAACACTGATAAACATCCCCGAGCCCTCATAGAACAATAGCTCATTCCAGGGCTTGCGCCTGTTTTGTCCTGGCCTTGGGTCTGTCAGCACCAGAGAGATCCTCCATCTGTACTATGTGTTCATATGACATGGCGATCCATGTGAACACCCAGTCTACCCTGTGTTCTCAGTGCTCAGGGAAGGTAGTATATACTTACTCCCTGCAGGAAGGTGACAGAAATGCCCGTGAGGGCTGAAAAGACACCAGTTGTGTGAGGAGTTGCATGCGTTCATTGTTGGGGAAGAGTTGACCTGTGTGTCCTTGAAAGGACTGTGGAATCTATCTTCCTACGGAGGGTTTCAAGAGTACATTCTAGCATTATATGCTGGGGTTTCCATTCCTTACTCTCTTCCCAGTCCCCTTACCCACTTCCCCCTTTCCGTTGATCCACCCATCTGTTTTTGTGCCAATACAATATGGTTTTTATTATTATAGCTCTATAGTAGAGCTTGAAAGCAGAGATGGAAATTCCTCCAGAAGTTCCTTTATTGTATAGGATTGTTTCAACTATCCTGGGTTTTTTGACTTTCAATAAGAAGTTGAGTATTGTTCTTTGAAGATCTGTCAAGGATTGTGTTAGAATTTTGATAGGGAATTGCATTCAATCTGTATATTGCTTTTGGTAAGATGGCCATTTTTACTATAGTAATCCTATTAGTCCATGAGCATTGATGATCTTTCCATCTTAGGAATTTTTTTCCAATTTCTTTCTTCAAAGACCTGAAGTTCTTATCATAAAGGACTTTCATTTGCTTGGTGTCTCAGTTACGGTTTCTGTGGTTGTGACAATAAACCGTGACCACTGCCACTCTTACAAGGGAACATATTTAATTGGGGTGGATCATTTATAGTTTCAGAGGTTTAGTCCATGATCGTCATGCCAGTGAAAATGGCAACATGCAAACAGACAAGGGGTTTGAGAAATAGTTGAGAGTCATACATCTTCCAAGCAACAGGAAATGGTCTGTCTGTCACAAAAGCAAAGCTTGAGCAAAGGATACCTCAACTCCCACCTCCACAGTAACACACTTCAACAAGGCCACACGTACTTCAATGAGGCCATTCCTGCTAATAGTAAAACTCCCTTTGAGGACCACTTCCTTTCTAACCACAACACTTGATTAGAGTTACACAAAGATGTTTTCTACTTGTGGATACTGTAAAGGATGTTTTAGCCCTGTTTTTTTTCTCAGCTAGTTTATTATTTGCATATAGGACTACTGATTTTTTTTTAGTTACTTTTGTAATAAGCCAATTCATTGAAGGTGTTTAACGGCTCTAGGGGTTCCTTAGTAGGACTGTTTGTGTGAGTTATATATACAATCATATCATCTGCAAATAGTGATACTTTGAGATCTTCCTTTCCAGATTATATCCCCTTGGCCTACTTCAGTTGTCTGAATGCTCTAGCTAAATTTCAAGTACTCTCTTAAATATATATGGCAAGAGTGGACAGGCTTGTCTTGTCCCTGATTTTAGTGGAATTGCTTTGAGCTTTCTCCGTTTATTGATGTTCACTATTAGTTTGCAGTATATTGCCTTTAATGTGTTCAGATATGTCTTGTATCCCTGTTATCTCCAAGATGGTTACCACAAAGGAGTGTTGGATTTTTAAAGGCCTTTTAGCGTCTAATGAGAGCTTGCAGGTGGGTCACTCGCCCGTTTTTTGACTAGTGTGGCCTGTGCCTCGGGATTGTTTTCTATCCAGGTGGTTTTGGGTAGTCTCAGGGTGACAGTTAATGCTAACCAAGAAACTATTTCAAACTGTTAAGTTCTCTTCATCACGGGGATATTGCAGATGAAAGTCCCCATTTACCAAGTGAGGGTCCCTCTTTGTTTGCCAGGGACATCACGTGTGCTGGTACCCGTTCAGAGCAGGGTACAGCTCAAGGATATCCACTCTGAGTGTGATGTTTCCCACTTCTCGGATACTGATCTCAGGGACATTGTGACCTCCACAACTGACACTATGAAGAGTAAATGAAACAGTGTTATCAAAACTCACAAGTTTCATCCTGACTCAAGACAGGCCTCCAAGACACACTCATATCCTCCCTCTCCTGGCCCCATTGGAATCAGAATGGAGGCCAATTACTAGGTAAGACAACTCGGGATCTGGAAGCATGTGCGGTAAAGGAACATGAGCATAGCTCAAAGGTCTGGGTATTCCTTCTGGATCATAGAGATCATGATCACAAATGAGAGGCAAGAATGCATGAGGTGAGGACAGAATGAAAAAAAATCTTCTTCACCTTAAAGAAAGACTCTCTACCTGGGAAGTTCTTCCTTCCTGGGAGACTCCCCCCCCCTTGATATTCCAATACCAGTCCAATGTGAGCCAAACAAAATCATAAAAGCAAAGACAGGAGGAAGAATCTTAGCTGGAATCTCATAACAGGATTGGGGTTTCTTTGTGCCTATGATGCAGGCTGGGAGTTAATTTCTGCCTCTGTCCATAAAACCGAGTTTTCACTCAAAGCTCAATGATGTCATGATGTCGTTTCAGTGATCCACTTCCCAAGACCTGCAATTTTCTTCGTTTTCATATATTGATGCCATTAGCTGAGTTCTAGACAAGGGAAATATAGGGCTTACGAGTATTACTAAAGGTGTTGAAGATAAAGAGCTCTTGGCAGCATATCTGGGCCTCTCCACGGAGAAGCCGAGAGTGCTGTGCAGGTGAATGATGTAGGGGTTGGTGTTTGGCCCTGAATAAAATGGTTATCTGAGAGCGATATGAGCAGATCATCTGAACCATCTGGTGCAAACCAAATGAAGCCACATGCCATGACTGCAAAGAAATGGGAAAATCCTGGTTTACAGAAAGCTCTGATATCCATTGAATTACTTTAGTTGAGCAGGTGCCAAACAGAGCTGGGGTGCAAATTAGTAGAAGAGTACAGATGTAGTATACACAAGCCCTTGATTCATCGCTGGCACAGCATACACAAAATAAAATCCCACTGGATGCTCATGTGTGCACTGAGCCTTAATCTGACATGTCCCCTATCTTCATCATATGTTGGGCCAGGCTGCGTGTGCTTGGGCTAGAACAGGAATCCCTCGCTAGCCTATGTGTCTGTGTGGGTGATCTGTGTCAATGCCTAAAGGTAGCTGAGCGAATGAGTGATGACACAGGGCACTGATTGGAAGGAACCCCATGTTGCTACATAAGAAAATAGGCTAATGCCACAGTTTGACTTTTAATTTAGTTACTTATGCACTTTAGATGTGTGTATGAAAGAAAGAGAGAGGATATGTGTGTTTACCCATGCATACATCCGTGTATTGATGAGAAAATGCTACTGCACATATATGGAAGTTAGATGACATGAGGGAGTTGGTTCTTCCCTTCCGCCAAGTTAGCTTTGGGGATTGAAATCAGAATGACACTTTGTCAGCAAGTGCCTTTTCCCACTGAACCCTCTTGGTGGCCCACACTTATCTGATTTTCCTTTAGAGGATGAACCTGCCGTAGTTGAGAACATCAGTGTTCAGAACATAACGGCCAATGATAACAAGCTTTGAGTAGAAAACAATCTAGTTCCCCCTCTCCTTACTGTTTCAAGTTCACCAAGGGCTTCTGTCCCTCTCTGTCCTCTCTTTCGGTTACAAAAGCAAACACTTAGTCCCCTCTCTACAATTAGAGGGGACTATATTAGTCTTCTACAATTAGAAGACTCCAGCCATACTCTGAGTTCCCATCCACCGTCAAAGCGCGGTCTCTGTAACTTTGTGTTAGGACACATGTGTGCAGCCCATTTAGCCCATGTTTCTACAGTGTCGGCCAGGCCTCATCGCCTGCAACCCACTCCAGGACAGAGGTTATAGGAGGTGTCTGACCTCAGCCCACTCCAGGACAGAGGTTATAGGAGGTGTCTGTGTTGTGACCTGACTACTATCAGTTTCCAACACCGGCTCCTCCATGCTCCTTGTCGCATGCGGTAGACTCCAGTGAATGCATGGTGTGAAACTTCGCTCTGGCCCCGGAGATTATAGCATATCAGACATTGTCTTCGTGCCAGGAATCAGGGGACCACTGCTCAATGATGGAGAGTACTCTCAGAAGAGGCTTCTTGGCATCATTTCATGGCCACCCTCATGGCAACTATTTTTTATCCTCTCATTCTCCTTAGCCCTCTCTGGTTTTCATCCCTTTATAAATCTTTTTTAGTGTTTTTTTTTAGAATTTTCTATATGATTATTGTATTTATAACATTTTCATTCTTCAGTCTTGCCCTCTACCTCTTCCCATGCCTTCCACGCACTCTCTAATTCATACCTCTTCTGCAATTATTATTATCATTATTATTACACATATATCTATTTATTTATTATTACTATTAATAGCATTTTATTGTGAACTGGTCAGGATTTAAAATTGGAAATTACTTCATTTTTTAGATCTGCATAAGAGATTATTAGAGAATTAACTTTATAGAAATAAACTAATGACTTCCTTATGACTTTTCAGTGTTTATTTTAGATACTTCTAAAATTTACTGAAAAATACATATATGTTACCCAAAGCTGAGTAAGTTCTGTTCTATGGAACACTGAAGTCTCCTGTATGAACATAATTGTGGCTTTTCTGAAATATATTTTAATTTTAGATATATGAAGATTCTTTCTTTTATATATTTTATATATATTTGCTCACACTTCCTGCTTATTCAGTCAATATTATTTCCTTCCTGGACATCTAAGGGAGTTGAAGACTAGAAATGTAGTTATAGTTTTCCTCATTTATTAGAACCAGAAAAGAAACTCACTAAAAATGTGTTAAGTGTAATAGGGTTGAAGGACAATGAGGGTAATTTAATAATAAAAATTAGTGTAGAAAATACATCAGGTACAAGACTTTGTACCCATCAAGAAAGGATAGATAATGGCGTATTTTGTCTGAATTTGTCAAATGCTAATAGACTTGACCTTGTTAATGTATGTATTGCCTGTATATATTGCATATACTTGTACTTATTGTATATTTTTTCTTTTTTATATATATTTATTTTTTTTCTTATTTTACACATCAATCCCTGTTCCCTCTCCCTCCCTCCCCTACCCCTCCCATCCCATTCCTCCTCCCCCCCACTCCAGAGGGAGGGTGAGGCTTTGCAGGAGGAATCATCAAAATCTGTCAAGTCATTTGGAGTAGTCTCTTCTCCTGCCTCTAGGCTAAGGGAGTATCCCTCCACAGGTAATGTGCTCCCAAAGTCCTTTCGTGCACCAGGGATACATCCTGGTTTCACTGTCAGAGGTCCCTTAGACTGCCCAGGCCTTCTAACTGAGACCCTTGTTCAGGAAGTCTGAGTCTGTCCAATGCTGGATTCCCAGTTATCAGTCTAGAGGTCGCTGAACTCCCCCTTGTTCAGGTGAGCTGTCTCTATGGGTTTTTGTAACCTGGTCTTGACCCCATTTTCTTATCACTCCTCCCTCTCTGCAAGTGGATTCCAGGAGTTTGGCTCAGTGATTAGCTGTGGGTGTCTGCTTCTGTTTCCAACAGCTACTACATGAAAGCTCTAGGATGGCTTATAAGGCAGTCATCAATCTCATTACCAGGGAAGGGCATTTAAGGTAGCCTCTCCACTGTTGCTCAGATTGTTAATTGGGTTCATCCTTGTAGGTCTCTGGAGTCAGTTTTCTCTTCAAATTTATAATGGCTCCCTCTAAAACGGTATCTCTCTTTTTTGCCCTCCTCTCTTCTTCCTGCTCCCACATGTTCTCCTCTCCTCCCCTTCTCTTTCCAAAGGAAATAATTCTATCTTATGCTATCTACTTCAATTTCTTTCTTGAAAGACTTGACATTCTTCTCATATATGTCTTTTACTTGCTTGGTTAGTGCTGTCCCAAGATATTTTGTATTATTTGTGACTACTGGGAAGGGTGTTGTTTCCCCAATTTCTTTGTCAGCCTATTTGTCATGTGCATATAGGATGGCCACTGAATAATTTTGAGTTAATCTTGCATCCAGCCACATTGCTAAAGGTGTTTATGAGCTGTAACAATTCCCTGATAGAACTTTTGGGGTCACTGATATATACTATCATATCATCTAAAAATAGAGATACTTTAACTTCCTCCATTCCATTCTGTATCCCTGCTGAGAGTTGCTGGTAGCAATGGATTTATTAGAGGACATAAGAAAATACAACAGGTGACAATTAATTCAGGTGTCGACCCACCAGATGGACAACTCTGATGCAGATAACCCCATCAAGCAAGGCTTACAGAGACACAAACTCTGAAAACAAGTTGCTGCTCTCTATAATTTTTCTCATGTGCCACTACATTCCTTCCCCCAAAGCAACTCTGTGTGCCACTACCTGTGTGTTTATCTAGCGGGCACACTTACAGCTGTGGCTGCATCAGGAAAATGATTGCTCCTTAATGTGTACAATGTTGATGAATAGAAATAATACTAGGATACTTTTCACAGCTGAGACTGACAGGAAAATTACAACATTCTCAGTTACAAAGACAGCTTTTTACACATTTAGCTGATTTTAGACTTCATAGCAGATTCAGAATAGACTAGTTGCCCCCACAAAACATGCACAAGGGCAAGTCCCCAGGTATCTGTTGACCCAAAGGCAGGCTGATAGCATTAAGGCAACACCCTACAGCAATCGACTTTCTGCACATACTCCTAACCTAACTTTTATGATTCCAGGCTCATGATTCAGCCAACAGTTTATTCCTCAGGTCCTAAATTTCAATGTCACTCTCTAGGGTGTCTCTTGGGCTGCACCTCCCACCTGCATAGCCAAGCATTGTCATGGTTACTCATTTCCTGGGGGACGGTGTGACATTGTAAGCCCGACAGAAATCATATGATTCCCTGCAGATCAGAATGGTAATTTGTGCATTGTATATAATTGTTTCTGGGAGGTGCTGTGTGAGTGAGTAGGCGAGTGTATGAGTGAGTGAATGAGTGAGTGAACGAATAAATGAATGAGTGTGTGAGTAAATGATACAAAAGAGAGATGTTGCAGATGTGTGAAGAAATGTAACAGAGTTGAGATAAGTGTGTGTAGAAAAGAGATGTATAGAGAAAATAGATGTAGCTGTAAGTAAAGAGATGTGACTATGTAGGAAGATTATTCAAGATGAAGTGAAAGAGGTTGGCATCGTGAAAATGTGTGTTTGTTCCATTATTCTTAAGTTACTATCAGAATGCATGACTCCTTTCCTAAAGACCCTCTGTGGGAGAAGAATTTCTTCTAAGTCAAGCTTCTACGAAGGCATCCTATCTGCAGTCCTGGGTGCAGTCCTAGGAGTTGGTATCTGTGGATGCAGTATCTCCTTGATCCCCTTGTGGTCTTATTTCTCTAGCTAGAACTTTGAGTTCTATATTGAATAGATATAGAGACAGTGAACAGCCTTGCCTTGTTCATGACTTCAGTGGAATTGCTTTGAGTTTCTCTCCACTTAATTTAATGCTGGCTGTCAGTTTGCTATGTATTGCTTTCATTGTATTTTGATATGTTCCTTTTATCCCTGATCAATTAACATGAAAGGGTGTTGGATTTTGTCAAAGGCTTTTTCAGCATCTAATGAGATGGTCTTGGGGGGCTCTTTCAGTTTGTTTATATGGTGGGTTACACTGACAGATTTTCTTATGTTGAAACGTTGAACCACCCCTGCATCTTTGGGATGAAGTCTGCTTGATCATGGTGTGTCATTTTGGTTTGTTATTAGATTTGATTTGTGAGTAGTTTGTTGAGTATTTTCCCGTTAAGTTCAGGAATGACATTTGTGGGTAATTTTTTTTTCTTTCCTGAGTCTTTCTGTGGTTTGGGTATTAGGGTGACTGGCCTAATTAAAATAATGTGGCCATGTTTCCCACAGCCTTATTCAAAACACATCTCCTGCTGCTCACTCTAGGACAGAAAGATAGGGATTGTCTGTGCTGTGACCTGACTACTCTCATTTTGCAACACTTAGCTCCTTCATGCTAAATGTGACATCCACTACACTTAACTAAATATATGGTGTGAAACTTCCCTCTGCCCCTAAATGTGACAAAAGGTCAGACCTTTCCTTTTTTGCCAGGGACTGTGAGAAGACTGCTCAATGGCGTTGTCCAGGAATGGAGAGTACTCTCACAAAAGAATCCTAGGCTTGCGTTCATGATCATACTCACAGCATGTATTTCTTGTCCTCACACACTCCATAGTTCTTTCATTTTGCATTCCTTTCTAAAACTGTTAAAAGTACACTTTTTAGAAATTCCTACAAGCTTATTATATTAATATCATTTCCATTCTTCATTTTCTTCATTCCCAGCCTCTAACTCCTCCCGTGCCTTCCACTCACTCTCAAATTAATGCCTCATCTGTAATTATTAGTATTATTATTACTGATCCATTTATATTAAATTGATGAATATATGAACACAATATGCTGGAACCATTTAGTGCTGTTCATGTGCATATGTGCTTATAGCTGACCACTGGGACTGAATAAAATATCTTGGGTTATCCATAAAGAATGCTGATTTTTTTCCCCTTCTTTTAGCATTCATTAATTATTGTAGCTTTTTACTTTTGCGTATAGCCCCAGGAGATGTCATCATCCAGGCTAGCATGTAAATAGTCAATGGCATTGTTTGGGTCTTGTTTAGTTGGCTATGTACTTGAGAATTTTGGGGTGTAGATGCCCTGTCTTATATAGAAGACACAATCACACAGAAGACATCCTGGTCCTCTGACTTTTTAATCACCTCATCTCCTCTTCTGAGATGGTCCATGAATTTCAAACAATGGGATTGTGATACAGATAAATAAATTGGGATGGGGCATTCTGTGGGATCTGTTTTTCTACTCATTTAGACTAGCTTTGAATTTCTATGCTGTTCTCTATCTGAGTGGCCTCTTTGATGTGAAAGCTACACTTAGCTGTGAGTATAAGCATGTGTGATTAATATCCACCTAGAAATTATACTGGTTTAGGAAAGTGGCCTTAGAATGGCCTCCTCTAGGATCCATGACCTTATTAGCCAATAGTAGTTATCTAGGATTCCAATACTAGAAATTATTTCCCTCCTATTAAGCAGATCTTAATTCTAATAAGATAGCTGTTGGTTACTTCCAAGATTTAAGTGCCACTCTTGCAACCTGAGGGTTACCTTCCCATGCTGGTCATTGCTGTTGTTTATAGACATCACAAGTAAGTATGACTACTGGTTGTTGCTAGTTTGCATAGAAACTTCAAGTACGATAAGGTCTATTTTTCAGGAAGGAGACTTCTAGGTAAAATATACAGCTAGGTTACTCAAAGCCTTGTGTCCCATAAGTGAAGGGTGTCTTCAACAGTAAATACCTATCTTCGGATTCTATGAGGAAGCTTAAGGCAACAGTGATAGCCTCTATTACTTGGGGAATCTCTTGGACTAACCAGATCAACTATTTGAAAGGAGGTTTCTCATTCCTGGTACTAGGCTTCTATAAGTGGTAAGGAGCAGTCTTACCCCAAGTACTACAACTTCGTGTGTGTGTGTGTGTGTGTGTGTGTGTGTGTGTGTGTGTGTGTGTGTGTGTACATATATAGGATGTAATTTTAGGTAAAGGTAAAATAATATGAATCTTTCTGACTTTTTAAACACCCTTAGTATCATTTTTCCCTTTTCTAATATTCTCCCTCTGTATTATATCCATTCCCATTCCCCAGTTAAGATCTTTAGTACAAATAATAAAAAAACCCAGAGACCGATATTGGGGTTCAAGCTGAAAGTTCAGAGAAGAAAAGCAGCCAAGCCAGCGGCAGCCCTTACATCTACCCAGGGTGAATCCAGACCTGTTTGTAGCTGGAGAATAATTGCCAGAATGTGGCTGGAGACCAAGCATGCCCCAGACTGAGTATCTGCTCCCATTTATATCCCTCCGTGCTGGGATTATAGGCGTGTGTTCCCAAGTGCTGAGGTCACCTTTTTGTGAGTTGTTTCTCTTTAGGACTGGATCACTTTCATGTAGATCAGTGTACCCTTGAACTAAGAAAGATCCATCTGCCTGTCTTCTGAGTCCTGGGATTATAAGTGTGTGCCACCACTGCCTGGCTGTATGGCTTGTTATTATGACTTCTGGGATTAAAGTTGTATATCACCACTGCCTAACCTCTATGGCTTCTTGCTAGCTTTATATTCAGACAAGATTTATTAAATCATTAATAATATATCACCATAATTCCCCTCTTTGTCTAATACAAAAAGAAGGCTACAACTAACCAAAGAAAAACTATATACAATAAATGTATACAATATAAGTAGGCAATAAGTATCAACAATATCTAGTTGTTGTCGCGACCGCCTTGACCAGCAAGGAAGATGCAACGCTTGGACTCTTCTTTAAGCAGCTTTTCTCAGGAACCTTGAAACAATCTTCTGACCCCGGGGAAAGCCAGCCCACAGCTTGTAAGGCCTTGGGGTAGCCAATCCAGGCACGCCATGTGGCGAATGCTGATAGGTCCGCATACACGGAAGCAAGCCTAGATCTCAGCCTTAGCCAAATAAGGACTTGTTTATCACAGAGAACGCTCACCATCGGGAAGGTGGAAGGCGGAAGTCAGCACCATCTTTAAAGTGCTGCACTTTGCAGCTCTCTACAAGTTGTAACATGAATTGATAAAAGACCCAGTCTGATATTGGAGTCCGAACTTCAAGCTGAATATCAGAAAAGCAAAGCAGCTATGCACTAGGTCTCTCCCCTAGCTCAGTCAGCAAGGGTTGACCCATGAACGAGCTCTTCTAAACTGCTGCCTCTCCCCAGTGTGGCTGGAGAACAAATGTTTGTCTAAGACCTTTCTTCTGTCTTATATACTTCCAGAACGTTGGGCTTAAAGGTATGAGCTATAGTTCTTTTAGACTACTTATCTTGTGTAGATTTAGATGGTCTTGGACTCGCAGAGAACTGCCTCCTTTTTTAATTTAAATTAGAAACAATCTTCTTTTATATATCAATCCCACTTCCCTCACCCTCCCACCCTCCCATGACCCCCACCAAACCTCATCCCATACCTCCTCTGCTCCATAGAAAAGATGAGGCCTTTCATGGGGGACTCAAAGTCTGTCATATTGTTTGCCCCATGTCACATTAGTTTGCCCCATGTGTCTAGGCTGAAAGAGTATTCCTCTTTAGGGAATGGACTTCCAATGTCCATCCATACACTATGTTCCACTACCAAAGGCCCCATAAACTGCCCAGGTCCCCCAGCTGTCACCCATGTTCAGGGGGCCTGGTTCTGTCCTATGCTGGTTTCCAAGCTGTGAGTCTGGGGCCCATGAGCTCCCCATTGTTCAAGTCAGCTGTTTATGTGGGTTTCCCCAGCCTGGTCTTGCTCCCTTTGCTCATCACTCCTCCATCTCTACAACTGGATTCCAGGAGTTCATCTCAGTGTTTAGCTGTGGGTGTCTGCTTCTGCTTCCATCAGCTACTGAATGAAAGCTCTAGGGTGGCATATAAGGTAGTCACCAATCTGATTATAGGGGAAGGGCATTTAAGACAGCCTCTTCATTATTGCTTTGGATCTTAGTCGGGGTTATCCTTGTATATCACTGGGCATTTCCCTAGTGCCAGATTTCTCTTTAAACTTATAATGGCTCCCTCTATTAAGATATCTCTTTTCTTGCTCTCCTCTATCCTTCCCCTGACTCAATCTTCATGGTCCCTCATGTCTTCTTCCCCCTCTTCTTCTCCTCTTCTCTTTCTCCTAACTCTCTATCCCCTCCACCATGTACCAATTTACTCAGGAGATCTTGTCTCTTTCCCCTTCTCCAGGGGCCCAAGTATGTCTCTCTTAGGGTCTTTCGTTTCCTAGCTTCTCTGGAGGTGTGAATTGTAGGTTGGTTATCCTTTGTTCTATATCTAATATCCACTTATGAGTGAGTACATACCATATTTGTCCTTTTGTGACTGGGTTACCTCACTCAGGATGGTTTCTTCTAGTTCCACTGACTTGCCTGAAAATTTCAAGATTCCATTGTTTTTTCTGCTGAACAATGCTCCATTTTGTAAATGTACCACATCTTCTTTATCCATTCTTCAGTTGAGGGCCATCTGGGTTGCTTCCAGGTTCTGGCTATTACAAATAATGCTACTATGAACATAGTTGAACCCAAAGAATGCACATTGATACAACAAGGAGATCTGTTCAGCTATGTTCATAGAAACATTATTTGTCTGTCTCTTCATCCTGAGTCCTGGGATTAAAGGTGTGTGCCATCACTTCCTACATTCTGGTTGCCGGGATTAAAGGTGTATGCCTGGCTTCTATAGTTTATGGGTGACTTTGCTTTCTGAATCCTCAGGCAAGCAATAATAAATTATAAATAATATTTCACTATAATTCCTCTTTTTGTCTAATACAAAGACAAGAAGGCTACAACTGACATAAGAAAAATTACATAGAATACATATATAGAATATATACAAGCAACAAGTTCACCAACAATGTCTAGTCCATTTGCGTTTGATAAATTCAGAGAAAATGTCTAGTCCATTTATATTTGACAAGGTCAAAGAATGTATCTAGTTCATTTGCATTTGGAAATTCAGAGAAACTGCTTAATTAGCTAGCCTAAATTGGTGAGTCAAAAGTCTTGTACCTAATTTATTTACTATTCTAACATGCATTATCAAATTATCTTTTAAAGCCTCTTAACCTTTTACACTTTACATATCTTTGTTGAATATCTTTTCTGAGCTTGGTAAACAATGGAAACTATAACTACAGTCTAGTCTTCAACCCCCTCAGAGCCCCAAGAAGGAAATGGTATTAACTGAGAAATCAGAAAATGCAAGCAAGCTACTTCCAAACTATGTGAGAAACAATAAAAACAGCCGGCTTCCTGGGCAGTCACCCCAGGTTCCTCTGCAACTTTGGGGCATCCAACTTTAGTTTATAGGTCTAGTTGGGGCATCCAACTTTAGTTTATAGGTCTAGGATCTCTGAAAGAATTTCTGTAAAGTAGAATGTCAAAAGATTGCCACACCTTGTCTTGAAAAGGATTGCAGTCATTCTTCTTGGTGTCCTGCATGTTGAGTTGGACAGCATAATATCACCAGTTGAGGCAAGGACACTTTCATACCCAGTGGCTACTTTTGCCACAAAGAAACTGAACTCCATGTGGAGATTCTCCAATGTGCATCATCTTCTGTGAAGTACATTGGTGCTGTCAGGAGCAGACATATCTCATTGCCATAGAAGAACTATGTTATTCCCTGTGCCACTATTGTAACAGTGGGTTATCTGGCTGGGTGTATTATTATTAAAATTCTGAGACTGTGCAGCTATTATATATTATTCTTAGAGTGTATGCTGGTTAAATGTAATGTCTATGTCCTCCTACCTGTCCCTTGATTTCAACTCTCCATTCTTTTGTATAGTATTTATCTGAAACTCATAATAATCCCTCAGAAAAGCTCATGAACACAAGGAAACATATCATAGTGCATTTTACCCTCCCCAAATTCACCCAGAACAAAGTTTTATTACAAAATATCTAGCTCTTATTACTTTGTAGGGATAACAAAGTGTACCACACCAACAATAACAATGTCATGAGAATATTTTAAACACCATAAAGGTTAAAAACATGTTTTCCCCTTTGATACATTTCTAAGTAAAAGTAGTTGAGACTTCAAAAGCAAAAAAAAAAGGAACTATGTTATTAAAACATTTTTATATAATATTATGTAGATCTCTGAAATGTGTGAAGGTGACCTGTCTATCTAAATACATCTCTGTTTGGCTTTGGAAACATACCTAATATGACTACAACTTTGATTGACTAATTACTCACCTACATTTCCTTGTTATCTTATATAGTTGGTAATAATAACTTTCAAGAACTAGACATTTCCATAACATTGATAAATGAGTTGTATGGGTACAATACCTTAAACTGTATTAGAAATGCATCACATTTCTAATATGTTTTAACAAATTAAACTCAATTTTGTATTAATATACAATATTTGTGTGCAATATACGAAAGTCCAATCCAATGTAAAATACCAAAATCTAGTAGTCGCCTTTCAAAATAAGATTCAATAATCTCACTTTTTATGTCATCATACCCAAACTTTTTAGAAGTAGGTTCAATATTTTAACTTTTTATCATACATACATATGCATCTTCAATAAATGGTGTGTAGAAGATAGCAGATAGACCCATATCTATCACCATGCACAAACTTAAGTCCAAATGGATCAAAGACCTGAAAATAAATTCAGCCACACTGAACCTCTTAGAAGAGAAAGTGGGAGGTACCCTTGAACTAACTGGCATAGGACATAGATTCCAGAATATAACTCCAGTAGCACAGACACTGAGATCGACAATTAATAAATGGGACCCCCTGAAACTGACAAGCTTCTGTAAGGCAAATGACACATTCAGTAAGACAAAGGATATTTTAAATTGAAAGATAATAATTTTTCTGTTGTCAAAACACATTTTGCCTGAGGAAAGATAAAACATTCCCAAAAAAAGGGGGGGAACCCTCCCTCCCTAAAGATAGGGTTGCAGGAGGGTTTTCCTTTTTTTTTCAGGAGAATAAAAGAATACAACTAAGGAATGCAGAGACCATTTTATAAGTAGAACCTCTGAAGGAAAAGGACAAATCATCAGTGAAAATGTCCAGAGAAAATTTGTATATTGGCCAAGTGGTATGCCCCCCTTCAGCTGACCAGCCTGAAATACCGGAGCCAAGGACTAGTGCCAGTACCTCTATCATCAGCTTCCTCAAGTGGCTGCCCCCTTCCTGCCTGACAACCACCTGATGTGGGGCAGAAGCAGGACAGCTCCAGGAATACTTCCTTCTATGCTGCAGGCACACCCACGGCAGATTCCCAGCAGCTTGCCTCTGCTGCCCTCTATGGACATAAGTGACAAATGGTTTTTATGTTGTCTCAATTCAATTAAAACTTAAAGCAAGATTTGAGGTTGGATCATAGCTCTGTCCTGCTCTAAATGCATGAATGCTTGCTACAGGAAAACCCACAAAAACTTTATTCATGTATGACAACTTAAATGAACCTATAACCCCTAATGAAATAGATGCAGACATCAAAACCCTCCCAACCGAAAGAAGCCCAGGACCAGATGACTTCAGTGCAGAATTCTACCAGAAATTCAAAGAACAGCTAATACCAATATTCCTCAAATTGTGCTACACAATGGAAGAAGATTGTTCATTACCGAACATTTTTTTTTGGATATAATTCTGTTGGCCGGTTACTAGTTTCGTATCGGCTAGCTCTGTCTTAAATATTAACCCATTTCTATTAATCTAAGTACATCCACATGGTCTCATATTTACCAAACTCTTTTTATGAAGCAAAACTTACCTTGGTACCCAAGCCACACAAAGACAAAACTAAGAAAGAGAACTATAGACCAATATCCCTCATGAATATTGATGCAAAAATACTCAATAAAATATTGGCAAATTGAATCCAACAGCACATCAGAGAAATTATCCACCATGACCAAATAGGCTTCAACCCAGGGATGCAAGGATGGTTCAACATATGAAAATCTATCAATGTAATCCATCATATAAACAAACTGAAAAAGAAAAACCACATGATCATCTAACTAGATGCTGAAAAGGTCTTTGACAAAATCCAACACTCTTTCATGATGATCTCTTGGAGAGATCAGGGATAGCAGGAATATATCTAAACATAATAAAAAGCAATATACAGTAAACCAACAACCAACATCAAACTGAATGGAGAGAAGCTTAAGGCGATTCCTCTAAAATCAGGAACAAGACAAGGCTGCCCTCTCTCTCCATAGATCTTCAATATTGTACTTGAAGTTCTACCTAAAGCAATAGACAACAAAATCAAGGGGATACAAATTGGAAAGTAAGAAGTCAAACTGTCACTATTTGCAGATGACATGATAATTTACTCTATCAGGAAACTCCTACAGCTGATAAACACCTTCAGCAACTTAGCAGGATACGAAATTAACTCAAAAACAATCAGTATATATACAGATCACAAAAGAACTGAGAAAGAAATCACAGAAACAACACCCTTTACAATAGCCACAAACAACATAAAGTATCTTTGGGTAATTCTTACCAAACAAGTGAAAGAGCCATATAGCAAGAACTTTGTGTCTTTAAAGAAGTTCAAGGAGATACCAGAAAATGGAAAGATCTCCCATACTGTTGGATAGGTAGGATAAACAGGGTAAAAATGGCAATCTTGCCAAAAAAGCAATCTACAGATTCAATGCAATCCCCATGAAAATCCCAGCACAATTCTTCACAGACCTTGAAAGGATAATAATCAACTTTATATGGAAAAACAAAAGACCCAGGATAGCCAAAACAACCCTGTACAATAAAGGAACTTCAGGAGGCATCACCATCCCCGACTTCAAGCTATAGATCTGTAGTCCTGAAAACAGCTTGGTATTGGCACAAAAATAGACAGGTAGACCAATGGAATCAAATCAAAAAAACCTGACATTAACCCACACACCTACGAACAACTGATTTTTGACAAAAAAAAAAAAAAAGCTAAAAGTATAAAATAGAAAGGGGAAAGCATCTTCAACAAATGGTGCTGGCACAATTGGATGATGGTGTGTAGCAGACTGCAGATAGACCCATGTCTATCGCCATGCACAAAACTCAAGTCCAAATGGATCAAAGACCTCAACATAAATCCAGCCACACTGAACCTCTTAGAAGAGAAAGTAGGAGGTACCCTTGAACAAATTGGCCTCACCCTTTCTATGGAGCAGAACAGAAATGGGATGGGGGTCAGTGGTGGGCATGGGAGAATGGGAGAGAGATGGAACTAGGATTGATATTTAAAATAAAATTGTTTCTAATTTAAATAAAAAAGGAAAAAGAGTTTGTCTATCTTGCTGAGTTTCTCAAAGAACAACCTCTTATCTCATTAATGTTTATATATTAATTTCTTTTTTCTACTTAATTAATGTCAGTACTCAGTTTGATTATTCTGGGCTGTTATCTACTCCTCTTGGATGTATTGGCTTCTTTTTGTTCTGGAGCTGTCAGGTGTGCTGTAAAACCACTAGTATGAAATCTATACAATTTCTTTATGAATGCAATTACTACAATGAACTATTCTTTTAGCACCACTTTCTTTGTCTCCCAAAACTTTGGCTATGTTCTGCATTCATTTTCATTGAATTCTAGGAAGTCTTTAATTTTGTTCCTTATTTCTTCCTTGACTCAGGGTATGACTGACTGGGATGCCAGTCTCCAGTATATAAAAAAAAACCTCTGAAGACGATGAGGGCTTAGGAAAAATTCTTGCCTATCTGAGAGTTAGAATTTTTTATCTGAGGGGAAAAATAAGAAAACACAGATGCTTCCTGGTGATAACTTTCTCTTTACTTCATATTTAAAATTTTTTTCCCTAAAAAATTTCTCTTCCCAGCAACCTAAATGACCCTCAACTGAAGAACGGATGGAGAAAAATGTGGTATATTTACATAATGGAATACTACTCAGTGGAAAAAAATGGAATCTTAAAATTTGCAGGCAAATGGATATAATTAGAAGAAACCATCCTTAGTGAGATAACCCAGTCACAAAAAGACAAACACAGTATGTACTCACTCATATATGATTTTTAGACATAGAGCAAATGATTACTAGCCTACAATCCACAACAGCAGAAAAGCTAGGAAACAAGGAAGACCTTAAGAAAGACATACATGGGCCCCTTGAGAAGGGGAAAAGGACAAGATCTCCCAAGAAATTGGGAGCATGGAGCGAGGAGAGAGGGAGGTAGGAAGAAGAGGAGGGGGGAAGTTGGCATGAGGGAGCAGGAAGATTGAGTCAGGGAAAGAATAGAAGAGAGCAAGAAAAGAGATACCATAATAAAGGGAGGCATTAAAGGCTTTAGGAGAAATCTGGCACTAGGAAAATGTCCAGAAATCTACAAGGATGACGCCAACTAACAATCTAATCAATAGTGGAGAGGATACCTTATGTGTCCTTCCCTGATAATGAGATTTATGACTATTGTATATGCCATCCTAGAGCCTCCATCTACTAACTGATGGAAGCAGAAGTAGACACCCACAGCTAAACACTGAGGCAAACTCTTGGAATCCAGTTGCAGACAGGGAGGAGTGATGAGCAAAGGAGCCAAGACCAGGCTGGAGAAACTCACAGAAACTGCTGACCTTAACAAGGGAGAGCTCAAGGACTCCAGTCTGATAGCTGGGGAAATGGTATAGGACCGACCCAGATTCCCTGAATGTGGTGTTAATTGGGAGGACTGGGCAGTCTATGGGGCCTCTGGTAGTGGATCAGTATTCATCCCTAGTATATGAATGGACTTTAGGAGTTCATCCCACATAGAGGGATACTCCCTCAGCCTTGACACATGGGGGAGGGCCTGGGTCCTGCCCCAAATGATGTGACAGACTTTGAAGATTCTCCATGGAAGGCCTCACCCTCCCTAGGGAACAGAAAGGGGATTGGGTGTGGGTCTGTGGGGGGACAGGGAAGGATGGGAGGGTGCAGGAACTAGGATTGAAATCTAAAACAAGCTTGTTCCAATTTTAAAGAAAAATCTCTCTTCCAATTGTACTAATTAGCTTACATCCCTTCTCATTGCTCTATGGCTGCTTCTTTCTAATTAAATCTCCACAGCCTCCATCTCTGTCTCTCTCCATGTGAGTGTGTGTGTGTGTGTGTGTGTGGGTGTGGGTGTGGGTGTGTCTGTCTGTCTGTCGTGTCTGTCTGTCTGTCTGTCTGTGGGTGTCTATTTCTTTGTCTCTCTCTGTGTCTCTGTCTCTCTCTCCTCTTCCTCCACTCCCCTCACAGCCAAAATCTGGAAAATTATGAGTTACATTTTCAGGATCTGGCCCCTTCTCAAAACACAAGACAAGTCGCATAGTTTCTCTGAGGCTACGGATGTCACGTTAACCAACCTGTAAGTAAGCAATGCTTGGCCATGCATGTAGCCTAAATGATTAGGCTTCCAGCCACAATATGACATAGGAATTCAAGTCTTAACAATAACAGTTAATTAGCTGAGCCTTGAGTGGTAAATAGTATGTACAGGAAGTCCATTGCTGGAGGTAATTACGTCTACAAAGGTTGCTTAAAGCTCTGACCTAAAATCAGAAAGAAAAAAAAAACTGGGAAAATGACTATTGCGGTTTAATAAGGGTCAGGATAAACAAATAGGCCGAAAGATGTTTATTCAAGGAGAAACAACTCACAACACAGACAGATGAACACAGCAGTTGGAACCGGATACTCCTCTCTCCGGGTACCGCCAGAAAAGAGAGCTTTCCATGCCTCCACTCAGACCTAGTTCCACAGGTCACTTCCGCCCCTGGCTCCACCCCTCAATGAGTGTGGTCAGTGCCACAGAAGCAGACGAAGTGAATATCCGCCGTATCAAATGACCTCATGTATTTCTCTCTAGTGGCAAGCAGGTGATCATCTCCAGGAGCAACCAGCCTGCCGAGAATTTGGAATCTAAAATTAGCTGTCTATGTAAAGGGCTGTCTTCGTGACTGAGAATATCACTACTTTCCCACATCAGTCCAGGTAATGTAAAATATCCTAGTATTATTTCTATTCATCGGAATTATAAACTTTGGGCAGAAATCATCTTCCTGCCACCCACAGCTATGTGTGCCCAATAGGTGGGATATTTTCATGAGATAAACACACAAGCAGTGGGGAAACACCCTTAGCAGTTCTTAGGAGGATGAAATTAAATGGCCCATGAGAGCTATTACACGCAGAGACCGCTATCTATAGCAAGTGACCCCACAGCCTTCCCAGACCCCCATGGCACTCCGCACAATGGTAATTCAGTAGAGAATTGTTCACTTTCCGTGTGTGAGCTTTCTGTTGTTTCTGGTGTTGGTGAAATCCAGCTTTAATCCATAGTTGTCTGACAAGATGAAAGGGTTTTTTTTTCCAGTTTTCTTGTATCTATTGAGACTTGCTTTGGAGACCAAGTATATCGTCAGTTTTGGAGAAGGTATATTGTTTTGTGTTTGTGTAAAACTTCAGAAGATATCTCTTAGGTCCGCTTGCATCATAACATATGTTAGTTATGTTAACTAACTTATTTCTCTAAGTTTCTGTCTACAGACTTGTCCGTTGCTGAGAGTGGGGTGTTAAAACCCACTATTAAAGTCTGGTGTTTAAAGTGATATAAGGTTTAGTAACGTTTCCGTTTTCCTTTCTATTTTAAAGCAATCTTTACATACCCACCCCAGGTGCCTCTCCCTCCCATCCTCCCATTCCCACCAACTTCTGCCCCCACCCAATCCACTTCTCAGAGAGGGTGAAACCTCCCATAGGGAATCAGCAAAGTCTATCACATCACTTGAGGAAGAAACAAGGCCATGCCTACTATATCGATGCTGAGCAAGATATCACTCCTTAGGGAATGGGCTCCAAAAAGCTAGTTTATGCACTAGGGATAATATTTGTCCCTCTGCTAAATGGCCCCACAAACTGTGCAAGTCACCCATCTGTCACCATATTGAGAGTGCCTAGTCTTATGCACATTCCCCAGCTGTCAGTGAACTCCCATCCTCAGGTCAGCTGTCTCTGTGGTTTTCCCCTGTTGGGAAATTTAAGTACTTGTCCCTTACAGCTCTCTTCCTCTCCACCCAGCTGTAGAACTTCCATGTTCTCAAGGTTGAGCAAACAAGATTGTTCTCAGAACTTTCCGGTGCTCAGTGCCCATACCTTGACCCCAGGTGTGGGTGGTGCATGACTTCCTCCTATGCTTAGCCCGTCCCCTGGCTTGGGTATATAAGCCCATTACTCTCTGTAATAAGCAGCAGCTTCTTCTTCACTTCTCACGGTGGTCTGTTAAGTGCTTCAACCCCAACACCCTCCACCAGCTCAGTACTCTGGTCTCGTGGGCGCAGAAAGTGGAGGTCCCACCGAGATTTTGAAAGTGAGGAATGGCTCTGTAGCTAGCAGGACCGCATTGGGGTAAACAAGGTACTTACCACAATATGGGAATTGCTTTGAGTATCTTCTCCTTCAAAGATTACTTACTAACAGACAAAGTTAAAGTGAAAAAAATAACTAGAGACAAGGAGGAGGCTTTTAGAGAGGCCCAGGAGGAGGAAACTAGACCATCTGTGAACTCAAAACAAAAAGACACAGGTAAAGTAACAATTAGTCAGATCCCCAGGAGAGAGAATGATACAAAATGGTTAACATCTTCTGAGTCTGAGTTGGAGGACGACTTGTAGGAGGAAACTTTAATAAAGGAAATGGAAGAACTCGGCCTAAGCTGCTGCCTTGTCATAAAAAAAAAAACAAAAAAAACTTATAGGCTTAGGGGACATGGTTGTAAGGGTCTTCAGATAAGGGAGATGAGGAAATAGCAACAACTGTTAAAAGAAATGTTGCTGGATTAATCCAATTTATAGATTTTTTTTTTAAAAAATCCTTGACTTCAAAGTTTAAGTCTAAGGACAGGTGACTGGGGAAAAGAATTTCTATTTTTGTTTCCACAGAAAATAAAAAGCTGTGGATTCCTTTCAGACTAACATGATTTGACCAAGCAAGACCTCCTGAAGCAGTGTTCCAGATGATCCAACATTTAAAACAGCTGGGACAAGGCTGCCTTGCAGACCACTACAGCCAGGATTTTTGCATCTTCTTAAGACCCTTGTGACAGCGCCCTCTACCAGCAGGAAGCACTTTGGAAAGAACGACGCCCAAATTCCCAAATATTGTTTACAGAGAAAAGTGACTGAAAAAAGGGTTTTGGAATCAAAAGAACAGAGACAAGCTTGTTTCTTAGGTCCATTTGATTAAAAACTCATTTCCCAACCCTTTTCTCTGAGGTAATGTCTATCTTTGAAGTTGAGGTGTGTTTTTAGTATGCAAAAAGGATAGATCCTGTTTTTACGTCCATTCTATTAGCCTGTGTCTTTTTATAAGCAAATCAAGTTCATTGACATTAAGAGATAATTAATGACCAGTGATTGTTAATTACTGCTATTGTGTTATTGGTGGCGGTGGTAGTGTGTGTTTGTGTGTCCATCTGTGTGTTGAGAGATACAGAGAGAGGGAAGAGAGGAGAGAGAGAGAGAGAGAGAGAGAGAGAGAGAGAGAGAGAGAGAGTTTCCGTTCTTAGTATTTTGCTGGTGTGAGACTATCTATAGTGTATGATTTTGTGAGTGCAGTTAACTTCCTTGGTTTGCATTTTTCTTCTAGTACCTCTATGTTGCTGGGTTTGTGGAAAGATATTTTTTTAATTTTATTTTTCTCATAAAATATCTTATTTTCTGTATAAGTGATGTTTGAAATTTTTGTTGGGTGTGGTAGTCTGGACTGGCACCAATCATAGAGTCTCCAAGACATCTATGGATCCAGGCCCTTCTGGCTTTCAGCGACCACTGTTGAGAATTTGGGTATAATCCTAATAGGTGTGCCTTCATATGTTACTCATTCTCTTTTCCTTGCAGATTTTATCATTCTGTCTGTGTTCTACATGTTCAGTGTTTTGATTGTTATGTGACTCTGTGACTTTCTTTACTGGTCCATTCTATTTGATGATCTGTAAGTTTCTTCTACTTTTATAAATATGTCTTTAAGTGAGGAAAATTTTTTCTCTATGATTTTGTTAAATGTATTTTATGGATTTTTGATATGGGATTCTTCTCATTTTTCCCTATTATTCTTAGATTTTTGTCTTTTTATACTATCCCAGATTTCTTGGAAGTTTGATATTAGTTTTCTTTATTTAATATTTTCTTTGACCAATAAAGCTATTTATCCTATCATATCTGCAATTTCTGAAATTTTCTCTTCCACTGCATGCATTCTGTTGATTTTATACTTCTTGTTCCCTTAATTCCAGAATTCTTGTTCCATTTGTTCTTCTTGTTCCATTTCCAGAACTCCCTCAGTTTGTGTTTTTGATGTTATTGATTCTATTTCAATGTTCAGAAATTGAATATTTTCCTTCACCTGTTTGTTTTTTCTTGGTTTATTGACATTCTTTATGGGATTTGTTTATTTATGACTATTATTTGGTTGTCTTTTCCTTGAATTCCCTAAGGAAATAGTTCATGTCCTCTTTAAAGACCACCAACATCTTCATAAATATATTTTAAGGTAATTTCCTTGTCCTTCAGCAGCACTAGAATATTCAGGCCTTGCTGTCAAATGATAGCTGGGTTCTCTTGGTGCTGTATTGCCCTGTATATTGATGACTGTATACTGACACTGTGCTTAGGGTTCTGGGTTTAGGATTACTGGGTCTAGGACCTCGTTTCTGAGTTTGTATTTGTAGGACTTGTGTTTTGTTCCTTTGTTTCTGTTTGCTTTTTCGTCCTCTGATTTTTGTGGCTTGGATTTCTGGTCACTGCCATTACCTCTTATCTACTTCAGGGTCTCTGTCCAAGTTGAGAGACGGCCTTCTGGTGATCAGCTTGATGTTTGCTGCAGTAGGAAGTCTGTTCTTGTGGCCGGTGTGGCCTGTGACTGATCAGAAGAAGTGAGACAGGATTGGAGACAGGGTCCAAGAGCAGGTCAGTTGGAACGCTTGAAAGCTTGGGCTGCGGGACAGGTCTTAAGAACATGATCTAGGAGGGTGGAAGTTCAGGTGTTGTACAAGTTGCTCACATGTTCTTCCAAATATGAGACCTGTGCCTCAAGATGCAGTTTCCTGTCCAGATGACATTGGGCTGTGTCAAGATGAGAGATAATGCTATCTAGGCCTCTGTTTCAAACTGTTAAGTCCTCCTCCACCATAGAGTACAGTGGAAGTTCTCCATTCTCCAAGTGAGAGGCAGTCTGTTTTCCACTGTCATCACAAGTGCTGGTGTCCACTCTGAGCCAGTGTATAGCTCAAGAACATCTACCCTGAGTGTCACTCTCCCACTTCCCAGACCCTGAGCTCAGGGATGTTGTAGAAAAATAAGGATTGGGGAAAACAGGCTGAATAGATGTTTATTCAGGGAGAAGTAACTTACAACAGAGACAGATGACCGTCAGCAGGTCCCCGTCCCAAAGATGCCTCCAGATGCTGTCTGACTCCAACCAGGAAGCAATAGAGCCTCAGGGTCCCCAACCCAAGACCTAGTTCTCCCAGGTAAAGTCAGCACCTGTCCCCACTCCCAATGGTGGCTAATGCAACAGGTGCAGGCAGGGTGAATATCTCACCATAATTCCCCTTTGAGTCTAAGAAGAAAATTAGGCTTACTACAAAACTTTGTACAAAGATAGTAAATATCACATATGCTCTAAGAAAAGGAAAATCAAGAACATAAAACCTTAATACCTACATATCTAGACCTAGGGTGAAGACATAATAGAGATTATAAAAGAGTTGTCCTAAGCTGGAAAGCTTAAGTCTAGTACCTAAAAATCTGTCTAGGAAGAGAGAATAATAATTGTGATCATCTAATCTTCAACTTCATCAAAGACCTGAGAGTGAAGAAAACAATACTAGGGTAGGCAGGAAGTGCAGATGGGCAGCTTCCAAATGATGCAGCCAAGACAGAAACAGCAGGCTACCTGGACAGTCACACAAAGACTTACAGCAACATTGGTGCAACCGGTTTTGGCTAAGGCCTGTGGTAACTGGAAGACCACAGAAGCAGGGAGGTAGAAAGGCTGTCTTACCCTGAGTTGGTGAGGTTCAGCAGTCTTCTATGTTTGTCTCCTGCAAGCATAGTAGGACAGCACATCCAAGTCAGTGGTCAAGGTGGGGGTAGTTCTTTGCCCAAGAGGCCATTAGCCGAGGAGAGGATAGACTCCAGAAGGAGCAACCTCAGTGCCCAACATATTCTCGGGAAATGCTTGGTGCTGTCAGGAGCAATAGTGCCTCATATCACTGGAATAGTAATATTAAAACATTTAAATGCCATGTTCTACAGGTCTATGAAGTGTTTGAAGATTAAGCATCCATGTCTGACTAATCTCATAGGAATAAGAAACATGGGTGAAGATAATCTGTAATACTCAGGAACCTAGCTATAACAATGGTTGAAACTTCCTTGAGTAAAGCAGGGAAAAGTACTTTAGCAATACAACTATGTATTTATATATACATGTAAATCTCTAAAACAGAGGTAGAGTTGAAATATCTTGACCAGAGGTAGAACTGTATAGTGCAGCAAGATAAAAATATCCTGAGTTGTATTGATATACAAAATGTCTTGAACATAAGTAAAGGTATATACATACATAGAATATGATAAGGATATTAAGCACAAAACATCATAAATGGAAAGATGTTACACAATATAGCAAAATGTAATATACAAATCACCTGAGAAAGGAATACAAACTTAATTTTACATTGGTTGCAACATATAAGAATCTACATCTATTACTAACATAATTCACAAGAAGATAAGTTAATCTACCTATATCCCATCTAAACCATACTTTCCCCAACCATACCCTACACCTATCTAAAAGAGATACCTGACTCTGAGCATTACCTTCCATACTCAATCCTAAGTAACTAAAACCAACCCTATGCAGACGAATATTATCCCTAAAAGCCAACAGTAGGAAAAGGGGATGTCATTATCTTAAGATTACTTCCTGCTGAAATGGGAAAATGTAAAGGTATAGTGAAGAAGCAATCTTTTATATCAATAACTATAATAGGCCATTCTTTAGGTATCAAAGGAAGCAAAGGTATTCCAGGCTGTAGTGGGCCCATTGGCTGGATAACTTTATTGATGGCTCCCAGGTCTGTAAGCATTTTCCATTTTCCAGATTTCTTTTTGAAAACAAATACTGGAGAATTCCAAGGGCTTGCTGGTTCTTTGATATATCCAGCATTCATCTGTTTCTGAACCAGGTTTTCTAAAGCCTTTAACTTCTCAGAGCTCATAGGCCATTGCCCTACCTATACAGGTTTATCTGTTAGCCATTTTAAGGGTAGGGCTTTTGGTTCCTCTGTTAGTTTGGCACTTGTATTCTGTTTTTGTACAGTCTAGATATTTGGTGTATGTCTTGTACCTCGCACAGGGGCCATCTTGTATACACAGAAATCTCAAACATGAGACCAGAAGCATTCCTGCCATTCAGCTAAATGAGCAGGCTAAACCATAACATGGGCCAATCTTCACAGGTGTTTGATGGGACTGAGATGAGGTACAGGTCCCCAAAAGACAAATGAGTCTCAGGATGATCTATAAAAGGGAAGAATACAGGGTCAGGGTGAGATTGAAGCAAAAGCACTGTCATGTCTTGTAATGCTCTGTCTTTCACAGGTAAGAGCTATAAAGAGATTTTTCCAGAAATATGGGTTGCTGTTTTCCTTTTCTTTCTTTCTGTCTTCATTTCTTTCCATGTGTATGGTTATTTTTACTGCATGTGTATCTTTGAAACACAAGTACACCTTGAGCCCACAGAAGCCAGAAGGGACCATTGGATACTCTAGAACAACTTCCTTATGATCTGCCATGGGTGTGCAGGGAACAGAGTGTCAGTCCTCTACAAGAGCAATAATTGCTATTAACCACTGAACCCTCTCTCCATCACTCCAAGGTGGATGATTTCAGAGACACCTGTTACTGGGAATAGATAGAGGTGTGTTTGGCAGAACTAGGTTAGGGATTTTGGACTTTAACATTTTCCATATGAGACTATTGTTACTCATACCAAAAATCTAAAGCCAACCCCTGAAAAGATTGCTTCTCTAAAGAGTCCAATGAGGCATAATGAGAGACAGATGCTAAAATTGTTTGAAATAGTGACTTCCTGAACAGAAAGAATCCTGTGTTAGATGCATAATTCACTGTAAGAAAGAAAGTAAAGCCTTGTCCTGTGCCTTTCTGGAGTATTGGCAGCAGAGTTCCAGAAAACACGTGCTTTCCTGTCCAGCAGCTGGATTGCAGAGTCCTGGAATTTTGCACAGTTCTCCTGAGGCAGATAGTTTACTTCTAGAGTCAAATCTTACTGTCCATTTGTTTTGACTTCTGGGAATTGACAATCACTCAAGTTACTGATGATTGAGATTAACATCTCAGGAAGAGAGATCCTTCCCGTCCTGAAAAGGTCTTCAGGTTGAAGATACTGTATACATTGTTGTACAAAACTTTTCTGTCATCTATGGCCTGTGTAAAGCATATCTACACACTGTGGTTTCTGAATATTAGTTTCCCAATGATAACACACATGGTTAATAAATGTTGTCATGGCAATAAGGTATCTCAAATATGGATAAAACCCTGACAGTGGTATGGAAAACCGTATGGATCAGCACCATCCGTTACTAGTTGCCTGAAGGAGGGATTTGTTAGAATTAATTCCTAAGGGTGTGCAGTCATCAGGAAGACCTATGTCCTCTGCCCTTCCCCTTGAAGACCCTGACTTTCCTGGGTAGAGTCGTAAGCCCATCAAAACCATTACCTAATGGCCTGAGCACCAGTGCAGCTTGTGTGTCTGTGCTGAGACTCAGGAGATGCCCAGTTGACTATTGGGTGCCTATGGATTGTGTAGAATCCCCCAGAGTTGGAATTACGTGAAGTTGTGATTCCTCTTCACAAAGGTGCTGGGAACTGAACTGGGGTCTCTGGAAGAGCAACTAGTGTTATTAAACACTAGGTCATCTCCCAAGACCCCTTTTATCGTATTCTTCCTTTTTCCCTTTATGGAGATATTCAACACCTGGATTCACCTTCTAATTGCCTGTCTGCCTTCCAGTCCATTGCAACTAGGGCTTTGCTGTAACAGAAAACCCCTGTGGTTTTGGATGTTGCAATGCCTAGAAAAAGCTGAGACATCTGCGGATGAATGAATGAATGAATGAATGAATGATGGATGGATGAATATACAAAGGCGCTGCATTTGAAGGACTCTCGTGTTGGTAGATAACAAAATAGGCTAATGTCACAGCTTGACTTGTAGTTTATAGCTACTTATGCATTTTATGTGTGTGTATGAGAGATAGAATATGTGTTTACTCACAAATTCATCGGTGTGTCAATAATAAAATACAACTGTATGTATGAGAAGGATAAAGGACATGAATAAACTGGTTATCCCCTTGCACCAAGTGGAATGTGGTGACTGAACACAGCCTGTCACCCTTGGAAACAAGTGCCTCAACACACTAAGCCATTCTGGTGGCCTACCACACTAAGAGACCACAGATGCCACCCCAGACTACAATACCTAACAAAGCTTTAAATCACTATAGATGGTGAAACCAAGATATCCCATAATGAAACCAGATTTAAACAATACATATCAACTAATCCAGCCCTACAGAAAGTTCTGGAAGGAAAGTTCCAACCCAAGGAAGTTAACTATGCCCACAAAAACAGGCAATAGATAACCCCACTGTACCAACAGCCAAAAGAAAAAAGGGAGGAGAGATCCATACACAATACCAACAAAAAAAAAACATAAGCAAGAATTAACGATCAATGGTCATTAATATCTCTAAATAGTAAATGTCTTAACTCGACTATAAAAGACACAGGCTAACAGAATGGATATGAAGACATAACCCATGCTTCTGCTACCTACAATAAACACAACTCAACTTCAAAGGCAGATGTTACCTCAAAGTTAACAGTTGAGAAAAGGCTTTCCAATTAAATGGACCCAAGAAACAAGTGGGTGTAGCAATCCTAATATCTAACAAATTGGACACTAAGCTAAAAATCAATCAAAACAGATAAAAATGTTATTTCATATTCATCACAAAAGAAATCCATCTACATGAAATCTCAATTTTAAACATCTATGCCCCAAATACAAAGGCATCCACATCCATAAAAGAAACATCACTAAAGCTCAAATCACACATAAAACCTCACACACTCATAGTGGGATATTTCAACACCACACTCTCACCACTACACAGGACTACCAGATAAACTTAATGAAGAAACAAAAGAACTAACAGAAGTCATGACCCAAATGAGTTTAGCAGAAAACGATAGAACATTCCATCCAAACACAAAAGAATATAACGTCTTCTCAGTACCACATAGAACCTTCTCTAAAATTGACCACATACTCGGCAATATAGCAAACCTCAACAGGTACAAAAAATTGGAATAAACCCCTGTATCTTATCACACCGCCATGTTTAAAAGTTAGAATTCAACAATAGCACAAATTTTAGAAAACCTACAAACTCATGGAAATGAAAAAATGCTCAGTTGCATCACTCCTGGGTCAAGGAAAACACACAGAAAGAAATAAAAGACCTCCTAGAATTCAATGTTACTGAAGACACAACACAGCCAAACTTATGGGACACTTTGAAAGCAGTGCTAAGAGGAATGTTCATAGCACTAAGTGCCCACATGAAGAAACTGGAGAATAGTCACACGAGAGAATTAACAGCACAATTGAAAGCTCTAGAATAAAAAGAGAAAACTCACCCTGGAGGAGGGAGTAGATGCCAGGAAATAATCTATTTGAGGGCTGAACTCAATAAAGTAGAAACTAGGAAAACAATACAAAGAATCAATGTAAAAAAGAATTGGTTCCTACTCACACGTGTTTTCCTCTCCTCCCCTTCTCTTTCTCCTAGTTCTCTCTCCATTCACTGCCCCCCCACTTCCCATGTGCTCTGGGAGACTTGTCCCTTCCCCTTTTTGTGAAGGACCATATATGAAGCTCTTAGAATACACCTTGTATCCTATTCCTCTGGTGGTGTGAATTATAGACTGGTGATCCTTTGCTCTATGTTTAAAATCGATATATGAGCCAGTACATACCCTGTTCCTCTTTTTGTGACTGGGTTACCTCATTCAGGATGGTTTCTTCAAGTTCCATCCACTTGCCTGCGAATTTCAAGATTCCATTATTTTTTTCTGCAGAGTAGTATTCCATTGTGTAGATGTACCACATCTTTATCCATTCTTAAGTTGAGGGGCATCTAGGTTGCTTCCAGGTTCTTGCTATTACAAATAATGCTGCTATGAACATAGTTGAGCACATGTCTTTGTTGCATGAAAGTGGGTCATTTGGGTATATGTCTAAGAGTGGAATTGCCGGGTCCTGTGGTAAGTTAATTCCCATTTTCCTGAGGAACTGCCATACTGATCTCCAAAATGGCTGTACAAGTTTTCACTCCCACCAGCAGTGAAGGAGTGTTCCCCTTTCTCCACATCCTCTCCAGTATAAGTTGTCATTGGTGTTTCTAATTTTAGCCATTCTGGCAGGAGTACCTGTTGGAAACAGAAGCAAACACCCATAACTAAACACTGAGTCAAACTAGAATCCAGATGCAAAGAGAGAAGACATGACCAGGTTGCAGAAACACATAAAGACAGCTGACCTGAACAAGGAGGAGCTAATGGGCCCCTCAGACTGATAGCTGGGAATCCAGCATGGGACTGACTCAGACCCCCTGAATATGGGTCTCAGCTAGAAGGCCTGAGCAGTCTAAGGGACCTCAGATAGTGGAACCAGGATGTATTCTGGTGCACAAAAGGACCTTGAGAACACATCCTCCATAGAGGGATACCCTCTTAACCTAGAGACAGGAGAGAAGTCCTAGTCCCTACTTCAAATGACTTGACAGATTTACATAACCCCACCTGGATAGCATAGCCCTACATGTGGAATTGGGGTAGGGGGATGGGAGGGGAGGGTGGTCAGGGTGCATGTGAGAGGGGATAGAGGGTAAGAGGGAGGGAGAGAGGGAGGGAGGGAGGGAGGGAAGGAAAGGAAACTGGGATTGACATGTAAAATAAAAAAAAAAAACGAATTGGTTCTTTGAGAAAATCAACAAGATAGACAAACTTTTATCTAAACTAACCAAAAGGCAGAAGAGAACATACAAATTAACAAGATCAGAAATGAAAAGGGGACATAACAATGGACACTGAGGAAATCCAGAGATTCTTCAGGTCATACTTTGAAAACATTTACTCCACAAAATTTGAAGATTTAAGAGAAATGAACAATTTTCTGGATGGATATCCCTTACCAAAATTACATTAAGAACACATAAGCAATTTAAATAGACCTATAAGCCCTAATGAAATAGAAGCAGTCATTAAGTCTCCCAACCAAAAAGCCCAGGGCTACATGGTTTCAGAACAGAGTTCTGCCAGAAATTCAAAGTACAGCTAATACCAATACTCCTCAAAGTGTTCCACACAATAGAAGAAGAAAATGCATTGCCAAACTCTTTTTACAAGGCTACAATTACCTTAGTATTCAAGCCACACAAAGACACAACTAACAAAGAGAACTGCAGACCAATATCCCTCATGAACATTGATGCAAAAATACTCAATAAAATACTGGCAAATCAAATCCAAGAACACATCAGAGAAATCATCCACCATGACAAAGTAGGCTTAATCCCAGGGATGCAGGAATGGTTCAACATATGAAAATCCATCAATGTAACCCACCATATAAACAGAAAAAGATAAACCACATGATCATTTCACTGGATGCTGAAAAGGCCTTTGACTAAATCCAATACCTTTTCATGATTAAGATCTTGGAGAAACCAGGGATAGCAGGAAAACACCTAAACAAAATAAAAGCAATATACATCAAACCAACATCCAACATCACACTAAATGGAGAGAAACTCAATGTGATTCCTCCAAAATCAGGAACAAGACAAGGCTTCTTTCTCCCTATTTCTCTTTGAAGTTCTAGCTAAAGCAATAAGAAAACAAATGGAGATCAAGGAGATACAAATTGAAAAGGAAAGAATCAAACTTTTACTATTTGCAAATGATATGATAGTTTACATAAGTGACCCAAAAAACTCTACCAAAGAATGCCTACAGCTGATAAACACCTTCAGCAAAGTGGCAGGTTACAAGATTAACTCAATAAAATCAGTAGCCCTACCATATACAGACGACAAAGGGGCTGAGAAAGAAATCAGAGAAATACCATCTTTTACAATAGCCACAAACAACATAGACTATCTTGGGGTAACACTAACCAAACAAGTGAAAGACCTATATAATAAAAACTTTCAGTCTTTAAAGAAGATACTAGAAAATGGAAAAAAGTCCCATGCTTGTGGATAGAAAGGAGCAACACAGTAAAAATACCATTCTTGCCAAAAGCAATCTACAGATTCAATGCAATCCCCAACAAAATCCCAGCACAATTCTTCACAGACTTTGAAATAACAATACTCAACATTATGGGGGGGGATAAAAAGAACAGCAAAAACAACCCTGTACAATAAAGGAACTTCAGGAGGCATCACCATCCCTGACTTCAAACTCTACTATAGAACTATAGTCATGAAATCAGGGTATTACTGCAAAAATAGACAGGTAGACCAATGGAATCGAATTGAAAACCCTAATATTAACCCACACACCTACAAACACCTGATTTTTGATGAAGAAACTAAAACTATACAGTGGAAAAGAAAAGCATCTTCAACAAATGGTGCTGGCACAATTGGATGATGGTGTGTAGAAGACTGCAGATCGACCCATATCTATCGGCATGCACAAAACTCAAGTCCAAATGGATCAAAGACCTCAACATAAATCCAGCCACACCGAACCTCTAGAAGAGAAAGTGGGAGGTACCCTGGAACAAATTGGTACAGGAAACTGCTTCCTGAACAAAACACCAGTAGCACCAACACTGAGATAGATGATTAATAAATGGGACCTCCTGAAATAGAAAAGCTTCTGTAAGGCAAAGGACACAGTCAACAAGACAAAACAGCAGCCCACAGAATGGGAAAAGATACTCACCAACCACACATCTGACAGAGGGTGATCTCCAAAATATACAAAGAACTCAAAAAGCTAGTCACCAAAATACCAAATAACCCAATTTTAAAAAATGGGGTACAGAACTAAATAGGGAATTCTCAATAGAGGATTCTAAAATGGCTGAAAGACACTTAAGAAAGTGCTCAACATAGTGAGTCATCAGGGAAATGCAAATCAAAACAACTCTGAGATACCATCTTACTCCTGTCAGAATGGCTAAAATCAAAAACACCAATGACAGTTTATTCTGGAGAGGATGTGGAGAAAGGGGAGCACTCTTACACTGTTGGTGGGAGTGCAAACTTGTACAGCCACTTTGGAAATCAGTATGGTGGTTACTAGGGAAAATGTGAATCAGTATACCCCAAGATCCAGCAATTTCACTCTTAGACATATACCCAAAAGATGCACATCCATGCAACAGAGACATCTGTTCAACTATATTCATAGCAGCATTATTTGTCATAGCCAGAACCTGAAAGCAACCTAGATGCCCCTCAACTGAAGAATGCATAAAGAAAATGTAGTACAATTACAATTACCCACCAGAATAAAACAATGGAATCTTGAAATTCACAGGCAAATGGATGGAACTTGAAGAAACCATCCTGAGTGAGGTAACCCAGTCACAAAAAGAGGAACATGGTATGTACTCACTCATATATGGATTTGAGACATAGAGCAAAGGATCACCAGCCTACAATCCACACTACCAGAGAAGCTAGGAAATAAGGAGAACCCTAAGAGAGACATACATGGTCCTTCACAGAAGGGGAAGGGACAAAAACTCCTGAGCAATTTTGGAGCATATGGAGGGGGGAGAGGGAGTTAGGAGAAAGAGAAGGGGAAAAGAGGAGGGGAGAGAAGAACATAAGGGAGCAGGAATATTGAGTCTGGGGAAGAACAGAGGAGATCAAGAAAAGAGATACCATAATAGAGGGAGCCATTATAGATTTAAAGAGAAATTCAGGGAAATATGTATAGACCTACAAGGAGGACCCCAACTAACAATCTAAGCAATGGTGGAGAGACTACCTTAAATGCCCTTCCCCGATAATGAGAGTAATGACTACCCTATATGCCATCCTAGACCCTTCATTCAGTAGCTGATGGAAGCAGAAGCAGACACCCAGGGAAACACTTAGCAAACTCCTGGATATCCAGTTGCAGAGAGGGAGGAATGATAAGAAAAGGAGTCAAGACTAGGCTAGAGAAACGCACAGAAACAGCAGACCTGAACAAGGGGGAGCTCATGAATCCCAGACTGATAACTGGCAAACCAGCATAGGACCGACCCAGAGCCCCTGAACATGGGTCTCAGTTAAGAGGCCTGGGCAGTCTTTTGAGAGCTCTGACAACAGAACCAGGATATATCCCTCATGTATGAACGTACTCCGCGAGCCCATTCCCCATGGAGGGATACTCCCTCAGCCTAGAGACATGACGGAGGACCTAGGCTCTAGCCCAAATGACTTGACAGATCTTGATGATCCCTCAAGGAAGGCCCCAACCTCCCTGGGGAGTGTAAGGGGAATGGGATGGAGGGATCTGTGCAGGGCATGGGAGGAGGGGATGGAAAGGGTCCTGGGATCAATATGTAAAATAATAAAAAAATATTAAATAAAAAAATTTTAAGTAATGGGAAAAAGAAAAGCCTAGCAGGGTGTGCTCATTCATCCTGTAATTACAGGAACTGGGAGTCTAAGGCAGGAGGATTGCTTGCTTGAGACAAAGCTGGGCTATCTATAGCAAGACGCTGTATTGGGTGATGGAATTTCTCTTACTCAAACTAAGCAGTTGACCTGTATCAACAGCATTAAAAACTAATATATTCTTATTATTAATATTTTTTACCTGATAATTCCATATCTATTCACTTCTAGGGAAATTTAAGGTATATACAAAATATATGCAGAGGATGATTATTATAGTTTAATAGCCAAATAGATTATTTATAAAGACAACATGCCCTTATGATGAATTTTTTTAAGAATATATACTGGAGTCTTCTATACACCAGGAATTTCCCATTTCCTTTCAGGCACCACAGGTGACATTATTCGGTTTGTTTCAGTTGGCTCAGATGATCTATTATATCCCTTGAACACAATTATTTATACCCAGGGTCAAGCCTCAACCCCTTCTGCTAGGTTGCCTCTCACTGACCCACACAGTACTCTTGCCTTATCGATGGAATCAACTGCCTAGAATTATTTATCCCCAACATCATTACTAATACTTGTAAGTCCTATATCTTCCCTTGTCTAGAACTCTACCTTTGGCTTCCATTGGACCAAAGTGAAGGAAATTACAGGCCTTTGGAAGTGGATTCCTGAAATAACAGCATGGAGCTTTGGGTGAAGCTTTGGTTTTATGGATAGATACAAAACTTAACTCAAGTCCTGTGTCCTGGGCACAAAGAAATCCCAATCCTATCATGATATTCTAGTTATGATTTTTTCCTTCTATTCTTGCATCCCTGAATTCTCTTGGCTCACCTTTGACTGGTATTGGAATGTGAAGAAGGGGATTCTCTCAGGTTGGAGAAACTTCCCAGGTAGAGACACTTTACTTTAGGTCAAGTAGATTTTTCTTTCTGTCAGTAACTCGTGCCTTCCTGTCCCCCAATTTCCTATCATGATCGCTATGACCCAGAAGGAACACCCAGAACTTTGAGCATGCTCATGTTCCTTTACCCTACATGCTCCAAGATCCTGTCTTGACTCAGCTGGTGTTTGGCTTCTGTTCCCATTCCAACGGAACAGGAAGAGGCAAGTGACAAATGTGCCTGGGAGGCCTGTCCTGAGTCAAGATGGAACTTACATTTTGATGGTACTGTGTCCTTAGCCCTTCACAACGTCTGTGGTGAACATCACAGTGTCCCTGAGCTCAGGATCTGGGGAGTCGGAAAAGGAAAAGTCAGGGTAGGTGTTCTTGATCTGTACTGTGGCTCATATGGGACACCGGTACATGTGATAATTATGGCAAACAAAGGGGACACTCACTTGGAGAATGGCAAAAGTTCTTCTGCAATTTCCCTATGTAGGAGGAAGACTTAGCAATTTGAAACAGGGTCCTACATAGCATTAACTGCTACCCTGAGATTGCGAAAATCACCTTAGGGGAAAACAGAGTCTTGAGGCACAGGCTCCACTAGTCAAAAGAACAAGTGAGTGACCCACCTGACAGCTGAAATGCAACACTCTATATTCTGTCCCCAAAGACCCATACCACAGAGTAAACTATTCCAGATCATCAACTTCACTGTTATTGGCCCCTGTCCTATTTCCAGCTGACTTCTCCTGCTCAGGACAGGCCACATCAATCGGAAGAAGAGATGTAGGATGTACAATTAAGAAGAAGAGAGGCCCCCTGCTGCACCAAACGCAATACCAACTTCCCAATTTTGACAGAGGCTCACCCCCAGATCAAAGAGTTGGAAAAAAGATTCTCCAATCAAGCCACCCAAGAAGCAAGCTATCCATAATGTGACAAAGTAGACTTCAAACCTAAAGTAATCAAAAAACATGGATATAGAAATGAGTACTTTGTTTTGGAATGGATTTTCATTTATTGATACAGATTTAAGGTCATTTTTGTGATATGTATAGTTCTCCTCTTGTTTAGGTATTGTGTTTATATAGCTCATTAAGAAATGTAATGTATAATTAAGTACAGATTATAGATAGTTACCTATAATAGTCAAAACTTATAGTTAGGTGAGTTGGGTTTTCTATATATACAGAGATGTATTGAGATGAACAGGCATTCTTCAAACCTTTTATATTTAAATTTACTTTTTAAAATATTTATTCTCTTTCCTTATTTACATATCGATCCCAGTTCCCTCTCCCTCCCTTCTATGTCCCCCAGCCACCCTCCCATTCCCACACACACACACGCACACACAACACAGGGAAGGTGAAGCCTTCCAGGAGGGATCATCAAAGTCAGTCGAGTCATTTAGAGTAGGGTCTAGGCCCTCCCTAGAGACTGTAGTGTTGTGAAAAAGCTTTACCACATTGATTCCATTCATAGGGTCTCTCTCCTGTATGTGTTTTTTATGTGTTTGTAGATTACTGACCTGTGGAAAAGCTTCGCCATGTTGATTACATTCAGAGGGCTCTCTCCAGTGTGTATTCTTTTATGGTTGTGTAGACCATAGACACATGAAAAGGTTTTACCACATTGATTACATTCATGGGTTTTCTCTCTAGTATGTGTTCTTGAATGTCTTTCAAGGCCACCATATCTTGCAAAAGCTTTACCACATTGATTACATTCATGGGTTTTCTCTCCAGTATGAGTTATTTTATGTAGTTGGAGACACCTGACATGCAAAGACTTCCCCATACTGAAGACTTTCATACGATTTTCTCCAGGATGAATATTTTCATGCCTTTGAAGATGCTGCATTCACAAGTTTTCCCATAGCGTGAGGCATACTCCATTGGCCGAATGGACCAGGACACACGGAAGTATTCATTCATTCAATTGTTCACAGGGATTTTCTGCAGTGTGATTTTGCTGATGTCTTTCTTCTTTGACTTCTAGAACTTTGACAATGTTCTTCAACATTGTGGTCTTCCCGACTGTAGCCTACAGCAGTGAGGTTCCTGTGGGTGTCCAGGACCACATCTTTGCACAGACTTTTCTGGGAAGGATTCAGCCACGCCCACTCCTCCTGAGTGAATGTGATGTGCACATACTCATGGGTCACTGACCATGTTGTGCTTCTTCAGCTCTCCCTCGCTCAAAGAACAGAACACAAAACCATTGGTGCCAGTTTCTCTCCAAAGCCAAGCCTCTGGGCCAGGGATTTTTACAACCCCAACTTGATAGCTATCAGATCTTCATGGCATGGAAATTCTGACAAATCTGGGGTGTGTCATCTGGTCTAAGGACTCGAGTCACATAAATCTTTGTTTAGCCTTGTCTGTTGGACTACCTTTTGGGAACTTAGAGAGACTTGAATAATTTTCTTTTTCCTATATGTGCTTTGGAGTCTACATTTTTAGACATTTACTAATTTTTTCTGGTTTGACAACTTGCCAAAAGAAATCTACAAGCTCAATGCAATTCCCATCAAAATATTACCATAATGTTTGACAGATCTTCAAACAAACACACTCATGCTCTTATAAAAGACAAAAAAAAAAAAGATAGCTTAAGAAAAGAAGATCCTATACAATAAGGGAACTTTTGGAGGTGTTACCATCCCTGAGTTCAAGCTCTACTATAGAGCTATAGTCATAAAAACTATGTTGTATTACAAAAACAGGCATGTGGGTAAGTGGAAAGGGGGAAGTAGGAAAGGGTCTGGGAGGGAAAGAGGGAAAGTGAACAAAGCAACATCAACAAAGAGAAAGCAGAGTCTCAACCAAGGCTAGTCAGGCTGTGCATTTCTGTGAATGATTCTCTTAACTGATGATGGAGGGGACAGACCACTTTGGGAAGGGTCATTACTAGGCAGATGGTCCTTGGTTGTGTAAGGAGCTAGCTAAGCATGAGCCAGAGTGTGAGCCTGGAATTGCATGTTGCTGCAATATAACACAGCCCCAGAAGGGAAAGCTCTTTACTCCTTCCTAAACTGGTCTTTGTCAGAGTGTTTTTATCACAGCTCTTTTCTTTTGTCTGCGAACACCTTTTTGCATGAGGACCATCATGGTCTCGTCTGTGCTGCCACCTCTCTTAGGGCAAAGCAGGATTAGCACCAGGGCATCACCTAGGCAAAGGGCAAAGGTGACTCAGGAAGATCAAGGGGCCTTAGGCTCACCCAACACATAATGCTGAAGGTTGCCTTGAAACCCTCCGTAAGACACAGTCCTTTCAAGGACACACAGGTCACCTCTTCCCAACCACTGAACACGTGAAACTCCACACAACTGCCTCTAGGCCTCTCTCCTGGATCATTAATTTGACTGGTGACATTAGTGACAAAGGATTGATCTTCATCCCTAGTCACCACTCAGCTGCTTTCTCTCTGGTCCTCAGTGACTTCCCTCTCACTTTCCTGCTGGGATAAAGTAAATCCCACCTTCCCAGAGCATTGAGACCACAGGGCATACCAGGTTCTCAGCCCGTTCTCTGTGTCACAAGGACTTGTAGGTGTGATGGATGTTCCTTCTGGTGCTAACGGACCCAAGGCAAGGACACGGCAGGTGCAAGCCCTAGGATGAGTCATTGTTCTCTGAAGGAATGGAGATGCTTATCAGCGTTGTTGCTCACGTGTGTTGCTTGGAGGAGACACATAAAGGGAAGTGGAGAGGGATGTAGGTCAGCACTGAGGGTGGAAGGCATTAGGCAGTGCGTGGACTCAAACCCCACCACTGGCAGCCCATTGGATTCTGGGAAGTGCTGCGGTCTGAGGAGGAGGAAGGACAGCAGAGCCTGAGTCCTGTGTTGGAGCTGAGGCGCTTCTCCTCAGAGGCAGGACCGCGAGTGAGAAGATTGATGGAGGAGTCCTCTGTGCTTCTCTGCAAGGGGTGTACCCCCTGGCAGGGGCTTCTGCTCACAGGTAAGGGTAACCGTTCTCTGCCTGTGCGGGGAGGGAAACTCAGAAGCAGGCTGGAGTCTCCTAAAGAAGACGGGAACTTCGGAGACTCAAGGCCTTTGTCTGTGGCTGTGGTACAGACGGCACAGTGAGGGGCTGAGGCTCAGCAGCCTGAAGCTTTCAGTGAGCAGGAAGTGATGCTGGTAAGGAAAAGCCTCAAACTTTCCATACTCACTATAAATTACATTGGCCGCAATGTTCTGAAGGCAGCTGTAGCCAACCAACAGTATGGCCTTCGAAATAGAAGTCAAGCAGAGAGCGCTGGTGAGACGCCTCAGAGTGTGACAATATGACAACCTGAAATCAATCCTCAGCTCCCACACAATCCACTCCTGCAGGCTCCATTCTGCCCTCAATATCAGTTCTGTGGCATGCACACACACACACACACACACACACACACACACACTGACACATACACACACACACACACACACACACACACACACACACACACCCTGACACATGTGCCTGCACACAGATTTGTGGCATACATCTTCATATGAGCACAGGGAGACACCAGCCTTCACTAATACACAAAATATGTTTACATGGTGAAATCTAAAATCATTTATTACATACTTAAATATTATTATTGTCACAAGCTCCAAACCTAGGAACTATAAAGAACATTCCATGGAGACCCATTCCTCCCTCCTTCCTTCCTTCTTCCTTCCTTCCTTCCTTCCTCTTTTCCTTTTCCCACTTATGTCTAAGTCTTTCCAGGAACATCAGACTAATCCTGCCCTTACAAGTTACTTGTTGTGCTGGGTGGTGGTGGCTCAAGCCTTTAATCCCAGCCCTTGGGAGGTAAAGGCAGGTGATCTCTGTGAGTTCAACACCAGCCTGGTCCAGGGTAATTTCCAGGACAGCCAAGGCTACACAGTGAAACCCTGTCTCAAAAAAAACAAAACTAAAACCAAAACCAAAAATGAACCATAACAAGCAAGCAAAAAGCCCTGGTTATACTGGAGCTGATGTCAGTATGTCTGAAAGATGACGTCATGGATTGGCTAGAATCACAAGAAGAACAGAGAAAAACGACAAAAAGTGAGGACTCTCCAGAGGAGGAGTTCAGAGAGGCATTGCCCCTCACCCCAAACATTCTGTGGGACACTGGGGGGGGGGAGGTAGACACCTGAGCAGAGAATTCCTAGGAGAATTACTCACACACTCAAGATACTAGATCAGTAGAAGCCATGTTGCACATGTCTGCAAAGATGGTGGGCACAGCCCTACTCACACACCAAAGCTGAGTGCTGATCACACCTGTCTAATGTTGGTGGCTTTTCTCATTTCTCCCCCAGCCTCCCTTTTAAACTTCTGCCACCTGGCCACCACTGCCTATGTGACCGTGACCACTGAGTCAGTGCCACCCCTGGTGGCCAAAGGAGATGACGTCGTTTTCCTTGTCCACAATCTGCCAGAGAAAACTCAAATCTTAGCCTGGTTCAAAGGTCTAACAAACATGAAAGATGCCATTGCATTATACGGACTGTTCAACAATGTTAGTGGGCCGGGGCCTGCGCACAGTGGTAGAGAGACCATATATCGCAACGGATCCCTGCTGATTGAAAATCTCACGGAGAAGGACACAGGATTCTACACCCTGCGGACCTATAATGAATACATAAAAGTTGTAACGACAACATCCACGTACCTCCACGTGCAGGGTAAGTGACTCCTTGTGAACTCTGTGAGCCGGGTGAGGTTCGTTCCTGTGAACACACACAGGAGAATGGTCTGTGCCTATCTTCCCTATGCACTGTGCCCTGCATTTGGTGTTTGAGCATTTTGTGCAGGACAATTATAGTGAAGAATGGTGGAGATAGATCAGGATCCTTCCTTTGACTTCACCTTGCACACAGGTGGACACATGACAGGTGACTCCGCCAGGGAAGTCAGCCCCTGTCTACAGCCAGGGGGTCCTTACCGGGAATAGAGAGACTCCTTGGGAACCATCATTGCGCCTGGTTTGGTAAACATGGGAGGCTCGCAGAGATCTGAACACCAGGATGCTCTGCTCCAAACCTCTGCCCCAGAGCCAACTCCAGGTGTCCATGAGAGGAGCATTTTATCTCAGTGTTGGATGTTGGTTTCCTAATGGCAGGGACCAGTGCTCCCCAGCAGTCAATGTCTTGTGATGTGTGGAAACAGACAGTGCACCGTCACGAGAGCCTTGCCTGGGCTACATCCCTCGACCATCTCCCTCGGGGACTCAGCAGGGAAGAATAGCTCCACAGGTGTCCAGGCCGTTACTTAACTGTCCTGTTGGGCATATGAGATTTCACATGAAAGTCACGCTCCCCAGTGAGAGGGACCCAGGAAATGGTTTCTCCCTACAAGAGCTTGTCCTTTGGGTCCAGCTCAGGGAAGTCTCTCTGCAGGCAAATGGCTACAGGCTACCCCAATCTGACAGCTTCACAGACATGAGCTGTAGCTCCTCCCATGATTACCAGGGATGTAATGAACTAGCAGAAAAGTACTTGCTTGAATCAGGAATGAACCTCATAGTCTGGTTCCACACCTGTGCTTACAGACCTGGAAATCATGGTAACAGCATTCTCAGACTTACTGGTTATCTAACGTGTCTGCCGCACTGGTAGGAGATCATGTATGTCCTGTTTCCCACTTTATGTGTTTCCTTTGGGAAACACATGACTTCCGTGTGGAATCAACAATGTAGAAGTCCAAGGCAGGTCAGAAAGAGCATGGAGCTCATGGTTAGACCCATTACACAGATCAACAAACAGAGGAAAGGAGAGCATGGTCTTCAAAATCGTGCAAAGGATTAAGGACCTTACAGCCCTTTTCCAGGAATCAGGTCACCTCCTCCCACACACCCAAGATGTGAGACTCCTGACACTTTGTAGGCATTTGGTCTCACTGAGAGCTCGGTCCTATTCTCTCCAGTGAGAATAGATGTATGCTTTTCTGCACACGTCACTCACCTAGTCCATTTGTAGCCTCAAAGGCAGATTGTCACCTTCCCGCTGAGGCCGTGCTCCATGTTTCCAGAGCATTGAAAGTGCTGGGCAGATTAGGTGCACAGCTTGGTTTCTTTGACACATAGCTGTACAGATTTCCCCTTTGTGATGCTGAGTAACCTAGGCCAGGACACAGCAGAGAGCAATCCCAGGGTCGACTGCTAATATCTCATGTCACAGGGATGGTAATTACCCTTGACGCTGACTGTGTGTTCTAGAAGACGGACACATAGAGAAAGAAGGGGAAAGGATGAAGGAGCAGCGCTGAAAGTAGAGAGGTAGAGCGTGCTCCTTCCTGTGAGAGCTCAGCTCAGCTCGGGAAGGGCAGCAGAGCTCGTGAGCTGTGCTGGAGCAGAAGTGCCTCGGAGGGATGACAGGTCAGCCTGCTGAGACGAGGGAAGCACCCTAAGTGCCCCTGTGCAAATATTGCACCTCACCTCAGGGGTGCACCGCGCTCACAGACAATGAGTACAGCTGTTGACAGTTTGTGAGAGGAGAAGTCTGACAGACTGTCTGCAGTCTCCTGAGCGGCACAAGGACATGAGAGAATTCTCGGTGTGTGTAGGGGAGAAGATACGGAGTGGGCGAGAGACTCAGCATTAGGATGCTCTCATTGAATATTAAACAGTAAGGGTTGGGGAGACTTAATTCCTACACAAAGTTAGTAAGCATGGCCACAGTATTCTGAAGACTGATGCTCTAAACTTGAGAGCCCAACTGGAAGTCACACTGGTGTGGATCACTGATATGGTCCAATAGATACAGGAATTTACTTCTTTGTCTGACAAGCTGAGAGCAATGAATGGAAATCCTCTGACCTCCACATAAGTACTGTGTCCAGGATACAGACACACACACACACACACACACACACACACGGCGCTTACACTACTCATGCACAAGTATAATATGAAAACATGTGGAACACAACCAGGCAAATGGAGTGATCCAACACTGCATCCCTAAACCTATGAGCTTCTTGAATAAATTCACAGGCATTATGGGGTCTAAGACATCATTGATTATTTTAATCACCACGTGTATCTGAGTTTCATTCTAGGCAGCATTTTTTTTTAAAGAAACAAGACAACTTATGATTCTTTTTTATTTCAATTATAAACAATCTTATTTTACATGTCAATCCCAGTTCCCTCTCCCTCCCATCCTCCTATGCCCCCCACTGATCGCCCATCCCATCCTCTTTCTGCTCCCCGGGAGGGGGGGGGAGGGGAGATGAGACCTTCCAAGGGGGATTTTCAAAGTCTGTCACATCATTTGGGGCAGGGCCTAGGCCCTCCCCCTTGTGTCTAGGCTAAGAGAATATCCCTCTATGGGGATAAAAGACTCCCATGTTCAGGGGGTCTAGCTCAGTCCTATGCTGTCAGTCTGGAGCCCATGAGCTCCCCCTTGTTCAGGTCAGCTGTTTCTGTGGGTTTTCCCAGCCTGGTCTTGCTCCCTTTGCTCATCCCTCCTCCGTCTCTGTAACTGGATTCCAGGAGTTCAGCTCAGTGCTTAGCTGTGGGTGTCTGCTTCTGCTTCCTTCAGCTACTGGATGAAGTCTCTAGGATGCTATATAAGGTAGTCATCAATCTCATTGTTGCAGGAGGGCGTTTAAGGTAGCCTCTCCACTATTGCTCAGATTCTTAGACAACTTACGATCTTTAAGACGCCCCAGTTCAAGTGGGCTTGAAGTAAGGAAAGCTAGAAAATGAATTCAGGCGTCGGCTGCAAACATGAGAGGAGCAGAATAACTAAACTCAGGGAGTGGAGACAGGGTCTGCAGGGGAAGAGGAAGAGCAGGCATCATCCCAACCACATCCATTGTAAAAGCGAGCAGGGGTCCGAGGGCGGTAAGCTGGGGCAACATTGACATCTGAGGACAGGGAGCCAGGCAGTGGAAACAACCAGCCTGGGGACACTGAGAACGAGGTCAGGTGCTGACCCCACCTAGTGGGAGAGGGAGGCTCCCACCCACAAACCTATGCTGGGCAATGGACACAGCTGCTCGGGACGCAGGGCCTCATCTTCATCAGTAAAAATGTCCCAGCGTATACTTACCTCTCTCTTCTGTTCCAGATTTCCTTTGGAACTGTGGGCGCCATGCCACCTCTGCCCAGCCCACTGTTGAATTAGTGCCTCCCAGCGTTGCTGAAGGGGGGAATGTTACTCTACTCATTCACAATCTCCCAGAGAATCTCCAAGGCTTTGTCTGGTTCAGAGGAATATCTGTGTTCTGGGAACACGAGATTGCCCGTTATACCATAGGCAGCAGATCAAGTATTACAGGGCCTGCGTACAGTGGCAGAGAGACGCTGAACAGTGACGGGTCCCTGACGATTCGCAATGTCACTCGGAATGACACCGGACTGTACAACCTACGACTTATGAGTACAGATATGAAAAGTGAGGAGGCACATGCCCAGCTCCAGGTGGACAGTAAGTGACTCTCTGTGGTTGTTCATGGCTGGGTGGGGCTTAGACACACAGGACTGTCACCGCTGGACTGGTCTCATTTCCCTCCCCAGTGTGTCCCCATGTGGAGGTTTGTGCATTTAAGTTAGGGCAAGCATGGGAGAGACAAATGTCCACAGGTCGGCTTCCATCTTCTGACCCCATCTTCATCAAGGAAGACCTTGATGGAAAATAACTCATCCTAAAATGTCAGTCAGCCCAGGCTCTTGGGACGCTAGATCGCCAAGCCCCGAGCCCTGTCATCTTTCCAAGGCTGGATGAAAGTGACCAAAGGGAGCACTTATCCAGGGCTCCGCTCTCGCTTCCTGTCAGAGCTGAGAGGGAACCTGGATTTAGAACTTCCACGTCAAAATGGGGCATGTATTAGCTTCCCATTCCGAGTGTATTAAATAAAATCCAGGAACTGGTAGAGATGCCATGGAAGAGTGCTGTCTACTGGCTTGCTCCGCATGGATTTCTCGACCTCCACTCTTACATCACCTAGGCCTGCTTGCCCAGGGTTGAAACCGCGTGCAGTGGTCTCAACCCTTTCACACCAATTTCCAGTAAAAAAAAAAAAAAAAAATTAAAATTTACTACAGTTTTGCCCACAGGCCAATCTAGTCATGCCATTTTCAACTGAGGCCTGTCTTTCAGAATGGCACTCGCTTGTGAAAAGCTGACATACAACTAGCCAGTCCAGCTCACAAGCCTTTTAAAGACCTGAGTCTGCCACAAAGATCAGACTGCTCCCAGCTCCCACCCAGTCCCGGTCCTGAGAGCTGACAGGCAGGGAAGCAACAGCGTCTATAGTGAGGCGTCAGGGTTTGATTGGAGCTATGCTGGAATTGAAAAAAAAAAAAAAAAACAGACATGTAAAAGGAAAATCCCAGTCATGCTGATTCACGGTAGGCCTCATTTGAATGCTCATTGTACATGTGTGTGCAATGTCTGACTGAGAGCAGTGAGGGAACAGCCATGAAGACACCTGAGGGGAGAGTCCCATGATGTGGAAATGGCATTTTTGGGGGGCTCAGGAGGTCATCTTGCTGACCTTTCAAAAAGTAGCGTAGACACACCCACACCTGCTACTCTAGGCTGAGTGACAAATCCATCTTCTCAAGAAGGCTGTCAACATCTTCTCACTATGCACAATGGTGCCCATGTGATAGCTTTTTTCCCTTTTCCCTCCTAGCCTCCTATTTGCCATGCTGCAACCCTCCCACCACTTCCCAAGTCATGATCCAACCAGTGCCTCTGTACGCTGCCGAAGGGGAAGATGTTCTTCTCCGAGTTCACAACCTTCCAGAGGATTTCCAAGCCTTTACTTGGTACAAGGCGATATACCGTGTTCCATATTTTGAAATTGTTGAACACAACAGAGAACTAGATACCATCACCTGGGGAAATCAATATAGCACAAGAGAGACCGTGTATGACAACGGGACCCTGCTGCTCAAGAACATCACTGAGAAAGACGCAGGAATGTACACACTAGAAATTACCAAAAGTGATTTCAAAAGTGAAAGAGCACATGTGCAATTCCATGTAAACAGTAAGTGGCTCCGTGGTCTCCGGCTGCGGGATGAGGCTTATGCTACTTCACACACTGAACTGTCAGGACCCGCCGTGCCCGCTCTATTCCCTGCTGCATTGTGTCTGCACAGTAGTGTTTGTGTGCTTACTGCTGGACACATATTGAGGGGGGATTAAGTGTGGGTTAGATCTCTCACCTGTCTTTACCTGCACAAGAGAGAACCTGTTCTGGATAACTCATCACAAGGATGTCAGGCTCAGTGCAGACTCTTGTGGCTCTCACCGTGCACATAGACTGAAGGTAGACTCTGTGGGAGGCAGACAGACACTGATGAGGAAGCCACGGGGTCTGCACAGAGAGCACCAGGAAGTCCTGACTGCAAAACTTTGCTCCTGGTTGCACTCTGGGTTACACAGTGGCAGTTTTGTCACTGTCTGTTCTGATTTCCTTTTAGAGAACATGTCATTACCTTTTAGGGAACATGTCATTACTGACCCTCCAAATCCCTTAGAGTATAGAACCAGCTGTGCACTGCCGTGACAGCTGCAGTTGGGTAGATCACGTGCGTATCTCCTTCTCATGCGTCTCAGTGGGCAGGTGTCCAGGCCACTGGCCTATTATTGTGATAGCATAGGAGATTTCACAGGCAGGTGAAGGCACCAAGGGAAGAAACAGCAGAGGCAGCTAGTCCAGATTCTTCCTTCTCCTCGTGGGTCCAGCCTGGGGAAATTTTCTTCTGTAGCTAAATAGGAACAGATGGTGCTGATGTGAGCAGCTCCCCATCCCAAGGTCAAATCATTGCTCACAACTAAGCGTAACTCATGGACACGGCAATGATCTTGCTCTGTGTGTCCTATTACAGAAAATGTCCCAGGAAACAGTGCCTGAATCAGTCACGGAGTCCCTAGGTAGAAGAACCAAAGCACAGGCTGTATCTATAACCACAGCTCCATACTCTGTCCCTGAAGGCTCTATTAAGTATGAACTAAAGAGGGGCTGGTTGAGCTCTCTGGGCCACCATCATTTGATACCCTCCTCTGTTTCTTCACAGAGTATGTGGAACAGCCCTTCGTGCGAGTCACTAACAGCGTGGTCTCATCACACAGATGTGTGATCTTCACCTGTGTTTCACCTGACACTGACATCTCCATCCGTTGGTTCTTCAATAAGCAGCAGCTGCGTCTTTCAAGGAGGATGACTCTGTCCCCGACGAAGTGTGGACTGAGAATATGTCCTGTACGGTTGGAGAATTTTGGAGAGTATCAGTGTGAGGTCTCCAACCGAGTCAGTTCCAAGACCAGTCCCCCAGTCTGGTTTGAGTGAGCTCTCCTCTCATCCTACAGTGGAATGCCAGCATTTCTTTATCAGTGGGGCACTAAACAGAGAAAAACCATATGGGGAAATTCACCAGTTATCATTCAGTTATAGCCAGCATGGTGACTCACATCTATAATCCCGGGATACATATGTGCACAAGATTTAAAGTGATGCTATGTCTCTAAACAAAAATAGAGAAACAGTAAATAGAGAAATGGTAAACAGAAATGAAAATGACTTGAGAGTTTAGGTTATGGATCAGACACAGCCAACAATCAGAATTCACTGGAACTAATTTCAGGAACTGCCAAACTTTTGGATGCTCTGAGTCTGCTGTAAAAAAAAAAACAAAACCTCTCCTATGGTCAAATGCATCCATTGTTTAACTAATTCATTAAATAAGCAACTCAAGTGTTGATGTCTCTCAAACTTAAAAACTGTAATACCTTCTGTAAGTTTCATTTGGAATTTGCTAACAAAAAAAAGCTATAATTATCTAGTTTTCAACCTCTATCAAAGACCTGAGAAGGATATAATATTAACTGAGTAAATAGGAAGTGCATAGCAAACATCTTCCAAAACTACGAAAATGACAAAGACATCCTGCTGTCTGAGAGTCACCCCAAGGTTGCTCTGTAAGGCTGGAGCATCCACATTCAGCCTACAGGCCTAGAATACCCAACAGACTTTCTGCCAGCAGACTTTCTTGTGAAGCAAGGTTTTGAAGGACTGCCCCAACGTGTTTGGCAAAGTTCAGTAGTCACCTTCTTTTGAGTCTTGCTTGTCCAAGCATACCATCAGCAGCCAAAGCGCAGGTTTGTTTGCCCAATGGCTACCTTTTCCACAATGAAAGCAAACTCTTCAATGCACATCATCCATTTTTTTTAGGTGAATTGGTTCTGCCATGAGCAGACATGTCTCACTGTCATAAGGAGCCTTATGCTATTAAAACATCTTAAATGCCATATTCTGTAGATCTCTGAACTGTTTGGATACAATAGGTATATCTAAAATATATTTCTGTTTGACATTGAAAACATACCTAACATGGTCACAAATTCGATTATTAGATGATTAACTACTAACCTGTATTTCTTAATTACCTTAAATAGATTGTAATAATAACTTTGAAGGACTAGGAATTTACATTACATTGTCAAATGAGCATCATAGGTATAATGCCTTTAACAAGAGAAGAAACATTCACACAGTTTAACAAAAGTAATCTAAAATTTTATCAACACACAAAAATCCAGATGGATATAGGAGAAAAAGAAGGGGAGAAGAGAATATGAGGGATCAGGGAGGTTGAGTTGTAGGAGGAATAGAGGAGAGCAAGAAAAGAGATACCTTAATGGAGGGAGCCATTATAAGTTTAAAGAGAAATCTGGCACTAGGGTAGTGTTTAGGAATCCTCAAGGATGACCCCAGATAGGAATCTAGCAATAGTGGAGAGGCTACCTTAAATGCCGTTCTGTATAATATGATTGATGACTACATTAAATGCAATCATAGAGCCTTCATCCAGTGGCTGATGGAAGCAGAAGCAGGGATTCAGAGCCAAGCACTGAGCTGAACTTCTGGAATCCAGTTGTGGAGAGGGAGTAGTGATGAGCAAAGGGGACAAGACCATGCTGGGCAAACCCACAGAAACAGCTGGCCTGTGCAAGCAAAAGTCCACAGACCCCAGTCTGACAGCTGGGGAACCAGGCCCCCTGGATGTGGATGTCAGTTAGAGTGCTTGGGAATCTATGGGGCCTCTGGCAGTGGAACCAGTATTTACCTCTAGTGCATGAATGGGGTTTGGGAGCTCATTCCCTATGTAGGGATACTCGCTAGGCCTGGATACATGGGGGAGGGCCTAGGTCCTGCCCCAAATGATGTGACAGACTATGATGATCCCCCATGGGAGGCCTCAGTCTTCCTGAGAAGTGGGTGGGGTGGGATTGGGAGTTGGTGAGGGGAATGGGAAGAGAGAGAGGGAACTGCGGTTGGTATGTAAAATAAGATTATTACTAATTTAAATAAAAAATAATTTTAAATGACCTTAAATGTGATTAATATCTGAAAGTCCATGCCAAGACAAATTATTTGAGGTTAATAGTTGGTTTTTTTTACTTTAAAATCTATTCAATAATCTACCCTTTTCTTATCATTTCTATATTCCTATATTCTCCTAAATTATAACAAACATCCAAACCCGCCAAATAACCTCCCACAACCCAACTCTTGGGAATGTAGATGTTGTTTTTTCTAGGCTGCTTCCTGTTGTCTGTGGATGAAGTATCTTTAGGGTCCCTGAGAAAATTTGATATAATGGCCAAGTCCTGGGAAGACTAGCAGTCAACTTTGTTGATAGATATCACCTGTCAAGACCCAGGAGGCCTCCCTTGATGGAACCAGATCCATACCCACCTGGAACAAACCCATAGCCTCTCATTCCCTGTGGGAACAAAAGCAAAACTTCTTCCCCAACGCATCTTTGAATCCCATTTGACAAACACGTTTTTTAATCTTTTTAAAGTTAAGGCATTCCTGATGTATGTAGGCTGGTCTGTTTCAATTCCAGTTCTCTTAGCAGCTAAGTAACAAGGAACATCCTAAGAGGGACACATGGATCACCCTGGAAAGGGGAAATTGATGAGATTTCCAGGGTAAACCAGAGGTAGGGGTAGAGGTTGGTGATTGGGGATAGGAACATGAGGGATCAGGGTGGTCAATCTGAGACAGGGACAGGGAGGGAGAGAGGAAAGAGACATCTTCGTTGAGGGGACCATTACGCGCCTAGGGGGGAACCTGGTACCAGGGAAACCCCCAACACCCCACAAGGGTGACCCCAGCTGATTCTGCGAGCAATAGTGGAGATGAAAGACCCCAGAAGAGGACTTCCCTCCAGGAAGAGACCCCTGGACCCAAAGACCAAGCCGAGACCACGGATGCGGATGCAAACTGCAAGAGGTTTATTTGAGATACACAGGTACCTGTGGGCGACAAAGTCTCTCGGAGGACTTGCGCGCCCACAGGCTGGGGAGAGGGACTTTTATAGGGCTGGGTAGCAAAAGCATGGGTACAGAAGCGAGATGCATAGTTACAGGGGTCCCATTGGTCAGCTCAAATAAGGCATTGAGTCATCCGAGGACAAGTCTGTTACGTGTTTGGGGATCTGATAATAGCTGACTTAACTCATGTTTGGGTTTTTCTCTGAACTCTCTGCTCCCCTCCCAAGGCCAGATGTGGCAGCCTGTGAGTACTGACCTTGTCCTGTACTTTTACTTGTTTATGTGGAAGCCTTGCAAAATGGCATTACCATTGCTAAGCCAGGCCTTAAGCTATTAGCCTTGAGTGGGGGTCTTTCATTCCCTCATTTTCTTCTTATCATGGAGTGGAATCTTTCACTCCGAGTAATTATGGAATTTCAGTATCTATTTGCCGCAGCTGGTGATATTGCTGGGTCAAAACTAAAGCTTGTATAACAGATACTCTGTCTTTCATGAATTGGACTAGCTGATTAAGAATACAGGGTCCGAACAGGAGTATGAGGAGAAGGATTATTAGGGGTCCCATGATGACCCTACCAGGTCACAAAGGTCAAAATAGAGGGTTGGGAAGGCGTCTGTCAGGGTACTCAGCAGGGAGGGAATTGGCCATTTGTCCTGTCATAGGGTTAGTTATGGTCCAGGTCATGTTGTAGACCTGGTGTGGGCTCTGTCCCATGCCCAACTCCAGCAGGGCCCATATGATAATTAAGGGGCCCCATGGGTGAGTCTTATCTTTAAGGGGTTTTGGGTGTGCTGGACTCTCCATGTCGGTGCCACGTCCGGTTTCGCCTCCTTGGTGGTGTGGGCAGCTTTGACGTGAGAGGCGTGGATCCAAGCAGCGATGCCGTCAACCTTCAATGTCGTTGGGGTGGTCAGAAGGACAGTGTAGGGGCCCTTCCATCGAGGTTCCAAGTTTTTGGACTGGTGCCTGTGGACCCAAACATTGTCTCCTATCTGGAAAGGATGTGGCACCACCGGCTTGTCTAGCTGCTCTTGGTAGGCTGCTGCCAGGGTCTCCAGATTTCCTTTTGCACAATCTGCAGTGCCTGCAAATGAGCTTCCAGAGAGGGGCTATTAGCAAAATCAGCAATATTTGAATATCTCAAAGGGGGTTAACCCATGTGGTCCTGGAGTGTTTCGAGCCCTATATAGGGCCAAAGGTAAGAGGAGTACCCAGTCTCTAGAGCCAGTTGCAAGCGTCAATTTGGATAAAATCTCCTTAATTGTTCTATTCATACGTTCTACCTGTCCTGAACTTTGGGGTCTGTATGCACAATGTAATTTCCAATCAATCCCCAAAAGCTTGGCCACCAACTGACTTACCTGGGAGACGAAGGCGGGCCCATTGTCAGTGCCCAGGACCTGGGGCATCCCATACCTGGGGAAGATCTCTTCTAGGAGTTTCTTGGTCACCATCTTCGCTGTTTCATGTTTTGTGGGGAAGGCCTCGACCCATCCTGAAAAGGTGTCTATGAACACTAGGAGGTATTTGTACCCATAGAGTCCAGGCTTAACTTCCGTGAAGTCAACCTCCCAGTGTATGCCGGAACGATGCCCTCGTACTTGGATCCCTGGTTCGAGCTTGGTCCTGCCTGCGTTTACTTGGGTGCAGGCTTTGCATTCATCAGTCACTTTTTGTATGGCCCCATCTCTGTTTAGGAGGTATTGTCCCATCTCCTGGCATTCTAGGAGAGTTTTCATCTTTTTGGGGCCCAGATGGGTTTTATGTAAACAGTCTATCAGTTCATAGGTTTGTCTCATGGGTCTAACGGTTGTTCCTTTGAAAATCCAATGTCCTTCTTTGGGGTCATAGGTGGCCCCCATTTTCTTTAGGAGATTTACGTCCTCTTGACTATATGGCAGGGAGCATCTGGGTGCCTGAGTTTCCTCTGGGCAAGCAAAAGGAAGGGCTGAGGAGGTGCTGGGGGAATTCAGGGCAGCCTCCCTTGCGGCTGCGGCTGCCAATCGGTTCCCCTTCGCCTCTGGGCTGTCGCCTCTTTGGTGGCCAGGGCAATGTAAAATGCTCAATTTTTGAGGCAGAAACAGGGCTTTTAGCAGCGCTAGGATCTCAGCCTTGTTTTCAACAGCCCTCGCCTCCGGTAGATTTCCCCATGTATGTGGGCAGTGGCAAAGGTGTATCAGCTATCTGTATAGACATTCAGTCTCTTACCTTCTGCCATCTGAAGGGCCTGGGTTAGCGTGATGAGCTCAGCTCTCTGGGCTGAGGTGCCTGCCAGGAGGGCTTTCGCCCAGATTACCTCCATCTCCGTGGTCACTGCTGCTCCCGCTTTCCGCTCCCCATTCGCCAGGAAGCTGCTGCCATCCGTGTCCTGGGCTCGGGGAGGGGCTCCTGGCCCCAACCTCCCTAGTCCTCCAGAGTCAGGAAGGAGGTTGGTGATCTTGGCTTCCGGGGCCCTTAGGCTTCTTGGGGCAGTCCCTGACCCAATGTCCTCGTTCCTTGCAGTAGGCACATTGGTCCTTGTCCACCTTGGCCCCCTTCCAGACTCCCTTCCTATCTCCCTTCCTGTCCTGTCTGGTGACTACGGTGGCCAGCAGCCTGCTTAATTCCTTAAGGGTTATTTCTAGAAAGAGCACAATCACATAATAGTGAAGGCAAATGATTTAAATCTGTAACCTCTCCAGCAGAAAGGCAGTGTGCTGGATACAGTATCTAACAGAAGGGACAAATAAAGACACATGTCTGGCTTTCTGGTACTAGTGTTTATAAACATGATTTCCTGTCTGGCATGTGGGCTTAGGGGATGTAAAATCCTGCAAAAACTCTCCAGAGGCAGGTGGTCTAATTCTAGAGTCAAATCTAACTGCCCTTTGCTTTCATTTCCCTCAAGCTGCTTATGACCAAGATTAATGTCTCTGAAAAAATAGGCAGTTCCTCCTCCTCCTCCTCCTCCTCCTCCTCCTCCTCCTCCTCCTCCTCCTCCTCCTCCTCCTCCTCCTCCTCCTCCTCCTCCTCCACAGACATCTGAGAAGGCCTCCAGGGTAGAGACACTGGACACGTCTCTGTAGACAAATAGGAGACGCTTCACACACCTGCCATCCATTATCTGTGTGAGCCTCATTTGGCCACTGTTTCTGTGTCTCGATACCCTGGTGGTGACACGTGCGGTAAGTGAATATTGCCGTGGCAATAAGGTAGACTAAACATGAACAAGGATCTGGCATTGGGACAAGACAGATTCTGTCCATATCAGCAATGCCTGTGACTACTTACGACAGGAGAGAGTGCACTAGACTTGACCCCTGAAGACATGAAGTCATCGGGAGCGCCTGGGTCCTCTATTCCTCCCCTTGCACACCCCAGCATTGCTTCCAAGTCTCACCAGAGCAGTTGGCCAAGGTCCTGGGCCCCTGTGCAGATTTTGCTTTCTGTGCTAAGACTCAGAAAGGCTTGCCCAGGTGAGCCAGCCTAACTATGGCCCTCATAGCATCACTGCCTGGTTCCATGAGCTGGAGATTCAGCCGCTGATAAACTATTCTACTCTGTGAGCTCTAACAGGTAACATCCTGAGCCTGCCCACACTCCCCAGCTCACCTGGAGTCAGGAATCTGGGACAGCAATCTGTAGCCAGGATTGTGGTGGTGGTCTCCCCTCTAGTGAGATTCTACAGTTCCCTCAGGAACACCCTTCCCCATCACAAGATTTTCTTACAGCCACATTTATGTTGAGATCCATACAATGCGGGATTGCTCTGAGCCTTTGGATGACTTAACCCACTACACATCTTACTGTCAACAGGGTGAATTTAGATAAAAGATCCCAGCATTGCAGATTGTATCAACTGGGTACATCCAAACCCTAATGTGGACCCAAAAAAAAAAGTGACACGAAATAAAACATTTTAAAAATCATGTACCCATCTGGATATTGTTTGAAACACCAGTGCACATTGCTTCTCTGACACTGTATACAGGCTCCAGTAAGCTTTGACAGATCGCAGAGGCAGCTGGATCTCTATGATAGGAACAGTAGGTATCACTTGGTTTCTGATGGACAAGATACCTTTCCCTTCGGATCTGTAACACCTACATATTTCCTGACTTCCTTCAGATCTGTAACAGCTACAGGTATTGCCTGGCTTCCAATGGCCACGGAACCTTTCCCTACAGAGCGGTAACACAATGTTGACAGTCTAAACGGGATGTCTCCATCAAGTCTATTCCCTCAGAGGTCAAGGAACCCCTAAGAAGAGAAGGCAGAAAGAGTGTAAGAGCCAAAGGGAATGACGGACACCAGGCGTGCATGGCCCTGTGAATCAACCAAGCAAGACGTGTGTGGACTCACGGAGACTGGATCGGCATGCACAGGCCTACATGAGTGGGACCAGGCCCTCTGTGCATTATAGCTATTACCTTAGTATTTTTAGGAGACACCCGACTCTGAGAACAATTGGGTCTCTGACTCTTGTGTCTGCCCGTGGGACTTTTTTAACTCCCGTTGGGTTGCAGGGTCAAACACCAATATAATAACTTTTGTTTCATCTCATTATATTTTATTTCCTCATGTCTCGCTGTTATCTCTTAGAGGCCTATGCTTCTCTAATGAGAGAAAGAAAGGGAGTGAATCCCCATGGCAGGGGATTTGGGGGAAGAACTGGGAAGGGTTTAGAAAGGGAAACTAGAAACAGTATTTATTACATAAAAAACTATTTTAAATTTAAAATGTTCATTCTTCAAATTGATTAATGGCATTAACAAACCTTAATTAGATTAACTTTGATTTTATTATATATTTTTAATTAATTTAGAAACAATATTACTTTACCTATCATTCCCAATTCCCTCTTCCTCCCATGCTCCCACAACCCCCCCATCCACTCCCCAGGGAGGGTGAGACCTTCCATGGGGGATCATAAAATCTGTCACATCATTTGGGGCAGGGTCTAGACCCTTCCCTGTGCATCTAGGCTGAGAGAGTATCCCTCCATGGGGAATTGTTCCCAAGGTCCATTTGTGTCCTAGGGATAAATACTGGTTCCACTGTCAGAGGTCCCACAGACTGCCCAGGCCTTCTAAGTGAACCCAAGTTCGGGAGGCTTGGTTCCATCCTATGCTGGCTCCCCAGCTGTCCAACTGAGATCCGTGAGCTTCCACTTGCTCACTGTTTCTATGGGTTTCTCCACTATGGCATTAACCCCTTCACTCACCCCTCCTCCCTCTCTACAGCTGGATCTCAGGAGTTAGCTTGATCAGGAAGGGGTTATGAATTTTGTCAAAAGGCTTTTTCAGCATCTAGTGAGATGATCATATGTTTATATTATGGATTGCATGATGGATTTTTATATATTGAATGATCCCTGCCTCTCTTGGATGAAGCCTACTTGATCATGGTGGATGATTTTTCTGTTCTTGAATTTGATTTGCCAGTATTTTATTATTCATGAGGGAAATTGGTCCATAGTTCTCTTGCTTAGTTGTGTCTTTGTGTAGTTTGAGTACCAAGGTGATTATAGCATTGTAAAAAGAGTTCAGCAATGGCCATTCTGCTTCTATTGTGTAGAACACTTTGAGGAGAATTGATATTAGCTCTTCCTTGAAGAATTCTACATTGAAACCATCTATCTCTGGGCTTTTTTTGGGGGGGGGGGGTTGGGAGATTTTTGATAACTGCTTCCATTTCATTAGGGGTTATAGGTCTATTTAAATTGCTTATCTGTTCTTGATTTAATTTTGGTAAGTGATAGCTATCCAGAAAATTTTCCATTTCCTTTGAATTTTCCAATTTTCTGAAGTACAGATTTTCAAAGTATGACCTGATGATTATCTGGATTTCCTCAGTGTCCATTGTTATGTCCCCCTTTTCATTTCTGATTTTGTTAATGTACATTTGCTCTCTCTCTCTCTCTTCTCTCTCTGGCTTTTGGTTAATTTGCATAAAGATTTGTCTAACTTGTTGATTTTCTCAAAGAACCAACTCTTTGTTTCATTGGTTCTTTGTGTTATTTTCTTTGTTTCCACTTTATTGATTTCAGTCCTCAATTTGATTATTTCCTGGCATCTACTCCTCTGGGGTGAATTTGCTTCTTTTTTGTTCTAGAAAATTCAGGTTTGCTGTTAATTTTCTAATGTGACTATTGTCCAGTTTTTTCATGTGGGCACTTTGTGCAATTAACTTTCCTTTTAGCACTGATTCCAAAGTCCCCCAAAAGTTTGAGTATGTTGTGCCTTCATTTTTATTGAATTCTAAGAAGTCTTTAACTTCTTTACTTATTTTTTTCCTTGAGCCAGGAGTGATACAATTGAGCATTGTTCAATTTCCTTGAGTTTGTAGGGTTTTGAAATTTGTGCTGTTGTTGAATTCTAACTTTAAACCATGGTAATCAGATAAGATATAGGAGTTTATTCCAATTTTTTGTATCTGTTGAGGTTTGCTTTGTTGTCAAGTATGTGGTCAATTTTTAGAGACAGTTCCATTTGGCACAGGGAAGGTATATCCTTTTGTGTTTGGATGGAATGTTCTATAGATATCTGTTTAAACCAATTGGGTCATAACTTCTGTTAGTTCTTTTGTTTCTTTGTTAAATTTCTGTCTGGTGGTCCTGTCCAGTGGTGAGAATAAAGTTTGAAGTCTCACTAGAAGTGTGTGGGGTTTGATATGTGGTTTGAGTTTTAGTAATGTTTTTTTTAAATATGTGGGTGCCTTTGTATTTGGGACGTAGATGTTCAGAATTGAGACTGCATCTTGATGGATTTTTTCCTGTGATGAATATGAAATTACCTTCTTCGTCTCTTGATTAATTCTAGTTTGAAGCCTATTTTGTTAGATATTATGATTGCTGCACCACCTTGTTGCTTAGGGCCATTTCATTGGAAAATCTCTTCCCAACCCTTTATCCTGAAATGAAACTTTAGAGCCTGCTGTTCACTTTTCAGATTGCTAAAATTTCCCTGACTTCTCAATAGCGATGGGGCACCTGTAGAATGGCTTACACGAAACAAATACCTAGAGACCAGAACCTGCAGAGAAAAAGAAACACAAAAGTGATTGACTCAATAAAGAAGTTGACAAAAGTAAACAACTTTTAATGATGGCAAGAGACAAGCTAGGGGTAGACGATACGCCAGTGCAGTGGTGGCACGTGTGAAAAGCCACGCCTACTCCATGCTCGCTGGAGACACTGACGGCTTTCTCTCTATGATGCGGAAATGTGGCTGCAGCGGCCACATTTCTTCAGTGTTCCCTTAGGTGCCCTAGACAACGCAAACAGGCAACAGAAATAAATAAAATGTGTCCAGTTAATTGGCTTTAAAGCATACCTGCAGGGGGAAACCAGTGGGAGGGGTGAGATGGAAGGAGAGAGTGCTTGGGGAAATTACCGGAATGGTAGCAGCACTTTGGGGGCAATGTGGAAAACAACTCTCTGGAATCTACAAGAGCGACCCTGGTAAAGACTTCTGGTGGTGAGAGAGAAATAGTCTGAAGCAGCCGTCTTCTCTAACAGAAGACTCGCAGCAGTGGCACGGGGACACCAATCCAGCCACAAAACCTTCCACCTACACTCTGTCCTTCCTGTGAGGTGTGCTGGGGTGGAGTTAGACCAGAACTTGTGAGAGCGGACTACCAGTCCAGCTCAAAGCCTGTGCCGTGAGAGGGAGCCCAGACCTGGCACTGCCTGGGTGACCAGGAACCAGAGGCTGACTACCCGGAAATTCAGGATAGAATGAAACATGAGCAGAACAGCCTTTCAACGAAATGATTACTAATGCTATCATGCCATACTCGTAGACAAGTGCCTAGCCTAAGAGACGTCAGAGAGGCATCGTCCCACAATTGTGAAACAGATGCAGAGACACAGAGCCAAACACTTGGCAGGATCAGGGGAACCCCCGCAGAATATGGGGAGGATGGACTGTGGGAGGCAGAGGGGTCGATGACACCATGAAAGCGTGGAACACAGAATCAATTAAGCAGGGCTCACCAAGACTGAAATGGGAATCACAGCCCTTCCTGGGTTTGAGCTGGGGCCTCTGTACCTAAGTGGTAGTAATGTAGATGGGTATTCTCAGGGAACTCCTAGCACTGGAACGGGAAAAACATCGCCATCACTTTTGCCTGCCCTTTGGAGCGTTTTCTTCCCAGCTTCGATGTGAGAGACGGTGGCAAGTCTAACATAACTTGCCACATCTACACGTCCTGTAGATAATCTGGGTGGCCAGCTCATTTCTGAGGGCAACAGAAGAGGAACGGGTCTGAGGTAGAGGGGAAGTGGGGGTTGGGGAGGAATGGAGGGAGGGGAAAACTGTGCTCAGGATGTAATAATGAGAGGAGATGAAAAGGGATGCATGTCGACAGGGAAACACTCATGTGCAAGGCCCCATTGTGAATGCCACTCTCAAGATGAAAGCAGGATGGTCCGCCCTTACATGAAGGACTTTACATCTGTGCATTGAACAAACTGCGGATCAGAGCTTTCCAGAAACCAGCTATGTCCGCAGTGAACATGGGCAGACCCTCCTGTCACGCGTTCTCACTTCACATGGATGAATGGTGTGCAGGCAGCACTGGGCTTAGGTAAATTTGAAACGGGGTATTTGAGCATGTGAGAGGATATTTTTCTCTCTGCAAACAATGCACCATTTTTCACAGTGAACTCCTAGACTCCAAAGCTTGAGGGCTCCTGAAGTAAGTTCCCATGAATTCTTACATTTTTGGTTGTGAACCTAGCCGTTAACCGCTGAGCCACCTCTCCAACCCAAGTTCACACGGATTCTGAGGTATCATTATACATTCTAACCACAACCCATGGGGGTTGCCCTTCCGTACTTACGTTTCTCTTAATTGGTTAATGAATAAAGCACTGTTTGGCTAGTGGCCAGGCAGGAAGAATAGGCGGGGCTACCGGACAAGGAAAATTCTGGGAAGTGTAGGCAGAAATGAGTCACCATGTGAGCCCAGGAAGAGAGGACGCAAGTCAGGGGTTCTCCAGTAAGATTAGACATCCAAAGATTGGTAGTTATGGGTTAATAGTTAAGACAGAGCTAGCCAATAAGAAGCCCAAGCCACCAGCCAACAGTAATATAACCAATAAAGCATCCCGGTGTTCATTTGGGGTAAGGTGGCTGCGGCACTGGATGGGAAACGCCACAACTCACGACCTAAGCTCTTAAGGCCTTTGAACTCAGGTTTGCCATACCGATATCTTCCATTTTCCTTTTAAGACAACCTCACCTTAAACCCTGCCCTTCCCTTGTGCACACGTGAATCCCGGGATTATCAGGGTGCACGCCGGCTGCACCTGAGTAGCAACTAATCATTTTTACCACGTAACTTCTCTCCATTCTGTACCCTATCGATAATGAAATGAGAGGAGAGGCCACTCACCCATCACAGCAAGGAGACTGGGGGACTGGTCTTTGCTAAACTGACTCCCTTGGAGACCTCACACCTGTACTCTCCAGCATCCTCACTCTTGATAGGATCTATTCTGAGTCCACACTTAGTCGGGGACAGAGTCACCCTACTCAGGTGATGCAGACTCTGGTTATTGAAGATCCAGCGGATAGAGACATCAGGGTCAGGTGAAACGCAGGTGAACATCACGGATCTATGTCCCGCAACTGTGGTATCGGTGATTCTCACAAAGGGCTGTGTCAAAATCTCTGTGAAGAAACAAAGGATGTTTCCAAATGACAGTAGCTCAGAGAGTTCAACCAGATCCTGTTTTAGTTAATGGTTTATACAGCCTCCAAGGGGGAGAATTTGGAGCTGTGACTACAGACCCGTCTTGTACTTTGGATCTGCCACCCAGGGGTGGTGTATAGCTCTAATTTAGGCGCTGTTTCCTCTACTTCAGTTTCTCTTAAATAGGACACACCACGAATGGTCATTGTCCTATCTATCCATGAGCTAAGCTTAATTATGAGCCCTAGTCTGAACTTGGGATGATGAGCCGCTCACATCCGCACTGTCTGTTCTATTTACCTGCAAAAGGAAATTCCATAGGCTGGACCCCTGAGGAGAAAGAGGAAATCTGGAGTAGCTGCCTCCTCTGTTTCTTCCCTCTGTGCCTTCACCTTCCTGTGAAGTCTCATAAACCCATCAGAATAGGCCAATGGCCCAAACACCTGTCCACTCAGCCTCAAGAGGAGATGCACAGGTGACCTACCTAAATGCAGCTGTCATGGCAGTACACAGCTGACTCTAAACTCCATGGGAAAATCAGTCCCATGACTTCTACAGGCAGTAAAGCGTTATTCCCTGTTGGCTCTGACAGGAAATCCAAACAGTTACAAAAAGCACCCCAGTGTCACCTTGAGTCCAGTCAGGGCTCTCTGTGAGGACCCCGTGGCTTCATCTGCCAGAGGCTGCCCGGCTCCCACAGTCTTTCTGGGGACATGTGCATGGTAAGAGCTCCAAATGTCAAGGCTGCGGCTGACATCCTGCGTCTGAGATTACCTGGCACAGGTCCTCCTCTCTGCAGGTAAAGACAAGTGAGGGGTTCTCACCCATTGCAATTTCTCTACCCCATTCGTGTTCTGCATAAGGGCACAAACCCCAGTGGGGGCAGTGGGGGGGCACAATGTGGCGGGAGAGAGAGCAGGCACAGCCCAATCTGACAGTTCAGTGTATGAAGTAGGATTAAGGCACACCCAGCAATTGTAGACAATAGAGAGTCACTTACTCTTGACATAAAATTTCACGAATGATTTTTCAATTTTGTAATGTTTGTTTAAGATTTCTAGTGTGTACATCCCCGCATCTTTCTCGGTGACGTCCTGGAGCATCAGGGATCCATCATAGGACATTGTCCCTCTTCTTCTGTGTTCAGGCCCCCAGGAGATGGAAGACGTGGTTCTGCTGTATTCTGCAATTTTAAGGGTCTGGTTCCTGTATGACAATTTGTACCAGGAGAGGGCTTTCACGTCTCTTGGAAGATTATGAACTTGGAAATGAACATCGTTCCCTATGGCAGCATACTGAGGCACCACATGGATAATGACTTGGGAAGAAGTAAGAGCCATGCAGCATGGAGAAAGGGAGGCTGGAAGGAAAAAGAGTAAAACGCATTACGTGGGGGTCATCGTTCTTGGTGAAAAGGTGATGCCCTCCATCCTGAACACATGGTTCCTCACTCAGCCTAGAGCTGCAGGTGTTTGAGTATGTCTAACTCAATGAAGGGAGGGAACATGACCTCCTCCTTTCCAACAGTGACCCTGAAGGTGCCATGTCCCCCTCATGGACTGTCTCCTTGGGTGTCCCTCACTGCCCTCAGTCGGACACTGTGCACACTCAAGTACATTCGTTTGAGATGAAGCCTCTCCTGAATTCAAGAGGCCTGGAACTTTCGCTCTCCAGGTTTGTTTCATCCTATAAAGCACTCATCTCCTGACTTCACCTGTCAGGTAGCTCTCAGATCTAAGGTCTGGGGCAGTGTGGGGGCTGGGAGTCACCTGATCTTCAAGGCAGGTTCAGGCCTTCAAAAGGCTTGTGTGGTAGGCTGGCTGGTTTTATGTCAACTTGACATGATCTATAGCTATTTTGCAAGACAAGGCTTCAGTTGAAAATGCCACCACCAGATTGGCCTGTGTGCAAAACTATAAAACATTTTTTTTTAAATTGGGGATTGATATAAAAGGATTCAGACCAATGTGGGCAGTTCAAGCCCTGGGTTAGGATCCTGAGTTACATAAGAGAGCTGGCTGAGCAGGCATGAAGAGCAGGCCAGTAGGAAGCACCCCCCATGCTCTCTGCACCAGTGTCTGCATTTTATGCATGCCACTCTCAATGTGGAGCTAATAAATGCCCCAGTTTGACACGGATGTTCCAAAGCCATTGTTCCCTGTCCGCCTAGAGAGGGTGTAATCGTAGAGCAGTAGAAAAATGCTCCCCTGGGCCACTTTAGTCCAGCCTTGGGAAGAAGACAGGATCCGGTGATCTCTGGTCTTGAGCCCCAAGAGCCTGGGCTGACTCTGACATCTCAGGCTGAGTTACTTTCCATCAGGGTCTTCCTTGATGCAGGTGGAGTCAGAATACGGAAGCCGCTCTGTGGCCATTCCTCTCTACCAATGTGCCCTGTACCAAGTGCTCAAGCCTTCCCAAGGGGACACGATGCAGAGGGAGGGAAGGCCAAGCCCGCGATGTCCGCCCTGTGAGCCTAAGCCCCGCCCAGCGCTGAACACTCACGAGAGTCACTTACTGTGCAGCTGGAGTTGCACTTGCGCCTCCTCGCGGATCATGTCTGTCCTCACAATCTGTACAGCGTACAGTCCAGACTCTTTCTGAGTGACCCCGTGAATGAGCAGGGATCCGTCCTGGTACACCGTCTCTCTGCCACTGTACGCAGGCCCCCACACAGTTGATCTCCTGTCTATGATGTACTGGGCAATCTCAATTTTCTTGAAGGAGCCTAGCTGCTTGAACCAGATAAAGCCTTCGATGTTCTCCGGGGGATTGTGAATGCGGAGAAGGACACTTTCCCCTTCGGCAACGCTGGGCGGCACTGATTCAATAGTGGGCTTGGAAGAGGTGTCTAGACGCCCACAGTTCCAAAGGAAAGCTAGAAGGGAAGAGAGAGGTCCTGATAAATTGGGACTTCGGTATTTGACTAAGATGAAGTCCAGTGGCCTGAGCTGCTGTGTCCATTGCTCAGCCTAGATTTGCGGGTGAACGTCTCCCTGTCCTAATTGGTAGAGTTCAGCACACAACCTTCATGTCCTCAGTTTTCCTACACTTGTAATTTCTACCATATGGCTCACTATTTATGATGATGTATGTGTGTGTGTTATGTACGTATATGTGTGTGTTATTTACATATATGTGTGTGTTATGTACATATATGTGTGATGTACATATATATGTGTGTGTTATGTACATATGTGTGTGTTATGTACATATATATGTGTGTGATGTACATATATATGTGTGTGATGTACATATATGTGTGTGATGTACATATATATGTGTGTGATGTACATATATGTGTGTGATGTACATATATGTGTGTGTGTGATGTACATATATGTGTGTGATGTACATATATGTGTGTGTGATGTACATATATGTGTGTGTGTTATGTACATATATGTGTGTGTGATGTACATATATGTGTGTGATGTACATATATGTGTGTGTGATGTACATATATATGTGTGTGTGTTATGTACATATATATGTGTGTGTTATGTACATATATGTGTGTGATGTACATATATATGTGGGTTATATATATATATATATATATATATATATATATATATATATATATATATATAAAATTAAATCCGTGCTCACATTTACAGTGGATGGTGTTGGGTGATGCCTGCCCAACCTCTTCCCCTACAGACCCTGTCCCTTCACTCTCTGACTTTATTGTTGTTGTATTCCTCTTGGGTATGCAGCCAACAACTAACTTCAACTTCTAGATTTGCTTTGTTCAAGTCCACAATGACTGGGGCATTGCAAAAAAAACAAACAAACAAACAAATGTGATACGTCTTATTTAAAAAAAAATACTTCCAGCAAAAAAAAACTTGGATACCTGTACAGAATGAATGAATGAATGAATGAATGATGTCTCAGAACCCTATATGCCCATGAATTTATTTAATAGTTCATAGACTAGGGGACACATTATGGAATCATCCCATTTCCTTTAACAATTTACACTTGTTCACATATTATATTTGTGTGTGAGTTTGTATTAGTCTCAGTGCAGGTGGGTGGGAGCAAGACACAGTACTTGAGTGAAGGTCAGATGATAACTTGGTTTATTGGCCTCAGCTTCTCGGAAAAAGAAACAAACGCCTCTATCCACTGAGCCATGTCACCAATCCACACCAGCTTGATTTTATTTTTACTCCTGATGACAAGCTGAGAGTATCAGTCTTCAGAATATTGTGGTTATGTTTACTAATTTTGTATGAGAGCAATGTATCTGGAGGCCATTGCCTGGGAAACATCAGAGAGAAAGTACAGGTGGTATAGCCCAGGCAGTAGAAGCATCAGGGAGAGAGAAAGGTGTCCCAGCCAGTGCTATCCTATATACAAGATGCCCCTCCTCACCAGTGACCACCGGAGCCTCAGATCCTCATGCACCTAGGGTAGCAATCACCAGAGCTGTGGCCCCACCTGTACCTGGGAAAATGGCCACCTGAGTCTTGGGTCTGCCTGTACCTGGAGGGGTGATCAATGGACCCAATGCCACCAACTCCACCAGCTGGAGGAAGAGAGACTCTTCTGGAGCACAGGCTGCACAGTACTGATTAGAGGAAGAGACAGGGAGACAACAGTGCAAGAATGCACTCAACAGCATGAAGAGCGATACAGCACCACCAGACACCAGCAGTTCTACAACAGCACGACCTGAAGATTCTAATGCAGATGAAGCAGAGGAAAATGACCTAACAATAGCTTTCTGAAGAAAACGGAGGCCTGTAAAGGGAAGTGAAAGTCTCCCTTACAGAAATGGAGGGAAAGGCAAACAGAAATTGGAAGAAATCAACAAATGCCTTAAAGAAAACCAAGAACAAGCAAACAAACAGGTGAAGGAAAGGGTTCAACACATAAAACTGAAACAGAAGCAATAAAGAAACCACAAACCGAAGGAATTCTGTATATGGAAGGTTGTGGAGGTTCTTGTCCCACCAGGTCCAGACGCCCTTGAGCCCCCAAACAACACACAGATTATTAATTAATAATTAAACTATTGGCCAATGGCTAGGGCTTCTTAGTGGCTAGCTCTCTCTTAATTACTAACCCATTTCTATTCGTCTAAGTATTTACACATGGTCTTATCTTACCAGAGAAGGGTCTGGACCTGTTAATCTTCCTTGATACATGCCATCTGTGCCATCTCCCTCCGCCTACCTTTCCTGAATTCCTCTCATCTCCTAGTCCCGCCTATCTTCCTGTCTCTCATGGCCAAAGAGTGTTTTATTCATCAACCAATAAGAGAAACATATATACAGAAGGACATTTCCCATCAGTGGAAAACCTAGGTAAATAAACAGGAACTACGGATGCAAGCATAAACAACAGAATATAAGAGATGGAAAAGAGAATCTCTGGTGTTGAAGATACAATAGAGGAAATAGATTCATCAGTAGAAGAAAATGGTAAATCCAACAAATTCTTAAAGCAAGATATCCAGAAAACATGGAACACCATGAAAAGACTGAACCTAAGGATAATAGGAATAGAAGAAGGAGAAGACCAGCTCAAAGGCATAGAAAATATACTCAACAAAATCATTTTCCAACCCAAAGAAGAACATACCTGTGAAAGTACAAGAAGCTTATAGAACACCAAATAAACTGGACATGAGGGAACTAGAAGGTTAAGTTGGGGAAAAGACAGAAATGCCTTCATAGAAGAAACCATTTGGGGATTAGGGAAAAGCTAAATACCCTGAATGCAGGTGAGAGTGGGCAGATTGGGCAGGTTATGAGGCCAATGGCAGGCTAAGCATACCTCTCAATAGAGTGCACCGGCTGGCTCCACAGGATTTGAGACTTGAACTACTAAAAATGCATTGTTCCCTGCCATCAGGAAATCAAAATCCAGGGCATCTGGGTCTCACATCTCTGTGAGGGCCCCAAATTTCTCTCCACCAGGCCCAACATTGATTCTCTCTGGGTCTTTCTCCTGGTAAGAACCCCCAAGAGTCTAGACAGAGGCTGATATCCTAAGCTGACTTACCCAGCTAAGTCCCACCTATGTCAAGACGAAGTCAGATGAATTCTGATCTGCGCCTTTATTCTACACCGTGTATGTCCTGCACTGAATACTCAAGCTCCAAAATGGGGACACAGTGCACAGGGGAGGAAAGCACAGGTCACACTACTGTGTGTGTGTGTGTGTGTGTGTGTGTGTGTGTGTGTGTGTGTGTGTGTGTGTGTGTGTGTCCAACAGGACGAGCCCCACCCAGAACCCAGAATTCACAAAGAATCACTTACGGTACACGTGAAGCTTCATGGTTGTTGTTGACACAATCTCTCCATGTTCATCTATGGATCGTAGGGTATAGAATCCTGAGTCCTTCTCGGTGACACACTCGAGGAGCAGGGACCCGTTGCGATATATTGTCTCTCTTCCGCTGTGTGCAGGCCCTGTCGCACTTAGATTCTTGTGCAGTCCATATATTGCAATTCCATGTTTCATGCTTTTCGCACCTTTGAACCAGGCGAAGGCTAGAATATCCTCTGGCAGATTGTGGACAGACAGAAGGACGTTTTCTCCACTGGCCACTTGGGATGGAACAGTTCGAACGGTGATATAGTCAGTGAAGGAGAGGTGGCAGCAGGTTAGAAGGAAGGCTAGAAGGGAACAAAAATAATCCATGTTGAGCAGATGTGATCATCACTCAGCTTAGATGTTGGGGTAAGAGTATGTGTGCCCACCTTTACAGATATCCAGCTTGACTTCCATTGACCCACGGTGTCTGAGTGTGTCATTAAACTCTCTTAGAAATGCTCTGCTCAGGTGTCGGCCTGGTTCCCCCCTCAGTGCCCCATATCCCCGCTCACATACAGTATTTAGTGTGACAACAATGCCTCTCCAAACTCCTCCTCTGGAGAGTCCTCACTGTCTGTCATCTTTCTCTTTCCCCTTTGTGATTCCAATCAACCCATGACTTCATCTTGCAGATAACACTGACATCAGGTCCACAAAAGACCGGATGAGGACAGGGAAGAGGAACTTCCTTTTTGGGAAGTTCGATTCCTGGAAAAGATTCAGACACAAGTAGATAAAAGAGAAAGAAGGAAGGGAGGGAGGGAGGGAAGTCAGGAGGAAGTGATGGACGAACAGATGGAAGGACTGAGGGATGGGGAACTGAGGAATGGAGGGAGAGACAGAGGAAGGGAGAAAGGAAGGAAGGGAGGGAGGAAGGGAGAGAGGGAGGGAGAGAGGGAGGGAGGGAGGGAGGGAGGAAGGGAGGGAGGGAGGGAGGAGGGTGCCTCATTGGAATTATCTACATAATTCCCAGATTTGGAGTTAATGGCGATAATTATATTCAAGTGTGGTTTATATTATTTTAGAGTTACTCATGTATTTTATGTGTGTGTTTCGGGAGGCGGGTATCTCCATGTGCATATGTGAAAGCTATGTCACAAATCTATGCGGAGAAAGATGCCTCAGTGTGTGAAAGTGTGGGTGCATCCCACAGCATCTGAGTGACAGGCAGAGAAGAGGCTGCAGGAGTCTGTTCTCTCCATCTACCAGGTGGGAGCTGAGGATTAAATTCAAGCTGTCACGTCCCCACACACTGAGCCATCTCAGGGGTCCGCCCCTGCTTGATTTCTATTGGGAGAGTCACACTGTCATGGTCGGGGTCATCGGGCTTCACAACATTGCAGCCAGTGCAATGGTCTGTGAATACTGAATGTTTGAGGTTCTTCTCTCCCCCTCATCACCTCCTGCCACTGAGAGCCTCTGTCCCTCACTGCACCTTCTGCTCCAAACCGGCAAACAGTAAGCTTGAGTCTTATCTCAGGCGCCTGTCCTGTTGAGGAGACTGCTGCCTGCTTCTGTGTCCCCTCCCCACACAAAGAGTGGGTGCACTTACTTGCGAGCAGGAGCCCCTGCGAGGGTATACACTCTTTGCAGAAAAGCTCTGAGGACACCCCCATCTCTGCTCTTCCTATGCAGCCCCCCCTCCGGGGAGAAGACGCTGGCAAGATGCTCAGTGTCTGCTGTCCTCCTGCCCTCTGAGCTGAGTGTCCTCCCAGGCAAGAGGACTTCCCAAGTCCAAAGAGCGGTGGCTTGTTGGGTCTGTGTCCGAGGCGCCGAGCTGTCCCTTCCACCCTCGGTGCTGCCCCGCATCCCTCTGGGCTTCCCTTTTCATCTCTCCTCCAAGCAACGCAATGATCAACGACGCTGATAAGCATCCCCACGCCCTCAGAGAAGAGTAGCTCATCACTGGGGGGGCCGACGCCTGCTGTATCTTGGCCTCGGGTCTGTCAGCAGTCCCCTATTCCGCCTATATGGCCTTGTGACACAGAGTCTCAGCTGAGCACTCAGTCTATCTCAATGCTCTGGGAAGGCAGCACTTACTTGCTCCCAGCAGGAGGGGACAAAGATGCCTCTGAAGGTGAGAAAGAGACCAGCAGAACGATCGATAGGGATGACGCTCAATCCTAGATCACTGGTGTCACCAGTCAAAGTTCTGATCCAGGATGGAGGCCCAGGAGCTGTTGTGTGGGGAAGGGTTCCACGTTCTCAGTGGTGGAGTAGAGGTGACCTATGTGTCCTGGAAGGCACTGTAGGCTCCTTCTTTCTATGGAGGGTTTCAAGGCAACATTCCAGCACTGTGTCTTAGCTGATCTATGTATTGTGGTGAGCTCATGGTCATCTTTGCCCTCTGCCTGGCTGATTCCCCTGTAATAATCCTGTCTTTCCCTATGGGAGATACCAGGAGAGAGCTGACTCTCTTGTTCCCCAGGCAAGGTTCTCTCAGACACAAGAAACAGAGCAGGGTCTTCAGCCGGAGCTCTGGGTTAGTCGGGACAGGGATGGGAACCGATCTACAAGCCAAGGTCATGGTTCAGAGAAACGACTTTCAGATTGTTGAGTGTGTGTTCCAATATCACCCCCTGGAGGTCATTGGGAGAACTGCAACCTCTTGTCTCTGGCTTCATCGAGCAGGGTCAAGAAGTCAAATGTATGCTTCTCTGCATACAGCACAGGTGGGATGCAGAGCCTGTCATCCTGATCACTGTGCTCTCCAGGACTCCTCGCTCCTTCTCCTACAGGATGGGTCTAGACAGGGTTCCAGATTTGTCCTGGGAAGCGCTGGACTAAAGTTGGAGATAGTGGGAATCCAGAGGAAGGGCGTTTTCAGTAGGAGCCTTGTGCTCAGGAAATTTCAGAGGAAAGCCCAGGGGCATTTTTCTTCAGAGTCATAGGCGAGAACACTAATGCAGTGGCTGACCTACCCCTGCCGCCAGACCTCTGGTGTCTAAGTCATTCAAGGTCTCTGCCCATGGTGCAAAGGGGCTCTGCTCTTGAGTACAGAGAATACCGATCAGATAGATGTGTCATCTGCTGTGCCCTATATACTGTCCAGATTTCTTACCCTAGTTGTGTGTGGTTAAAAGAAAAAATACCCTGTGCAAAAGCAGTTCAGGAGAGCAAAGGACGCATTTCCCTTCCAAGTGCAGGTCACAGAGAAGGAATGAAGGAAGCCAAGTCAAAAAATGTGTGCCTTGAAAGCTAACTCCCTGGCTCACACTCTAGTCTCTGCCTTACACTTAGCTAGCTTTCTTACACGACCTAGGACCGTCTGCCTCGGGATGGTGTTGCCCACAGGCCCTGGGCCCTCCTGCATCAATTGAAACAATCCATCACAGGCATGTCCACAGCCTGAAATGATAAAGCCCAGTTATTCAGTTGAGACACTTCCCCCCCGCCCCAGGTGATTTTGGGCTGTGTCAAGGCGACATCCAATGCTAACCAGGACACTGTTTCAAATTTGCTAAGTCATCCTCCCCCACCGGAGGCCTCAAAGGAAACTTTCTTCTCCAAGTGAGTGTCCCTCGATGTCTGCCGTGGTCATCACAAGTACCGGCGTCCGCTAAGATCCAGGGCACAGTCAAGGATGTCCGCCCCGGGTTTTACTTTTCCCACTCCCCAGGTCCCAGGTCCCTGTGACTCTGTGATGGTCCACCACAGACATTGTGAGTGTTATCAGTGTCATCCCGACTCAGGACATCCGTCACCTGCTTCTAATAGAATCAGCGCGGAAGCTAACGGTCAGGTGTGACACGGTAAGAGCTAGGAGCACCTGGAATGAAGAAAGGACCCTGAGCATGGTTCAAAGCTGTGGGTGTTCTTTCTGGGTCATAGAGATCATGAAAGCAAATGGAGGGCGTTGGAAACTGAGGCTGGGTCTATGATCAGTTATGGGACGACCCTTGGCTGAACTCTGGCTGTTTCTCTTGGCTGAACATTTAGAGCTTTCAGTTATATCACAAAGGTTTGGTGACTTAATAACTATTTAGCAAGAGCAGCCTAGCATATAACCACGCCCCATCGCCATAGTAGCCTTTCTTGTTCTCTTATCTCCTCATCTTTCCACCCATGCCAACATCCATTCTTTGTGATTTTCTATATTCTGCTTGCAAGAACACCTGGTCCTCGACCATTCTCTTACCTCCCCTGCCCCTTTTCCTACATCCTTGCTCTGCTGACTATATAAGCTCCAGGTAGAAAAATAAAATTTGCCACTTGATCAGAATCTTGTCTTGTGGTCAATTCCCCGCGTCTCTTGCTCCCATCCCCTTCCCTTGGGTCTTTGGGTCCTAGGTTGAAGTCTCTCGGGTCAAGGCAACTGGTGCCCCCTACGTGGCACGAAGACCCCAGGAGGAGGACTTCAGTGTGCATTAAGGGACGAGCCCGTCCATGCAGTGAAGCTTCTGCGACACGTTCTTCGCAGGCCTTGGAGGAGAACGACTCATCGATCGCCTGACCCTGCCTTCGATAGTCTTCTGGTTCATGAGCACCACCTGAAGCCGGGGTGAGTAATGGGGTAAGAATTTAGCAAGGAAGATTTGTTTCTTTCTGGGATCAAAGAATCTCTCAGGACATGGGGGTCGGGTTAAGAAAACCCACTTTAAAATTTTTTTTTTCCTCTTCACTGGGGACACTTGTCCATGGTTTCCACAGGAAGGAACGATTAAAGAAATGGGCCAGAGTGGGCAACTGTGTGCAAGATTAATATGACACTTTCGGACCTGAAAAGGTCCCTGTTAGTGCATTTAGCTATTGAAATCTTATTAATGACATTATTCCGGTTAATAATCAGTGTCCTGCTCTTCAAGATCTGATAAAAGAGGGAGGAAAAACCCCTCCAGCAGATTTCCCGCTGCAATTCTGAAATAGGGAGCAGACCTCCAGCACCCGCCAATGAGAATAAATCCTCACGCCCTCCTTAGAAGTAGGCCTCGCCAAACGCTCTTCTCGGCCCCCCACACAGGGTGCAGCGTTGCCCCGAAATAAATGCTCCGAAATTATTCCCATGGGCCCTGAGGAGAGTCCTCAGCAAGCTCTTTACCCCCTCACCTCCCTTTCCCGGGAACACCCTTTAGACCCAGTGGAGGAAGCCACCCTGCAGGAGGAGGCTGCGCATTACCATAACCCGGACTGGACTCTGGCCTCCGCCCCTCCTCCTCCGTCCCCCCTCTGACTCAATCTCTGCCTAAAAGCCTGCCTCCTTTCACCCCGCCGTCCTACGAAACAACCCTCCAGGATTTAATTTTTCTTCATAACGAGATCGCTACACACTGATCTCAGACTATTCATAATATAGATACCTTTAAAACTATGATTAGCAATAGAGAACAACAAATTCAGCTTCTGGCCAAACTTAGGGATGTAGACCTCCAGCTCTCTAAATTAACTTCCCCTTCCTCCGGACCAGCTAAGCCCAAAAGTAAGCAGACACTTCCAGCCTTTCCGCTTTCGCTCCCCCCTTGAGGATGGAGTGGAAAAGCTCACAGAGGAGACTCCTGATGGGCCGGCCCTTTCTGGCGGCCCAGGCAGATGCCCCCTAATCAGCTACCTGCCCCACAGTCTCAGCTCCCGCGACTACTCTCGGTCCAAGCTGCACGCATGCCTGGGTAGCATTGGAAAAACGAACGCCACTCCAAAACAGATATTCAGGGCCGCCCACTCCTGCCTAGGGGGCCAGGAAACCGGACAGGGGCAGCCTCCGCCCCCCCCCCACCTCGATCCCGGGGCAAACGGGTCCATACCAGCCTTACCAGGCAGCAACCCTACCCCCATTTCCCCAGAACACAAACATGTCACAAAGCTGGCATTTACTCTTCTTAAAAAATACTTCTTTTAACCTGTATACTGATAGTGCTTATATTGCCAAATCCGTTCCCCTACTGGAACCCGCTCCCTGTATTAAACCCTCCTCTAAGGCTGCCAAACTTTTTTGTCAAAAAAAAAAGTTTGATTAGGCTTAGGACAGATTCATTCTTTATTGGCCATCTGCGTGCACATTCTAACTTACCGGGACCTCTAAGCAAGGGCAATGACCTGGCTGACCTTGCCACCCAGATGTCACCTAATGCTAAATTCACCTTCTTAATGTCAGTGTGCTAACAAGATGTTACAATGTTACAATGGTGCTAAGGCTGCCCATGCGCTGCACCATCTAAAAGTGATCAAGCCAGGGAAACCGTGAAAGCCTGTTCTGGCTGTGTATCCCTTCTGCCTGTCCCACATCTAGGGGTCAACCCACGAGGCCTCGTCCCAAATGCACTCTGGCGGATGGATGTTACCCATATTCCCTCCTTTGGAAGGCTAAAATTTTTTCATATCACTGTTGACACCTTCGGTGGTTTCATTTTTGCATCTCCACAACCAGGAGAGGCATCTAAAGATGTTATTTCATGTATGATGGCTGCTCTGTGCACTCTGGGTAAGCCCTCCAGGCTAAACAGACAATGGCCCTGGACATACCAGTGCTAAATTTAAACAATTTAACAATTTTGTATGTCCCTACACATTTCCCATGACAGCGGTATCCCTTACAATCTTCAGGGACAAGGTATCGTAGAGTGAGCCAATCAGCTCCTTAAAAATACTCTCAATAAACCTTGCCTCTTGGAAATAACAATTTCAGAGCCATATTACACCACGTGCTCTTCCTAACAATGGCTCAAGATGCCGCTCCGCAGCTGATGGCCTCTGGCATCCTGTCACAACCAAGCCACACACTTTAGCAAAGTGGAGAGGAGATCCTCTTACTGGAACTTGGAATGGCCCAGACCCCATCCTAATTTGGGGATGAGGCTCAGCCTGCACTTATGATCAACAACATGATGCCCCCAGATGGCTGCCTGAGAGGCTTGTTAAACAAGTTACCACCATCCTCTCTAATGACCCAATGTCCAGACCGGAGCAATTGCCTCCGCCTGAGACTTTGAAAGACCCCCACTATGCATTTCTCCTGCTTGAGCTGCTTTTGCAAAGGGTCAAGGTGGGGACAAGTACAAGAGGGAACAAGAGTCCTTGAAAGTAGCAGGACTATCTGGAAACAGAGATCCTTGAGATGTCTACAAGCAGCAGGACTATCTGAAACAGAAAATCCTTGAGATGTCTTATTGTAACACCAGAGTGCTAAAATAGTCATAACTGAATTCCTTGTACCCAATCTGAACAAACAACTCTGCCCCAGTCTGACCCCAACCGCTTTATTTGAGTGAACCAATGAAATCCCTGTAATCATGCATTGCATTTGCTTCTGTAAGCCCGCTTCTTGTTGCCCAAACCATATATAATTCTCTGAAGTTTTGACCTGGGCGCGCTCAGTCTCCCGAAAGACTGAAGTGCCCACAGGTACCTGTGTGAGCAATAAATATCCTCTTGCACTTGCATCCAGTGGTCTCTGTTTCGTCTCTCGGAGAAAGGGGTCCAAGGACACAGTGGGTCTTTCAACTTCTTTCTCTTCTCCCACAGATGCTGCTAACCTGGAGAGAGATGCTTCTAGGAATGACAACGGTTATGAAGACTCAGCCATCGGCTTGTCAAACTTCACCTGGATGGACGCCTAACTCCCTTTTTCCCATTTTCTTTCTTCTCTTGACCCCCTTTTCAGCCCCATGCTGTCACCCTTCCTCGAAGGCCTTCTGTAAACGGACTGTGCTGCCACATCCTTTGGAACTATACTTGGGTGATCCTCTCTGAAAGAGGAGACATGGTCTGGTCCACCTCTCCTGGCCACAATATCCCTTGGTGGCCTGAACAACTTAACCCTGATCTGTGCAAATGGCTTCAGGTGCTGCTGCCCTGTGGAGTACTGAGGGCCTCTTTGATCAGTCAGCCGCACCATCAGCCGCACCATCCATTGACTTTGAGGGCTCCGCCTACGCTGGCTGCTCCCATCCAAGCCGACGGGTAGTCATGGGGAGATACACCTTTTATGTATGCTCGGGCCCCCATAGGGACCTCCACATAAGTAATTATTACTGCAAAAACTGGGACTGTGAAACCACAGGTTACACCTATTGGAAACCCTCCTCCAGTTGGGACTACATCACAGTCACTGCTGGATACCCTGCTGACACCTATTCCTACATTAGTAAATATTATGAATCAATTTACACTGTCCAGGCCACTGAAGAATGCCACACAGCCTCTCCCACAAAAGGCTGGTATAATCCTCTTAATATTACCTTTACCATCATCCTACCCCACCCCACCCCACCCCCGCTGCCACTGGCTATCATGCCCCTAATTGGTATCAAGGATATACCTAGGGCCTTCGCCTTTATAGATGAGAGAAAGAATGATGAGAGAATCACCTTCTCAATTACGCTCCTCAAAGAGACCCCCATTTACACCCTCACTGTTGCTATTGGTCTCAATGTTATTTTGGAGGGGAACAGCTGCCCCCATCACCCATACTCCCTCCCTCACCAGGCTCACATCCAAAATCCGACAGCACTAGACCACCTAATCTTACCCCCCACACACATGAACAAATCCCAGGATGTCGTCCTGACCCTCATCAACCAGACCTTCCTCGCACTAAATTCCACTACCCCCAAACTAGTTGAAGATGGTTGGCTTTGCTATCATTCCTCCCCACCCTTCTATGAGGGAACTGCTATTTCTGCACCCTTTTATACCACCAACCACCCTAATTGCTGTCACTGGAAAGGTTTAGTAGTCAGTCTCACCTTACAGCAAGTCTCTGGCTCAGGGCTCTGCCTTACCTCACTGACTCACCCCTCTCCCCCTCCTCATACACCCAGCTATGCAATACCACCATAATCCTTAATACTATGATCACTATGTTATTCCTCCCAATGATACCTGGTGGGCCTGTGATGGGAGATGTTATTCTGTATATATGTTTCTCATACTGGTTAATAAAGCCCTGTGGCCAATAGAAAACTCGATAGGCGGGGCTAGGAGACTAGAAGGAGGAAAGAGGAAGTAGTAGGGAGGAGTCGAGATGTAGACCAGGGAGGAAGGAAGACACCAGCCTCGGCTCCCGGATAAGATGACCACGTGGAAATAATTAGATAAGTAGAAATGCGTTAATAATTAAGACAGAGCTAGCCCATAAACAATAATGGTAACTGGCCAACAGGATTGTATCAAATACAGAGTCTCAGAGTGTTACTTGGGGCTGGCGCAGCTGTGGGCCCAGACTGGCGGGCTGGCGTGCTGGCAGAAACATACATGCTACAGGCCTGTCTTGATGGACTCACCCCTTGCCTGTCTACTCACTATTTCTCTGATGTGGGCTTCTGCACCCTTGTACAGATTGTCCCTCGCCTAACTTACTATCGTACTGATGAGTCCTTTTACTTCTGGGAACAGACACAAGGAAAAACCCTCCATAAGCTCCCGCAAGGAACCCATTACTGCAGTTACTATAGCTGCCCTCTTAGGACTAGGAGTGGTCGGCACCAGGAGATCCTCCCTTATTATAGGTTAGTCTAGCTATTCGGAGCTAAGTGCTACCATAGACAGAGATGTTGAGGAAGTTCAGAATCAGATCAGCTACCCAGAGGAGTCTCTGCAGTCCCTGCCTGAGGCAGTCCTCCAAAAAAGATGAGGACTCGACTTACGTTTCTGCAGCAGGGGGACCTTTGTGTTGCTCTCAATGATGCTTTTATGTTAACCGCTCAGGAGTCATCAAAGACAGTATGGCAAGGGTTAGAGAAGGATTAGAAAAACGCCAAAGGCTGGAGAACGACAGGAATCCTGGTGTCAAAATTAGTTCTCTCCATCTCCTTGGTTGAGTACTTTGCTCCCTTCCCTGCTTGGGCCTCTTACAGGACCCCTGCTTTTGGCCTCCTTTAGCCCATGGGCCTTTCATAAATTAGTAGCCTTTATCAAATAGATAGTAGCCTTCAGCAAATAGAGTCTGCCTCATGGCCTACACAGGTACCATAAACTGGCCTCAGAGGAGGATGAACACCTGATTTTCGACAAAACAGCTAAAAGCATACAATGGGAGGAGGAAAGCACCTTCAACAAATGGTGCTGGCACAATTGGATGATGGTGTGTAGCAGACTGCAGACAGACCCATGTCTATCGCCATGCACAAAAGTCAAGTCCAAATGGATCAAAGACCTCAACATAAATCCAGCCACACTGAACCTCTTAGAAGAGAAAGTGGGAGGTACCCTTGAACAAATTGGTACAGGAGACTGCTTCCTGAACATAACACCAGTATCACAGACACTGAGATTGACACTAAATAAATGGGATCGCCTCAAACTGAGAAGCTTCTGTAAGGCCAAGAACATAGTTGACAAGACAAAATGGCAGCCCACAGACTGGGAAAAGATCTTCATCAACCCCACATCTGACAGAGGGCTGATCTCCAAAATGTACAAAGAACTCAAGAAACTAGTCACCAAAATACCAAATAAGCCTATTAAAAAATGGGGTACAGAACTGAATGGAGAATGGGAAGGAGGGAGCAAGGGAGGGAGAGAGGTACAGGGGAAAGGAGAGAGGGAGGGAGGGATGGAGGGAGGGGACTGGGATTGATATGTAAAATAAGTAAAAAAGAGAAAGATCTAGAAAAGCAGATGAGATGGTTGAACTGCGCATTTTGCTTCAGGGAGTGACCGGAGAGGAAGGCATGAATATTAAGGCTCACTGAACAGACTCCAATGGCAGTGTTTCAGTCCCAAGCAGTATCAGTGCAGATATTAAAACCTTTGGAGAAATTCTGAAGAAAATATTCCCCTACCCATCAGTGCCATCGCCCACCGCAACCGATGGGGGATGTCCTTATGTATATAAGTTTCTCTTATTGATTGATGAATAAAACACTGTTTGGCCAACAGAGGCAGGAAGACAGGCAGAGCTAGGAGACGAGGAGAGTGTGCAGGGGGGGGAGGCAGAGAGGTGCTGCTGAGAGATGTCACATGACCACCAAAGACGTAACAGGTGGGAGCATTCTCTGGCAAGCCAAGACCACGCACATAAAAGTACATAGATTTATAGAAATTAAGAAAGAGATGGCCAATAAGAAGCCCTAGTCATCAGCCAACATTTTATAAATTAATCTATGTCTCTGTGTGCTTATTTGGGGCTTAAGATAGGCAGGACCTTCCGGGAAAGAAACTCCGGTTACACTGCCACACCCCAGCTCCCACTCAATCTGATGCTGCAGAATGCATTGAAAGGCCGTGCTGGACAGAGCTCACATGCCATGGTGGTCCCCAGCTTCTACCAAAGCTTGACAACACAGGGAGTCCCTTCTCCCCAAAGAGTCTTCCTGCCCTCTACCTACCCTCCTTATCTGGAGAATGTCCCTGGGCCTAGAGGACTGACAATATTTGAAAGCTGTCTCTAAGCCTGGGTGCTGGTTTACCTCTTGCATGAGTCTTGCTTGGCACCGTTTCCTGCCAGAAGCCTCCCTACCCGCACATAATGGTAACTACCACTTGTACTAGGCACTTCCCTAAAGAACCCTACCGCCACGCACAAAGCTTGGTGATAGGACTGTGCCACTTAATGCAAATTAGGGTTTGTCCCCTGGTCTCCCAATCCTATGCATTTCCTCTCCTCTGGAATAGATCTGAGCCCATTCACCAAAGCCGTCTCCTGGAGGGCTGTCTCTGTTGTACGCACAGCTGTCTGAGCCCTGTTCCCGGCTTCTGCGCCCTCCGCCCTCACACCAATGATCTGGAAGAAGCGGGACTACAGGAACAAGTGCAGTGGTCTTTTTTTCTAAGACAATTTTCAAACCGTGGTTGAATTTTCCAACGCACCCCTAACCTAAACACTAAGTTTAATTTTCAGCTCAGGTTGGACACAAGTGTGCCTCTTGGGTACAAGCAAAACACACTGGCAAATTCAGCCTGGGTGGTTTTTTTAAGTTTTTTTTTTTTGTTGTTGTTTTGTTTTCTTTATTTATTTATTATGTATACAGTATTCTAGCTGCATGTATCCCTGCAGGCCAGAAGAGGGCAGCAGATCTCATTATGGATGGCTGTGAGCCACCATGTAGTTGTTGGGAATTGAACTCAGGACCTCTGGAAGAACAGCCAGTGCTCTTAACCTCTGAGCCATCTCTCCAGGCCCTGGGTGGTTTCTTAACGATTGCAAAGATGTAGGTTGAGATAAATTTTCATCTCATATCCATGCTTATAAAAAGGTTGGGATTTTGTTTGTTTTTACAAATGTTTGCCACTACTTTTCAACAGTTTTCCATGTTAGTTGTAGAGACCTAAGGTGGAGGGCAATACAAGAGTTAACCATTTTGTTAAATATATCTATTTTAAGTATATGCCAGAAGCCTGATGGGCAATGAGCTTTATTGAACAGATAACACTTGGTCATGCTGAGTGAATTGCTAGATACTTTCTCACCTGCAGACCTAAACTGTCAGCCTGCTAATGTCTCATTAGTTGAAATGTGTGTGTGTGTGCGTGCGTGCGTGTGTGTATGATTTCTCGGTTGTGTATTAAATTATGTAGGCAATGTTTGTGGACGTTTCAAAAAAAAATATTTTAGTAGAAAAACTCCCTGCGGGTGTCTTGTGTAGTAATTTGGCATCTGTATTGATAGTTCAAAATCTGAATCTAAATAAAGCTTCCATGATGCTAACTTCGATGTGTGCCTGATATGAAAAGAGGTTGATTGAACATGGAAAGTTTACTGAAGGGTCCCTCTTGCAAGGGAAGACAATGATCTTACGTTTTAAAAAATAAACAACTCTTTTTAAAAAAAATAGTTTCATATCGATGGGCTTGTGCTTTGGAATCTGAAAGCACACAGACCCACAGTATGACGGTAATTAGTTGTAGATCAACACCCCTGTGAATCTGCTAGCTCCACTCCAAAACAGACACCGGGACGGAAGATTTAAAAAATAAAATAACCAAGGGTTGGTGGCACACGCCTTTAATCCCAGCATTCAGGGGGCAGAGACAGGTGGATCTTTGTGAGTTCAAGGCCTGTCTGAGCCACAGAGCGAATTTCAGGGCATGCTCCAAAGCTACACAGTGAAACTCTACCTCGAGCAACAAAAAGCAAAACAAAACCAGAAAGCGTTGAAAGTCCTGAGAACGAGGCAATGGTGTCAATTGAATCACTTGGCTTTATGTTGCCTCAGACTCTGAGACCCCGTTCAGTAGCAAATCTGGAGTTATGAAGTAGTGACGAAAATGAATTTATGGTTGAGAGTTTCTAAGACCATCGGAAATACGTGTTTTCCGATGGTCGCGATCCAAAGGATGGGGAAGGAAGCAAGCACCCCCTCCCTCTCCCTCCCCCTTTGAGGATTCAGTTTTCAGATCATCGGGAACGGCTCCTACTCCTGTAGCTGAGCCAAGCTTCCCTCCCATTTCTTCACACACATGGTTATGAAGGCCCCTGTTAAGGCTTTCTCTGCTTCATTTGTGAAAGCCGGAGGGGTCTGAGCCACCAGCTCAAGTATTTGGGGGCAAGGGGGGCTGCTTGCTTCTGCTTTTCTGGCCCCGGGATTTTCCTCTTCTGCAGTGAACTCGGCAGCAGCGGCAGCTTTGCCATGCAATCCCTCACGAATTCATTGTTTTACCAGCTCAGCTGAGATACTCATTGGGCTAATGAGCCGTCTGGTGAAAACAGCAGCTGCTGTTTCTAGATCGTCTTAACCGACTGGGTTCGGTCTGAGACGCTGACTCAAGAGTGTGGAATTCAAGCAGGCTTTTTCTCTCCGTCTGTGCCTGTCAGACAGGCCCTCAGGGAAAAGGGGGGGTGGGGAAGAAGCTCAAGATACACAAGGTTAAAGTTAAAACGGAACTGGTACCATTCCTGAGAGAGACTTGAAAAGTTAAATCTTTCACCTCCCATCCTCTAATCTTTCTTTCTTTCTTCCTTTTTCTTTCTTTCTGTCTTTCTTTTTTTTTTTTTTTTATTATTATTATTATTATTATTTGGCTTTGGTTTTGGTTTTGGTTTTGGTTTTGGTTTTTTCGAGACAGGGTTTCTCTGTATTGCTTTGAAGCCTGTCCTGGAACTAGCTCTGTAGACCAGACTGGCATCGAACTCACAAAAAATCTGCCTTCCTCTGCCACCAATGTCCAGCTAATCTTTATTTCTTAACTGGCTCTCTCTTAGCTTCCTACTGGCTCAGCTTCCCTGAACTAAGAATACGGGTACTTGTGTTATCTTAAGGCATTGTTTGAATTTCAATACAGTTTCTACATGATAACACTAGCATGCCAAGAAAGAGCGCTAAGGTGCTTTGACAGATTTCAACAGAAAATCACAGGACAATTACAGCTGCTAAGGTCGCTCTGCTGGATCTCAATGGCTTCTCTTGAGAGGTGATTTCTTCTACTCTATCCTGGACACCCTTGTCCCCTTGGACCATAACTCATGTCTGTGCTTTTAAATATGTCATATGTATATTTAAATAAATGTATACAAAAATACAAGCATTTAAAGGTTTTAAAAGACATTTTTACCTCTACTATCATTTTAAATGCAGGCTAATAACCAAACGGATTTTTGTTAAGGCCCAAATACAGGGCTTCTGCCCTGTCGTCTAAATTAATAACTGCTGTCTCCTTACCTTAAAATAAAAAAGGTGGGATCTACCGACATGGCTATAAAAAGATATGTTATTAAATAATAAAATATGCATATGAGATTAAAATATTTTAATTACTATATAAAATATTAAAATTATAAATAAGGACTTATATATAAAGATTAGGATAGATATTGAAAAGTTTCTGCACCCCGATAAACCTCTCTACAGATACAGGAATCCAAATCAGACCAAATCAAAACAAATTGGAAAAAGCCCACGTTTAATGGATACAAGGCTCCAGGATGGACTTCCGGCCCCCTCCAAGGAGGAGACAAGAGAGACCAGAGAAACCACATATCTATTTCCTGGAGGACATTTTAAATACCTCTTGGGAGCCTTCTGGAGTGGCTCTGGGGGAGGGGTCGTCATTTGGTGGGCTTTGAGAGATGCAGCAGGGTTTGGATGGAAATAGGGGAGGGGGTTTGGGTGGGACTTCCTCCATAGCATTCCTGACTCTTTGGGTGTATGGATGCCAGGGGCTGGGGTGAATCTTCCACCATAACAGATATGTTTACAAAATGGATAACACAAAAAAAACCCTTTGTAAGTTATAAATGTATGAGTAAGTTATTTAAAGTACATAAAAATTATAAAAATACTTAAAAATAATACATGTAATATTGAAGATTCTAAGGTCTAAGATTAGCCATTACAAAAAAAATAAATAATGTATGACAAATCAAGGCTTATTTTAAAATATCTGGCTTTTTACACATTGCATAGTGGCTATACGTCAGACTGAGGTAATTGTTGTGGGCGTTTCTCTTGTATTACCTGCACTGCCTTCTTTAACTACACAGGGATATCACCCACCATTCCCATTCATCACTGGTGAGTCAGTCACTGCACAGCTTTTCAGATATCATCAGTTCATTCGTCACTTGAGTTTTCCGGTCTCTCAGAACCCTCAGGACGGACATTTCCCAACGAGCAGTGAGAATCTGATACCGGGCTTGCAGAATGGAATTCCCCTTGAATGCTGTGCTCCAAGGCTCTAAAGGACTCTGTCGCGCTGGGTGAACATCCTGAAGTGCTCACCGGACTTGTCCTGGAGGCTCTCACCTGGTCTGGATGAGACCACAGCCTAGGACACCTTTGTAGGCTACACCCAGCGCCTGCAGTGGTCCTCGACCTTCCTAATGCTTTGACACAGTTCCTGATGTCGTGGTGACCCCCAAGCACAAAATCATCTTCCTTACTACTCCCTAGCTGGAAGTTTGTTCTCGTTATAAATCGTAATGTAAGTATCTGACATTTCCCATGGTCTTAGGTGGCCCCTGCGAAAGGGTCATCTGACCCCCATAGGGCTGTGCCCCACATATTAAGACCTGCTGTGCTATAGTGTCTCGAGGGAAACGTTCAGCCAAAGCTTTGGCTGTTAGCCACAGCCCTGGGCAGTGCAAGCATCCATGGGACTTTTGGAGATGATGAACAGTTGTGACATGGGCATCCTTTCGTATTGGACTCACTGCTTGTGTTACCCTTCCGTATATGTCAACCCAACAAGTGCAAGCTGCCCGTTTTGTTCATCAGCTTGCTTATGATACCTCTGTGGCTTCAGCGGCACAAGAATGTATAGACAAAACCGCAGGAGCTTCCTTAAATGCTCCAGAAGCTGTGGTTTTGCACCTAGGAGATGCAGTACAAGCAATACAACATCAGGGTTCTCTACGGTGCCCTGCTGGCTTTACACACGTCTGTCTTGCTCCGTTAAGCTATAGTGAATGCAAATGGAAATGAGATAAAATTAAAAATCACTTGTAAGTGCCTATTAGACATAAAACAGCCAGACTGCAGGCCACAACCCCCAGAGAACCCAGAGGAGCCCAAGAGAGGCGAATCTAGATCCACCTAGGAAGGGGAAACGGACAAGATCTCCTGAGGAATTGGGAGCATGGGGGCAGAGGGGAGGTGGAAGGTGAAAAGGGGAGAGGGAGAGTCAGGCAATTAGTTACTGTCCTGGGCTGTGCTCATCACACATTCACTTCCCGTTTTGCCCTGGCCAAAGATTTATTACCCGAGGTGCAAGGATTCCACCCTTTTAACATCCTACAAATGTGTGTTCAGCGTTATGTGTGCGCAGGCCACTTATGTTATGATCCATTTGAAAATATTACAAGGCCTCTTAGAAATGAAGTGCTCATCGGAAAGACAGAGCAACACCCACAACCTGGACCTTATAAGGCTGCCTTTGCTGAAAGCTGTGGGTGGATGGGTGGAGCTCGTGGAAGGACCAGCTTGTTTACCACAGAGACACCAGAAGGAGGGGAAAAAAAAATGAAAGCCAGTTCTGGAAAATCGGCGGTCTTCCTGTGGGTCTCACTGTTGAGCGTGTGGAACTCGGAGCAATCCTGCCACCGGGGTGAGCTTTGGGCTGAGTCCCGATCGATCGATCGTCGATCCTGTAAGGGGCGGGGTGAGGGGCACCGAGGGAGTCTGAGAGTCTGAGCCTGAAACCCCCAAAGCCACCTCCTCCTGATGCCTCTCCCTAACCATTCAAATATGTGACGTCTGTAGGGCCAGTCTTACTCAAACCACCACACTTAGCATAGCTAAATGGAGCATAGGAAGTGGGGATTTAGGTTTTGTTTTTTACCCTTTTGGCCTCTTGGCCTTCTGGCTCTTCCTCTCTCTCCCCTCCACCCTCCCCTCACGTGGCTGCCTCTCGGTCAGTCTGCTCTGGACTCTCCCAGATGTCCCTGCCTCTGACTGTTCTCTCCCTCGTATCTACAATAAACTGTCTCCAGTCACAGCCTCTCGTTTTTTATCTTTTTTTTTTTTTTTTTTAAATCACGGAACAAATAATCAACCTGCACTTTATTTAATGGCACAATAATTTCTGTAGGCTCTTTGTCAATAAATTACGGTACACCCTTCCCACTACTGTTAAGTCTATAATTTCTGACAGATAAGGAGTTGCAGAGCGTTGTGGACAATTATGATATACATAAAGCTCTATAATACCATTACCTTGTTGACAGATAGTTCCAGCAGGTGATGAGGAGGAAGGGTGGGTGATTGACAGGGGAGTGATTCTATGAGCTACAGCTTTAGCCGCAATTATGCAATAACCTGCTCTGCTTCGGGCGCAATGTTTTGTTGGGGAGGTTCCTTTCCCTACAGCCTGGTCCTGCCGCAGCCTCAACCCTAAATAAATACACGGAGACACTATATTAACCATAAAGCTGTTGGCTGGTGACTAGGGCTTCTTATTGGCTAGCTCTGTCTTAATTATTATTATTTCCACATGGGCTTATCTTACTGGAGAACACCTGACCAGTCCTTTCTTCCCAGCTCTACGTGGTGACTATTCTGGCGGGCTTCCTCTGCCTACCTTTCCCAGAATTCTCCTTGTCTCCTACTCCCACCTGTCTTCCTGCCTTATTGGCCAACAGGGTTTTATTCATCAATCAGTAAGGGAAACATATATACAGAAGGACGTCCCCCACCAATGTCCTTTTTAGAGAATCTGAGGGACAGTCTCCAAAAGGCAACCAAAGGAGCAGAGTCACGCCCTCAACAGTGACAGGGAGATAGGAGTATGCCCAGGAGTGTGTGGGGCGCACACCTTGAGTCCCAGCACTCGGGAGGCAGAGGCAGGAGGATCTCTGAGTTTGAGCCCAGCCTGGTCCACAGAGTGAGTTCCAGGACAGCCAGGGCTACACAGAGAGACCCCGTCTGGGGGTTGGGTGGGGACGCAGGTACCCAATTGATATGACCCAATATTGCAAACCTTGCTCTTTTTCTTTACTTACCATGAGAGCATTCATCTAAGGACTGATTAGATGAGCAGGGGAGGGAAATGTCATCTTTATGCTGAAACCTCAGGAAATCCGATGAAATTAAACCAGCTCAGGCACTTTTCGTTCTAGTTGCCATTGTTCCTGTACTAGAAGTTTGGCCTGTTTTCATTTTTTCCCCATGTGAAGGGACCTCTGGTCCGTCTACGTTGAGTTGCTCCTGCTTTGAGGGAAATAAAAGCTAAGCTCTAGGGAAGCTGAGGCCTAGCTCATGCTGCAGCAGCTTAGCCCAGCCACCATTCCTTGGGACTCGGACACTGCTCTCTGCATTCAGCTGACCCCAGGCATGGATGGGGCCATTTGCAGCTTCAGAGATTCTTCTACCCACCCTGCCAAGACCTGTGAAAGGTGTTCAGCACCCACACAGCAGCACAGCGCAGTCTGCGTCCAATCCCTCAAGGCACAGCTAACTGTGGAAACTACCAGCTTGCCACCGGTGTCACCTGTCTCTCCCTCCCTCAGAAACCCATACCCTGCGCTATGAACTCACAGCCCTGTCCCCGGAAGACTCTTGGCAGCCCCTATACCCAATCCTGGTATACGTTGATGATGAGCTCTTCCTATGCTACAAGGGGGACAGCAGAAAAGCAGAGGCCTGTGGGCCCAGAATCAAGGGACATGCAGGGCCTGAGACCTGGACAAGAGAGACGGAGGAACTTCAGAAGAAGGAGGAACAACTCAGGCGAATGCTAACCAAGGTCATGACCCAGCAGGGCCATAACGAGGGTGAGTGTGCAGAGCCAGAGATACACAGGTCCCTTCTATGATCCCTAAGCCTTGATTCTGGGCAGGGCATGGCCAGACTTAATGGATAAAGCAAAAATGCTTCCATGGGGCAGAGCACTGGGTAGTCTCTTTTAGACCAAAGTCTGGGGGAGGTAAGGTCAAGGGACAGCGGGGTGACAGGTCCCTGCCTGGGGTGGGCCAGGTTCTCACACCCTCCAGGAAACTTTGGGCTGTGAGCTTCAGGGAAACCAGAGCACTGGAAGCTTCTGGCGCTTTGGCTATGACGGGCAGGACTTCCTCACATTTGACCAGAAGACTCCCACGTGGACAGTGGCTGTGCCCTCCTCCCAGCGGATGGTCTGGGAGACACATGCACCCAGAGCTGACAGGGTTAAGACTTTCTTGGAGGACACTTGTCCTGCTCAGCTCCAAGGATACCTGAGTTTCTTGAGGAAGGTTTCAATGGATACAGGTACTAACCATCAACAGGCTTGGTTCCCAGCACCCAGGGGGACATCCCTGTGGCCAAACGGCTCCTTCCGTGACACTTGTGGGGGGCTGGTTCTCACTGGTGTTTACAAGTGTGGCACAGTCTATGGTGGGGCCTGGAAGTTGGGTTGTAGGTTTTCCCCCAGAGCCACTGCCGGGCCCCTCGGATGGGAAAAGAGGGAACTCCCAGATGTTGCCTGGATCTTACACCAGACCCCAGCAGACAGGGCAAGGGGATCCATCTCTCTATCAGCATCTTTCTCTGGAATGTTCTGGGTCCAGACAGAGAGAGAGAAAGCTCGATATGAACAGCTGGGCTTAGGTAGTAAGAAGGAGTCGTGCCTGCTTGGTCAGAATTAAGGTAAGGCCAAAGGATTCAACCATGGACCTGGCCTACAGATTCAAATGCAAGCTACCCAATCCATGTCCCATGAGCAGGGTCCTTTGCCCAGTGTTCCGCTTTCATTTGAAAGGGTTGGTTAAGTTTTCTTTTCCTTGAGGCAAGGCTTCACTGCATAGCCAAGGCTGGCTTGAAACTAAAAATCCTGCATCCGCCTCTTGAGCACTGGGACCACAGGTGTGCAGAGCTCTGCAAGGCCCCTGTAAGGTGGCCCTTTCTCCTTGGCTAAGTCTCATGACAGAAAGTGAAAGCATGAAAGGGCCCTAGGAATGGGGTTGGGGAAGGGAGTAAAGACACTGGTGCTCAGTCAAAAGTCCTCATGAGCCAGAGAATTAAGGCCACAGCTGGCGGCCCCTCTCTGTCTCCTGGAGTTACAAGACACCAACTTAGTGTAAGATAGAAAGTCAGATTGCCAGCCATGTGTTGACTAGAGACGCCCACTGTCCCTACAAAGTGTAATCGGACATTTCCTGTCCCGACCACCCTGTCCCAAGAAACCAACTCGGAGGCTTAATATAAATTATAAATGCTCGGCCGATAGCTCAGGCTTATTACTAACTAGCTCTTACATCTTAAGTCAGCCCATATTCCTTATTTACGTTCTGCCACGTGGCGGTGCTTTTATCACCATGGCACGTTCATCTCCTGCTCCCTCTGCACCTGGCTGACAACTCCTGACTCCACCCTTCTCCTTCCCAGCATCCCTAGTTGGGCCGCCCTGTCTATACGTCCTGCCTGGCTACTGGCCAGTCAGCATTTTATTAAACCAATTCGAGTGACAAACCTTTACAGTGTACAAGAGGATTATTCCCCAGCAACAAAGTCATCTACACACGTGCTGGAAGGTTCGTCTGCTGGCCTCTGACAACGCCTTCTGGCAGATAAAGGCCTGATGCCTGAGAGCATCGCTGGAGTGGCCTGCTGGCCTCCGCAGCCCTCTAGCCACTGGGCACACATCCTGAGATGCAGGTTGTCTAGTTTCTGCCTTCCTCATCTCACCATTCACTGTCTCTTCCTCATCCTCTGCCAGGCCTCCCAGAGGTGAAGGTGACCAGAAGGACATACCCAGTGGGCAGGATCACCCTGACATGCTGGGCTTTTAATCTGCGTCCTCCTGTGGCCACCCTGGCCTGGCTTCGGGGTGGGAAGCCAGCACAGCAGCAGACCTTTGGGCCTAGGGCCATCCTGCCCAGTGGGGACAGGACCTACCAGACCTGGGTGTCTATTTGGGTTCTTCCTGGACAGGAGCCAGAGTTCACCTGCCGCCTGAGACACCAGACCCATGATATCAAGGTCCCTGCTGCCTCCGGTGAGGACATGGGGCGGCCATCCACCTCAGGGGGTGGGAGCAGGGGCAGGGAGAGCCCTAGATCACAAAACGACCACCCACTTTATGGTGGGTCCAGGGCATGTCACTCACCTTCGAGATGCTGCCAGCCCCGATGATGTCTCGGCTGTTTCTTCCCTCCTCCCTGTGTTGGTGGTGGCGGTGGCTGGAGCCAACTGAAGCCAGGACACAAAGGTAAGAAAACTACCAGGTAAGGAGCCCATGTCGGGAGATCTGCTTCTTCCCGTAGCTTGTGACTGAAGACAGAACAATGTTTTTCTCCCTCTTCTTTGCCGCTGAGTTAGGGAAGTGGGTGTGTCTTTTGTTGCATCAGTCATGTCCTGGAGGGTTCTGAGGCACGAGGCCAACCAATCAAAGACCAAACAACCCTGCTCTCACAACAAAGGAAATACTAGATCATGGTTGTTCTGCAGCCAAATATATCTGACTGCGGCCCTGGAAAACGGATCCCGGGCTCCCCAGATAACCATGCTCCAAAGCAGCTGCAGTCTGATGAAGTGTGTGTAAACAAAGACGATCTTCAGTCAAGGTATTTTTCAAATACAGCAGAGCAAACATCAGTAGATGTGTTCCAGCAAAGAGGGGCATGGGTCCATGACATTCTGGCTGGTGGAAGCTACTGATCCCTTGATACATTTCAAAGGTTTCGCTTGCCTGTCAAAAGGACAGCAGATCGGACTCAGAGGTCCACAAGAATGGCTATCAGGAGTCTAAAGATAGCCCTGGGATAACCGGCAATATTCCAGATTTTTTTATTGCCAGGGAGTTCTCATCAGTGCATTGGGCTTTAATACTGCTGCATCTGTGTGTGTGTGTGTGTGTGTGTGTGTGTGTGTGTGTACGTGTGTATGGTGTATGTACAGTGTATGTGATAAGTGTGTATGTATATGAAGTGTGGGGGGCCTTCATGTGTGTGTGGTGTGTCTGTGTGTATATGTATATGTGTGCATATGATGTTTGTGTGTGTGGTATATGTGTGTATGTGTATGCAGTGTGTGTGTATATGTGTGTCTGTGTGTGGTGTGTCTATATGTGTTGTATGTGTGTGTGTGCTGTGTGTATATGTATATGCAGTACGTGTGGTGTGGTCTGTGTGCTGTGTGATATGTATATGCAGTATGTGTGGTGTGGTGTGTGTGTGGTGTATGTGTATGCAGTGTGTGTGTATGTGCATCTGTGTGTCTGTGTATGTGATGTGTGTGTGGTGTGTCTGTGTCTGTGTATGTGGTGTGTGTCTTGTGTGTGTGTGTGTGTGTGTGTGTGTGTGTGTGGAGTCGTGGGTGAGGGACACGTGCCAAGATGCACTTGTGGAGGTGAAAGGGTCACTTTGTAGAATCCGTTCTTTCCACCAAACCTTTCGGGGGCTCTGGAAATGCCACTGAGTCATGGTCTGAGCCACAAGCACCTTCCGCCATTCAGTCATCCCCCTCAGCCTGCACTACGTAAAACTCTACGTTTAAGGGCAAAGACAGTAGCTAAGCACAGATCCCTTCCTCCTCCCCGTGTCCTCCCTGCTGCCCTGCCACCCTCAGCTGCTCTCTCCTTTGCCTCTGTCTACAGCTGGAAGGCAGTGTCCCAAGTCATCTGTCTGTAAGGGAGTAAAGGGAGATTGGGGTATTATCAGAATGGAAGAGAGGCTCGGTTCCTCCTCAGCAATGGGAGGTGTCCTTGATTAGAGGGTGCCTGCTCGCTCTCATGAGTTTGTGGGTACATGGGCACACGTCGGCTGTGTCTTGCGGATTGTGAGCGTGGCTTCTTCTCACTCTACAGCAGGTTGCTTAGAGCGGTGCAAATGTAGGAGACCTTTGTAAAGCATTGATCGTACAGGACAGCCCACAAAGTGTGCACCAGTTAGGAGGTTTCCCCGTCTCCTTGCCTGAATGGAAGTGTTATTATTTATTTATTTCCTTAGCAGAGAATGTTCGTTTCTTTCTCTGTGGAGCTTGTGGCATGGACAGTTTTCTCTTGTCCAGGCCATACAAGCTCCTAAAATCTCTATTAAAATTTGCGTTTTTAGAAGATTATTTTACCCTGTTCGAACATACACTGTCCAAAATCTGTTAGTAAAATCTAATTATTCAGAGAAAAATAGATGAATAAAATCTCTTTTTAAAAATATAGACATTAATAATGTCAAGATAGAAAAAAGAGGTCACACTTGCGAGGAATCAGGATTTCATGGCCCTTGGAGACCTAACCAAATTCCTGCTTCATAGTCAGAAGGAAAAATGCAATCTCAGGAGGAATAGCATGTAATAACATCCATGCCATCTCAACATGTGCCTACTGATTAATTCTAATCTTATCGGATACCCTAGATACTTGTTTAATCAAGAAACATGAGCTATAAAAGTATAAAACATGCTGGGTGGTGGCCCACGCCTTTAATTCCAGCACTTGGGAGGCAGAAGCAGAAGGATCTCTGTGAGTTCCAGGACAGCCTGGTCTACAGATCGAGTTCCAGGACAGGCTCCAAAGCTACACAGAGAAACCCTGTCTCAAAAAAAGAAAGTACAAAACATAGTGAGTGCCGTTGTTAAGAGATGCTGGTTGGTGTCTTGTGGCTGTTTTGTTGGTTTATGGGTATTGGCTTGGTATATGATTTGGATGAGATCAACCCATCTTCTGGGCTTTCCTAGTAAGTTCCAACAGCATTATTGTTACTATAAGGAAAGTACATGCCTGAGCAGACCATAGGGTTTGGATTTGCTGCATCTTAACATTTTAGTATCAGGTAGTAACATATCCACCCAATTGGTTGAACCTATGATGGACCAGCCTGACTCCATCTTAAGGACAGAAGCCATTTTGTCATAAGCTCATAACAAGTTCGTTTCTGTTTGCTGCAAAATTAAAGTTGATGATGCTTTAACCTCTTCCTTGAATTTAACATACTTCCCACCCTATGGGATTTGACTCATACCATGAATAAGATGTTCAGCCAAATCATTTTTAACTTCCCAGGTAACCAAAATTTCTCTGGAAACTCCCCAACCCTTGAGAACTCTACTCATGGAGTTTTGGGAGCCACATAAACCCCACATTTTCCTGTGTCTGGTGCTATTTTTTCAAACCCCCACTTTAGGGAGCTAGCCCTGTCTCACAGAAAACAAAGCTTGCTTAATTTGACCAAAGAATTTGACTAATTGTGTTTATTCTTGTTCAGAGGGATCAACAGTTGGAGGCCCCAGCGAGATCAAGACCCCCGACCCTTATTCTGAAGCCAGACCTTCATTCCAGAACTCCAGAGCCTAAATGCCGCCTTGGAAGGCACAGGCCTTGGAAATGTTCCAGGACTGCAATGCGGGCAGAACAAAAGCAGGAAGGACCTGTCTAAGGAGTGCGTCATTGGTAGCCACAGAAGGTGTCTCCTTCCACGGCCGTATTTCTCAACCTGCAAGTCTCAACCATCAAGAAACATATTTCCAGTGATCTTAGGAGCTAACACCCCACTCGGTAGCAAAATTACAGTTATGAAATAGCTACTAAAACAGATGTATGATTAGGGGTTCCTAAGACCCTCAGAAATCTATGCTTTCCAATGGTCATGACCCACAGGTTGAGAACCCCTGTTCTATGGCTTTGATAATGTTTCTGATGAGATCCCAGCTAGGGGGTGGAGAGGTACGGGACAAAGTACATGAGCTCCTGTCCAGGGCGATAGCAAGGTTTTACATGACCATCGGGATGTTGGTGCCGTATTCTTGGTCCCTGTGCTTTGTTCTGTATGCTGTTTGTCTCCTGCCTGGGACACTATCACACCTAGTTCTTGGAAAGAAATCAGTCAGGCCTAATTAAATGTATGGATGAAGATGAATGAACGTGGACACCATATGGTTTGGGTTTTTTGGTTTTCGGTTTTGTTTTGTTTAACCAGCCTTTTTCTGCTACATGAAGGTTCTCTGCACTATGTTTAATGGCTTTGATTTTTGCTGACTCTATCCCTTGAACGGTTTGTGTTCTGTGGTGTTGTTCTTTTGCTGCAGCTGTTGCCTATGAAACACAAACACGAGACTCAGCGCCCACGTGGAGTTTATTGGTAGAGGGGAGAGAAAGGGGGGGTAGGTGGTGGCCAACTGAAAGCAGAGGAGAGAGGGGGAGAGAGAGAGAGAGAGAGAGAGAGAGAGAGAGAGAGAGAGAGAGAGAGAGAGAGAGAAAGAGAGAGGCGCGCTTGGCGCGCTTGCTTTAAAAGGGAAACTTGCGCGTGCGTAGCTGAATCCCCTGGCAGCCAGGTAAAGCGCGAGCAGCCAGGTAAGGCATGACGTAGAGAAGACGAGGCCATGAGCATCTCGCCCATCATCAGGGGGCGGGGTCAGCAGACCGCGGGTTCCCGACATGTGGTTTCATGTTTTATCTGTCCGGGTCTTTAACTCTCCTGCCCCTGTCATACTCCCCCACCTGCCACAGCAACAGCCACTGAAGCCCACAGTTAGAGAAAACTTTGTTTGCTCACCCTGAGTCTGCTCCTAGGTGCAGACTTTGGGCCCATACGCCTGGCCAGGGCAGGTAGATGAGCAGCAAGGACTAGATTGGCAAAGGCCCAGAGGTGGATCCTAGTGGATTGTTCGCCTCCGTCCTTCCTGACTCTGCCCCAGGAAACCCATGGCCTACAAAGAGGGGGTGGGGAAGCAGACCCATCAGGGGAAGATGGGGCAGTGGCCACTTTGGTTGTTTGCCATAGTTGCTATCTCCATTCCCAGGTTGCTCTGGTCCCTCCTACTGGTCACTGAATTCAATTTAGCAGGGACTCAGACTTTTTTTTAAGATATAGACAATGTTGAAATATTGTTTCACAATATTGAAATATTGTGAAAAGCTGGCTGTGGAATTGGGTTATTGCTCTGCTTCTCTAGACCCAAGCATGCTTATTTAAAAGTTTCCTGTCTGCCCTATGACAGATGAGACACCTGATTTTATGGCAGAAAAAAAAGTCAGAACAAAACATCCACAAAAAAAAAAAAAGTCAGGCAATAGTGACATATACCTTCAATCCTAGCACTCGGGAGGCAGAGGCAGGTGGATCTCTGAGTTTGATGCCAGCCTGATCTACAGAGAGAGTTGCAGCACAGCCAGGCTATATAGCTAGGGGGCTTTAAAAAAGAGTAAAAATAAAAACAAACTCAAAGGGAAATGAGGGTTTCAAAAATGCTGTCCCAGAGGGAACTCTAGAGCAAAGAGAACATCTTAAAGTTTGTCTTGCTTTGTAAAAGTATTGACTTTTGGGGCAAGATCCCACCCAGCAAATTTACAATGGTGACAAGGAATTAAAGAAAAGCTTGGAGTGGGGTGTGATGGCACGTGCCTTTAATCCCAGCACTGGGAAGGCAGAGGCAGATCTCTGAGTTTGAAGCCAGCCTAGTCTAACCATTGAAAACAGAAAGTTGGTGAAGATGAAATTGAACAAAGGGGCCGTATTCCAGCCACAGTAAGCATCAGGACTGTTTCAGCATTGTGGTTCTGGAGTTGCGGATAGAAGAAGTGGTTATGGAATGTGCTCCCCCAACTAAGGAAAGTCTCTGAGACCAGGCATGTGTCAGGGGTGTCCCTGGATGGAGGCCCAGAGAAGCCATTGTTTGATGTTGTGATGTCGAAGCCTGGTCTGCCTTGGAGAACCCAAGACGTCAGAGATGTCAGAGGCACGGGATGCCTGCTGAGGAGAGCTGTTAGCAGAGAGTGGAACCACCCAAGAAAAGACGCGTGTTGCCGTCAACAAAGCTGAATGGAGTTGGAGATCTGGAGAATGTTTTGACATCAGACATGAAGATGCAGAGCTTGGAGTTGGCCCAGCCGGTTTTCTGTCTTGCTTTGGCCCCGTATTTCATTCCCTACATTTTGGGATGGTAATGTATATCCTGCACCATTATATGTTGGAAGTATGTGGTCTGCTTTTTATTTTAATTTTATAGGGGATTACAGTTTTTAAAAAATCGCATGAGTGTCAGAAGAGACTTTGGACTTGGAAGCAGGTTTGGGACTGCTGTAGACTATGGGGACTTTTGAAGCTGGACTGAATGTGTTTTTGTGTTGTGACATGGCTACAAGCCTTTGGGAGACAGGGAGCAGACTGTGGTGGTTTGAAAGAAAATGGTTCGCAAAGGGAACGGCACCATTAGGAGGTGTGGCCTCGTTGGAGGAAGTGTGTCGCTGTGGAGGTGGGTTATGAGGTCTTATATGCTCAAGATACCGCCCAGAGTCAGTCCACTTCCCGTTGTGTTCAGATCAAGTCAACACCATGCCTGCCTGCACACTGCCATCTCCCCACCATGATGATAGTGGCCTGGACCTCTGAGCCGTAAGCAGCCACCTCAAACATACATTTTCCTTTGTAAGAGTTTCCCTGGCCATGGTATCTTTTCACAGCGATAGAAACCCTAACTAAGACAAGGACTGCCCAATAGGATGAAAGCCCAGGTCCTTTGATATGCAGGTGTGGATACGCAAAAGCTGAGGGCTGGCCGTTATTGCCGGATGTAGACAGGGCACCAGTGGCTACTGCGTTCTTGTTAAATTCTACTGGGCCAACAGCACACCAGTTCTAAACACCCACTCACTGATGCTGATCAATTTAAAACTAACTTGTTGTAGACTTTTAAAAAAATCCGTAAGGGGGAAGCGGGAGGGGGGAGGGAGGGGAAGCTGTGGTCACGATGTATTGTTTATGAGTAGAAAAATGAATTTCTTTTCATTACAACATGAGGGTTGGTAGTCACCTTATAAATGGCTATTATGTTCAGAACTATACTTGTAGTCATGCTGACTACAAGTGTAATTTATTTACAGGAACAAATTACATTTGGCCGCCTATGTATGTTTTCAGAGTTAAGCTTAAAAGAAATAATTAAAAACACAAATAAAGTTTACTTAATACTTTTCAGAGATCTGCTGAATGTGGCACTTACAATGTTCAATGAAGAAAGCTTTCTATGATCGACAGAAACGTCAGCTCCAAGAGGTGACCCTAAGGAGTCCAAAAGACAGATGGGGCACAGACCCGATTGTGGTAATGCTAACCATTGGGAGGAACTGCCCACGCCTCGTCTGCTGCCAAGGCTCTGCCCAAACTGTGGACACTGTGGCATTGTCTGCCACGAACCACCCCAGCCAGGTGTGGGGGTCCCTGAGACAAGGGTTCTCAATAACTAAGGATTTGGCGGTGACAAGCAGAAACAAAGACAGAGGCAGTTTGAATCTGAGTGTATTTTGCAGCTCTCAAGCAAGGCTTTTTATCCAGGATAAAGAATAGCTTCTCAGATACTGTGTTCACTGAAGCCAATCCAGATAGAACAAACGGCATCATCGTGGTTAGGCACAGTAACATACAACTTATTCAAGGCTAACAATAAATCAGAAATTCATTCAAGGCTAACCACCTATTTTCTAAGAGCAGGTTAATAAATGGTCAGTTATTGTTTAATATTTGTTGCCTAGCTCGTGTGAATCTTTGAAATATTGAACTATTTCGACTTTTTCTTATCAAAAGACTTTCTTTATCAAATGTTTAAACCTACTCTCAATTACACATGGACAGCCATATGAAGTTTTATTGTTGGGAAAGTTTTCACCAATACTATTTGTACTTACGTGAGTGATGTACTTACGTGAATGATTTGAAAAGTGCTGGTTTTCCTGGAGACGAGGTCATGGTCAGTGACCACATCTTAGGGGACAGTTTCTCGTTTGTATCTTTTGTTTAAAATGTCAGCACAGGCTTTCAGGAACATTTTGAGAATATGAGAAAAATAATAGAGGAACAGAGATGGCCAAGAGAGCCACGGCTCAGTATTTTCCTTCGGCCAAGAGTGCCACAACCGTTTCCAGGAGGCCTCCTTCTTTTGAAGTTATCGCCTCAGTCTGTGGAACTTGTCACACAGAATCTACTGGATTTGATGTGGCAGTCAAAGTGAGGCCAGTCTTCCCAGGTGCCTTCCCCACAGGAAAATCTACCAGGCTTTCTAGATCTGGCGGCTCAGTACTGTCCCGTGTGACAGCCGAAGACTGACCTCTGTCCACAGCAAACTACCACCAGCATCCAGGTAGCTAACTGTAAGTCTCCTTTGAGTGTATAGAGGCCATTTGGATTACTCTTCCCGTAACGATTTATCCTCAGATCCCTGATGGTGTTGACAACTAACCGTAGCTGTTATCAGCTTAGCAACAGCAGCCTGGTTAATGCACTTCACAGACGAGAACCTGGCCTGGCCTGTCTAGAGTTATTAAGTTTCCGGATAAGAAAGGCAAACTCACATACAGCTTGCCCTTACTAACAGACCTACTAGCGAAAGGTAAACAGCTTTCAGACATAACTTTTCCTACTTAAGGAGCTTACTTTGCAATAAGGGCTCAGTAATCAACCAACCACCTGTGTCTCACGGCAAACGATTGACTCAAAAACCGATTTTAACCTTAAGTGTGTTCTGAGTGAGTAAGAAGACATTTTAAAAATGAATACGAACTATAAAGGTCTGAGAATATGAAAACTTAAGTAAATTACAAAGAGCTAAGAAAATGCGGTTTAAATACAAGTTACTCTATACTAGTATTATACAAAGACTTCAAAGGTTCAGAGTTTTCACGTCGATCAGGGGAATTCTGATGAGCTAGCAGATCACCGGCAACTATTTGTCAGTTAGTTACAAGCTCTATTTTTAAATTCCCTTAACCATCTCCTAAATATAGATCTGAAGGTGCTTATGCTAAACACAACTCTGTCTTTAAAAAAAAAAAAAAAAAAACCCATGCTTTTTAACTCAAGCCATAGCTTTTGCTATGACTCAAAAAACATGAGTCTACTCCAGCTGTTTCACAGACGCCTGCCAGCTGCTTTCTCTACAATGAGGGTCGCAAGCAGTGGTAATACTAGTATGTTTAAAACTTTTATCTAAAAATAATTCAAGTAAGCTTCAGGAAGTCATAAGACTTGTCTCCACCTGTCACAGATCAAAAGAACACCAGCTAAGCATTCCAGCCAATCAGCAGCCCGAGTTTCCCCAGTCTTGGGACTCCTCCCCTATGGCGACTACCAGCACTATGGGCCATTAAGCTCCAAATACAAAAGTTTCCTTTATGTCCTGTAACTTTAACTTCTGTCCCTGGTTTGTATTCATCTTAGCAAAGTTCCACTGAGCTGGGAGACACTGAGCTGGGAGATATCAGCTGCAAACTTCACCACTTCACCACGCCAGCCTGGACTTGAGAACGGATCTAAACCAGTCCGGCCACACCTGACTGCTCCCTGTCCCTTCAGCAGGGCCAGCAAACCAGATGCGCCTGACGAATACCCCATTGCCCTAGTCCCCTCCCAGTTTTTGACTAATATTCCAGCCTTCGGGGACCCTGACAGCAGCTCCTAATTCCCGCAGGAAGTAGTTAAGAGAATACATATCCTGTTATCCTCAACAAAGGCTGGGATGTTGGGTCCAGAGGGAACTCCCTGGCAAGGGGCACAAAACACATATGTACGCATGTATGTATATATGTATATGTATGTTATGCATTTGTGTATGTATATGTGTACGTGTGTGTGTTGTGAGTGTATATGTATGCATATGTACATGTGTGTATGCATATATGTGTGTATGCATACCCATATATATAACCACATATGTATACATACATGCATGCATACATACATACATACATACAGCCATAGTCATATAGATATAATGCCTATTGGCATACCAGGCTCCTTCATTGTCAAAAAGTTACATGTTAAAACCAAACAGACTGCCTGGTGATGGTGGCGCTCGCCTTTAATCTCAGTATGGCAGAGGCAGAGGCAGGAGGATCTCCGTGAGTTCAAGGCCAGCCTGATCTACAAAGTGAGTTCCAGGACAGCAAGGCTGTTACACAGAGAAATCTTGTCTCAAAAAACAAAAAAAAAAAAAATTATTCTTCCTGTGCTAACCAATCAGACATAATTAGGGAGACCCTGTGAGGTGGAAATTCTGTCTCTTGCCAAATAGACAATGTTTAGATACTTTGCTCCCCAACAGCATCGTCAGCCTCTGCAACAGAAATAAACAACCATTTTGTTATAAGGTCAGAACAAGCTCGTTTCTGTTTGCTGAAAAATTCAGGAACGCTTTAACCTGTTTCTGGCACTGGGCATGCTCTCCGCACTATGGAATTTGGCTCACACCTTGATAAGATGCTCTGCTGAGGAGCGAGGGCCTAGACCCTACTCCAAACGGCTTGGCAGATTTTGATGACCCCTCCTAGAAGGCATCACCCTCCCTGTGGAGTGGGGGAGGGGTGGGACTGGAGGGGGACTGGGGGAGGGGCATGGGAGGGAGGGAGAGAAAATGGGATTGATATGTAAAATAAGAAAAACGAATGAATATTTTTTTAATTTTAAAAATTAAAACAACAACAAAGATGTTCTGCCACATGGTTCTAAAATGTTCAGCTAAGATCCTAAGTAACCAGCAGATCCTAAGCACCAATTACTGTGGAAATCCCGACCCTTGAACCACTCCCCAGGTCCTGCAGGGCTTTTGGACTAAACTCTGCCCCTCCTGTATTTTTTTTTTTAATCCCTGCTTTAGGGAGACAGCCCTGTCTAACAGAAAGTACAGCTCACTTCATTTGAGCGAAGAATTTGGTGCTGGTCTTTCCATGGACTAACGCCTTTCCCACTTTTGTTCTTTCTCCTTCACAGAATTTGTTTCTGTTTACCCTGTCCTTCTTTTTAAAATTAGTTCTGTGAGAATTTTGTCAGAGTCTCCATGGCTGAAGACACCACACACTTTGGACTGAGGCCTTGCCACCTTCTCGCATGGGCACCGGCTCATGCACACACACACACACACACACACACGCACACACACACACATACATGCACACACACACACACACACACATACACACACACATACACACACACATGCACAGCACACACACACACATGCACACACACACATGCACACACACATACATACATACACACACACATGCACAGCACACACACACACATGCACAGCACACACACACACATGCACAGCACACACACATGCACACACATGCACAGCACACACACATGCACACACATGAACAGCACACACACATGCACAGCACACACACACATACACACACACATGCACAGCACACGCACAGCACACACACATGCACAGCACACACGCACACACACACACATGCACAGCACATGCACACACATGCACAGCACACACACACATACACACACACACATGCACAGCACACACACACACATACACACACACACGCACAGCACACACACATGCACAGCACACGCACAGCACACACACATGCATAGCACACGCACAGCACACACGCACATACACACACATGCACAGCACACACACATACACACACACATGCACAGCACACACACACACATACACACACACATGCACAGCACACATGCACAGCACACACACATGCACAGCACACATGCACAGCACACACACATGCACAGCACACACACACATACACACACAGCACACACACATGCACAGCACACATGCACAGCTCACATGCACAGCACACACACATGCACAGCACACGCACAGCACACAGACATGCACAGCACACACACACACTCAAGTACAGCACACACATACACACACACACATGCACAGCACACACACACATGCACAGCACACACACACACACATGCACAGCACACACACACACACACAAGTACAGCACACACATACACACACACACATGCACAGCACACACGCACATACACACACATGCACAGCATACACACACACACACACATACACAAAAAGTAACATTTCGTAACTATTATGTAATTTGATAGAAATGGCCCAGGCAGGAGTAATCCCCGTTAAGGGAACTTTTCCCCATTGTGGCTGTGAGAGCGAGCAGTACCTAGTGGGGAAACATAGAAACCTAGGATCTGGCTAAAACACAAAGTTCAAGTTTTTAAACGTTTTTGCAAACATGCATCTTTATTACTTTTAATAATCTATGTGGGAGGAAGGGGGGATGTAAACATGGTGCAGTCCCAATGAAGGCCAGAAGAGGGTGCTATACCTCCCCAAGCTGGAGCTATGAGTGATTACCTCATGTGGGTGCTGTCACTCCAACTCGGGGCCTTTGCAAGAACAGCACATGCCCTTGACCTCTAAGCCATCTTGCAGCCCCTGAAGTTCAACTCTTTAACGGCTCATTCAATATAAAGACGCAGGGCAAAATCCTGTTCGGTGTGGCAGGTTTTTGTAAATGTTACTCCACCCCCAGCTTTATCTTGGGGCATTGAAATTTGACCCTGGAAGGGGGCTAGAGAGATGGCTCAGAGGTTATGAGTTCATTTCCCAGCAACCACATAGTAACTCACAACCACCCGTAATGAGATCTGGTCCCTTTTTCTGACATTGAGGCAGAATAGTGTATACATAATAAATAAATATTGGGGGGGGAGGAAGAAAGAAAGGGAATTTGACCCTGGAAATTTTTAGTAGCCAGTGAGTTCCACTTTAAACCGCCATTTTTCCCTCATCAATCTATTTCCATTCTAGAACAATCCTTTACCTTAGGACAAACTATTTGACCTCTGAAAGTTATTTCCTTTCCTTTATTAAATTTGCATTTTCACCAAAAACATCACATTTTGTATTTTTAATTTTTATGTCTTGTTTTTGCTTGATAGCTTCCTTCTTTTTATCACAAGATGTGCAAATGCATCGTTTAATAAAATAACTATACTCCAAATGGAAACTCAAGCCTGGCACACTGCTCCACGCCTTTAAGCCCAGCCAGTACTCAGGAAGCGTTGGTGGGGGCGGGGCGGGGCGGGGCGGGGACACACGGTACTCTGGGGTGGGGCTAGCGCCAGGGGTGCAGCAGGACCATCACAAACTTGGCCACTTTCTGCATCTTCTCTGTCTTTTCACGCGCTGGCCACGCTAAGTTGGGCTTCTAAAGGTTCCCGCCGATATGCGCTTCCTCGGAGAACTTGAGTGGCTTCAGACGCTTTTCACGCTGTCCCCACAGCTGCCAGAGGAATGCCTCACACGGCCTCATCTTATCCCGCAGCATCTGACCCCGAAGCACGCCTCTGCAGCTGCCTAGTGCCCCAGGAATGAAATGCCAGCCCCACTCCCCACGCACCCCAGTCTTTCCACCCCAACAACTCCTCCAACCTTTAAAAGTTCCACGGACCTAGGGGTCTCTCCTCTCCTCCTCCTCCTAAGTCAAGCAGGAGAGACTGAAATGTGTGACTTGGGGACATGAGCATAAAACCCAGAAGTCCCTATTATGATTGCCTCTGCTGTTCGCAGCTTTTACAAATGCTGGCGCGAAAGCCGGGAGGATGGGGCAATGGCGCCATCTGGTGGATAAAGGGGGAACTGTGGGAACCCAGCCCATCAACACCCGCCCCCTCCACCTCCCCATGAAATCCCAAACTGAGGTCAAAGGGGGAGAATGCTTCCCGGAAGCCTGAAACTTCCCGGCAACCAGAGTTATTGTGTGAAATGTATTTCTTTTTAAAATAGGTGGGCTGAGGGGGGGGTCGGGGGACTGGAGAGATGGCTCCGTGGTTAAGAGCACTGCCTGCTCCTCCAGAGGTCCAGAGTTCAATTCCCACCAACCACATGGTGGCTCACAACCATCTGCAATGAGATCTGGCGCCCTCTTCTGGCCGGCAGGGATACATGCAAGCAGAACACGGTATACATAAAAAATAAATCTAAAAGATAAAATAGTTGGGTTGGAGAGTTGGCTCTGTGGTTAAGAGCACTGGCTGCTCTTCCAGATGACCGGGGTTCAATGCCCAGCACCCACATTGTAGCTCAAGCAGTTCCAATGGATCTGACACCCTCACATAGACGTGCATACAGGCAAAACCACCAATGTACACAAAATTTAAATAAACGAGGTAGTTACAGTTTTTTGTTTGGTTGGTTGGTACTCTCTGACTCACTCACCAGGATCTGTGAAGACAGAGACCTCCCTTGTTCCTCCAATAGGAGGGTGCAGCACACGGTAGGCGCTCAGTACACCGGATGTTATTAACATCAACACTGTCTTTTTAGCTCAAACCTGAGTCTCCCCCCACAAAGTAAGGATTCTCTTCAGAGCCAGGAAATAGGTCTGCCCTGACTTCTGGATCAGACCCAGGACCTAAAGACCCAATGTGAAAAGTTCCCGATTCAGTCAGCAGCTAGCCTCCTTCCTGAACCTGCGCAAGGGGGTCAGGTGAGCTACGGCTGTGAGGACAGCAGCGGGGTGACGAGCAGAGTACCCAGGAGCCCCGCCCCCGTAGGAGAGGAGGAATGGGGATTGGAACAGGAGACATGTAGGCTGTGAATTAGGGACCCTGGCAGCTTCATCCAAAGGCTCCAAACTCCTGCACTGAGAAAACGTATGGTGTTTGTCTTACTGTGTATGAGTGTTTTGCCTGCCAGGGCGTAGGTGCCCCACATGGGCGTATGCCTGGTGCCCACGAACTTGAGGACATCAGATCCCCTGGGACTGGGCTTACAGGTGGCTGGCTGTGCGCTGCCATGTGGGTGGCTGGAACCGAATCTGGGTCCCTCTGCAAGAGCAAGTGCTCTTAACCATTGAGCCATCCCCCAAATGGGCGGAATTTCTGGCATGTCCAAGAGTTCTTCACCCCGACCAGGACTTTCAACCTCGCAACATGGGGCGTCATAAAAATAAAAGTAAATAAATAAAAATTAAAATGTAAAAGAAACTTTTAAACAGAGGTCGCCTGGGTTATTAAGGGTGATGAGTAGAAACATCCTGGCTGGGAACTATCTGGGTGGCTTGGGGGTGGGGCAGGGAGGGGCAGGGAGAGAGTTCCTTCTCTCCACAGAGGAAGGAAAGCTTACTGATTATTATATAAGTTCCCCCAGATGTTGGGCAAGTCCCGATGATGCCAGAATGAGCATCTCCCCTCCCCTCCTCCTGGGCCAACTCCTGAGAGAGCTGTGGTTTGTGGAAGAAGAAATCCATTGTGTGCTTTTGTTGGAGACAGGGTCTCCTACAGCCCAGATGAGCCTCAAACTCCCTACACGGGCAGAGATGATTTTGAACTTGGGGGTCTCCCCTGGGTTTGCGATTGCAGGCAAGCACTACATCGCCTGGTCTGTGTGCTTCTGAGTCTAATGTTCTCCTAGTTTTTGCAAAAGGCTGGCACTCCTGGCATGAAACCCAGAGCCTTGGACATGACAGGCAGGGCTCTACCACTGAGCCACGCCCCAGCCCCTCACTGGGGATTCTAGGCAGGTGCTCTACTGCTGAGCCACGCCCCAGAGGCAGGATAAGGAAGAAATGTAGCGGAGCATGGGAAGGAAAGGAGGGAAAGAGAATAGGGGGAAAGTGAGGGGCGCGGAGAAGCAGCGCAGCAGGTAAGCAGGCTGCTGTCTAAGTAGGAAGACTGAACTCCAAGCCTCCCCTACCTCAGGCAGGTCTTCCAGTTTTCCCCGATTATCCTTGAACTCATGGTCCTTCACACTCAGCTTCACACACCTGTGCACCACGAGGACCTGGGGTTACAAGTGTGCACTGCCATGCCCGGCCACTGGGGCATTTATAACGACGCTAAGGAAGAAGCGTGTTAACTAAGAAAGTTCATATTGAATGCATAGCATTCTTTTGGTGGGTTTTTGGTTTTTGTTTAGTTGGTTTGGGAGATTTTGTTTTTGTTCTTTTGCTTGTTTTTGTTTTGTTTGGAGACAGGGTTTCCCTATGTAGCCCTGTCTGTCCTGGAACTCTCTTTGTAGACCAGGCTGGCCTCGAACTCACAGAGATCTACCTGCCTCTGCCTCCCGAGTGCTGGGATTAAAGGTGTGCGCCACTGCTGCCCAATCACATAATCAAAAAAAAAAAGGTTTTTTTAATTGCCAGGTGTAGTGGTCCATAGGCCTTTAATCCCAATACTTAGGAGGCAGAGACAGACAGATCTCTGTGAGTTCAAGATCAGCTCGTCTACATAGGGAGTTCTAGGATTATATAGAGACATCCTGTTTCAAAAAAAAAAAAAGTTTTAATTAATTGATTAATTAGTTATTTTTGAAACCAGCCTGGTCTACATAGCCAGTCCCAGGCTAGTCAAGGCTACATAATGAGACCCTGTGTCCCAAGGAAACCTAAGTGTTAACTAAATTTTTTCAGATGTCTACTGTGAACTTGTGTGTGGTGGATCATTAATTTTGTGTTTGACTTTTAGAACCCATCACAAATTATCAGTTGCATATGGTATGAGCCGAGTTCAGCTGTGTCTGAATGGCTGGCCCTTGTCCTGGGCATCATTTATAACATAGTTTGATCTGGTTTTAACTTTCTGCCCTTTCACTTATTACCAGGATGACCTTGCAACTGGAACTTTTATGACATAGATGACCACTTCCTTCTCGAAATGTTTACTTCCCTTACCTCCTGTCCTGGATTTCCTTCTGCTCCCCCTCTCCCTCCTCCCCTCTCTCTCTCTCTTCGCCCCCCCCCCTCTCTCTGTTTCTCTGTCACGCTCAGAAGCAAAAACATCAGGAGTTCAGGGTCGGCCTCATCCAGCAAATATACAATCAGGCTGGGCTGCCTGAGATTAAAAAGAGATAACAGAACAGAGAGAGAGGCATGGCCCTTTAATGCCAGCCTTGGATCTCTGTGAGTTCGAGGTCACTATGGTTTATGGTCACCTAGGGCTACACAGTAATATTCTGTCTCAAACAAAGAACAGCCATAAACCCTCCTCAGAGGCACACTTGGAGTGGAGTCCTTGGTCCCCGTGACCCACATGCTGTGGGCCTGGCACCACACTGTCCCCGGGCCCCAGGAGACTTGGCTCAGATCCTCTCCGTTTCTGGGCTCCTCAGGCTAACAGAAGGGCCTTTCAGGCACGGTTTAGCTTCCCTGCTGCCGGCCCCTGAAGCAGGCACAGCTCACCAGCGCTCAGCAGGTGTGCCAACACACAGCTCCACCAAGCAGAACCCCACAGACCCAGGCTCCCGCTCCCTGTGCCCCCCCCCTCACCTGAGCCCAGGCTCCCTGCATCCTCAGACCGGCTTGCGCTTTCTAATGCATAACCTCTCCAGCGGCCAAGGAAAGCGGACTTTCTCCGTCACCACAGCCCGCCTCTCCGCTTACACCCAGCACCCCAGATGATGCTCAGCACATAAGAGGTACTCGCAGTCACTAGATGATTGAAGTGAAGCACGGTCCACCCCAAAGCCATGTGGCTCTTCCCTACCGACGTGTGTGACTCTGACTCGGGACGTGAACACTGCTGCCTGCCGTTTCTCAGGCAGCAGCGTCCCCTCTGAGCCCATTGCCCTCAGCTGTGGGAGAGGCCTCCATCATCCTTCAGCCTCCTGCCCTGTAGGGGTGAGCATCTTCGGACATGGACCCAGGGGGTCTGCAGCCAGACACAGGGCCGCGAACATCTGTCGTCTCGTCTCGGTTCAAGGTCACCTTTGGATAAACAGTGAGTTCAGGTTACGTGAGACTCTGGCAAACATAAATGCATAGTGCCCTTGTCAGGCTCCACCCGAAGGAAGGAAGCCTGTGCCAAAGCCCTGGCCCCTCACCTCTGCAACTTCCTGGAAGGTTACACAAAGCGTTCCCTGAGAAGACACAAGGCTGGGCGGAGTTCCAAGCCTTGGAAACCCCAGAGAATCTCAAAGACAGAGGCCGGAATCTCCTGCGCCCTTCCCGATGAGGGAGCTTCTGTCTCCCTGCCTGTCCCGCACTCTGAGCAAAGGCCATGTCTCTGTCCCACCCTTGTCACACGAGGAAGCTGAGTCTGGGGTCCTCTGTGCCAAGTCCGGGAAGCCCCGCCCAGATGTGAGGCAAGCCCTTCACGCCACCACCCTGCCCCAGAAGATAAAAGGGCCAGGGTCTGACTCACTCTCAGCCCCGTGAGCCATGCCCTCCATGTCCAACACGTTGCTGGCCTGGACACTCCTTGCCCTCCTGGGCCTGGGAGCCGCCTGCAACTCCATCGTGCCCCGCAGCGAGTGGAGGGCCCGGCCGTCTGAGTGCTCCCAGCGCCTGAGGCACCCAGTGCGCTACGTGATAATCTCACACACGGCGGGCAGCACCTGTGACAGCCCGGCCTCCTGTGAACAGCAGGCCCGCAACGTTCAGCATTACCACATGAGCTCACAGGGCTGGTGCGACCTGGGATACAAGTGAGTATGGACAGGGCGGGTCTACCACACTGCTCCGACCCCCTGGTGCTGGGTCCCGGGTCCCCCTGCGTGCTGGGGCTTTCTTTCCTCCCTGGGGCAGGGGGTGGGGTGGGGAGGCAGGCTTTGCTTCACACACACCAAGGTCCCCCTATACTCTCATAAGGAAATAAGTAAATACTTTCCTAGAGGCCACGCCTGGCCAGGAAAACGCCAGGCTGACTGAGCCAGCCTGAGCCTTGCACCAAGCCCGGGCATCCGTGGGCATGCATGCTGCCTGAGGCCCAAGGCAGGGGCCACAGGGAAACAGTGGCCCTGGAATCAGCTGCCATTCTGCAAGGGTCAACGGGATTGTGGCCTCCAATACCAAACACTGGGGAAACTGGCCAACATGGCCCCCAAATCTATGGGCAAATGTCTTCTGTGTGCCAGAGCTCCAGATGGGGTCGTTGCTAGGAGAATATCACTATAGCCCTTGTACATCGAGGCAGAAAAAGATGGGTTCAGGGTGGAAATAGAATCCACAAAAAGAGGACTTTCAGATGGCTCAGCAAGCCTAGCAACCTGAGTTCTAATCCCAGTAGAACTGACATACACACACAAATACACTCATACACACTCATACACACATATACACTCACACACACACTCACATACAGATACACACATATACACTCACACACACATCACACACATTCACACACACATATACACTCACACACACATACACACTCACATACACACACTCACACACACTCACATACACACACTCACACTCACACACACTCACACACACTCACATACACACACAAATATACTCATACACACTCACACACTCACCCACACATACACTCACATACACATACACACTAACACACACTAACACACATACACTCACATACACATACACACACAAATACACTCATACACACATACACACATATACACTCACACACATACACACACTCACATATAGATACACATATACACTCACACACACACATACACACACTCACACACACATATACACTCACACACACTCACATACACACACACACACACACACACACACACACACACACCTTTAACAGAAAACTAGGCTGTCTGCGCTAGGCATGGTGGAGATGCCTTAATCCCAGCACTGGGGAAACAAAAAAGATTACTGTGAGTTCAAGGCCAGCCTGGGCAACATAGCAAGGTCCATCTCTGAAGAGGGGTGGGGGTAGGGTAGGCAAAGGTGACAGAAGCCAGACCCTCAGGGGAGGGACAGCTTCCTGTGGCCTTGGTGTGACTCTGGGACACAGTGGGGGGGGGGGGTGCTTCAAAGACCAGCAGGAGCTGAGCCCCTGGGGACACCTATTTGTCACACCTGTTTCAGTGGCACAGGCTGCCTTACCTGGGTGTTTCCTGTAACTCTACGGCTAAACTAAGAGCCAAATCACCTGCAGAGTTTACTGGAAATACTAGTTCCTAGTCTCCCGCCCCCCCCCCACTGCCCTGCCAAACACCAGATGGTCAGGCGCTTGGGGCACGCCCATCTGAGATTTTAATCATTGTAAGGCTCCAACAACCAAGTTGCTGCCCAGGTCTGAAGTGGGAAGTAGGTGCCACAGCGTCAGAGAAAGGCAGAATGGCACTGTATGAGCCTCACTCTCCATGCCCGTAAATGGAGGTTCCGTTTGTTTTGTTTGGGGGTTTGTGCGCGTGCGCGCACACATGCGCCTGAGTACCACATGTGTGCAAGAGCCCTCCCAGGTCAAAAGAGAGCTGGATCTCCTGGAAGTTAGGTTACAGGTGTGAGCCGCCATGTGGGTCCTGGGAATCGAACCCTTAACCACTGAGCCCGTCATGATGGTGGCTGAGGTTTAGAGGCATCCCTGTAAAACCATAGCGCATCCACCCTGGGCCGGTGCTGCAGACATGGATAGGGCGTCACCTGGGGAAGCAGAGGCAGGCGTCAGCTCTACCCTTGCTGCTGGTGGATCTGGTGTCTCCCTGCAGTGATAGGGCTTTTGTCCTGCCGAGGACACCGAAATGCCGAGGACACACCGAAATGCCCCCTACTCTTGCACAGAGAACCCTTGCAGGGGCACTAGGCTGACTGAGCCTGACCCTGGGTCCCCATGTTCCCGTCTTGACCCGTCTCCTCTGAAGCAGGCTGTGATCTGGCTTCCTAGGTGGCAGACAGAGGCTGGGATTCCAAGTCCCAGCATGCTCTGCTCCGTCAGCACCTCAGACGCTGAGACCTCGGTAGCCCAACTCCAGGCTGCTGACCTAACCGCAAGGCGCGTGGGGGTGGGTGGGTCTCCACTGTGAAACTCGCAGGTCTACTGTGCAAACGTTAGAAACCTCCAAAGGAGGAGATGTAGCCTCCCTCGAACTGATGCCTGAGGACCCCAAGAGCCAAGGCAGAATGGACCAAACCTCTCTGAAAACTCTCCCTTATATTTATTTATTTGGCTGGGGCAGGCACATGGCAGGACTTGGTGCGGAGGTCAGAGGGCAAAAGAGAGAGAGCCGAGCTTGGCAAAGGGCAGACCTCTGAGGGACCGGGTTTCTGAGGCTGGGACTTCGTGCAAATAAGCGGCTTCCCTCCCGGGTCCCTGGTTGTCAGCTTAGGCTGTGAGAAGGCAGCAGTACCAACCTGGGGGGTTTGACAGGGAGGAGGTGAGTGCACAGGCTTGGTTCCAACCTTACCCACAACTGGCTTTGCAGTGTGGATAACAATGAGATTTCTGGGTCACCTGGATGCTGACCCTACCTCTCCGATTCCGTATAAACCGGGGGTGGCAACTCACCAGTTGCTACAAAGATGAGGAAAAAAGGGTTTGCAGCGCTGTGCTTGGCAAGGAACAGGGGTGCCATGAACGGTTGTGAAAATGAGTGAAGGGTGTCAAAGGAAGTCCCTCCTACCCTTACCAAGCTCTGCCCCTCCTCCACAGCTTCCTGGTTGGCGAGGACGGCCATGTGTATGAAGGCCGAGGCTGGAACATCAAGGGTGACCACACAGGACCCACCTGGAACCCCATATCTATCGGCATCACCTTCATGGGCAACTACATGGGTGAGCACCCAGCGTCCGGGTGTGGGCGGATGGTGTGGGCAGAGGGAACCACAGGCCCTGACACCTATGCGCTCATGACCTCGATTCTCTCTGGATAATGGGACCCTATGCTGGGAGTAGCTGACCAATGCTAGATTAAGGATGGGGGAGGCGAGCGTGGCAGTATACAGCTATAATCCCAGCATTGCTCAGGGATGGACAAAAGTCTGGACCATGTAGTGAGATCCTGTCTCAGAAACTGGAACAGGGCTGCAGCTGCTCGGTTGCTAGAGTAGCCGCCTAGCAGCACACGGCCCTGGGCTCAAACCTCAGGCGCCACAGACGGGCACACAGACGGCGTGAGTGAAGACCTTAAGCCCGGCGCCCACCGGGCAAAATCAGTTCAAGCTGCTCCTTCTCAGCTACGCACGCACGAGTTCCAGGCCAGCCTGAGAGGAACCATCTCCAACCAATCAGTTCATCTCTAAGACGTGTTTCATAGATGACAGCTATTTGTGTGGGCCGGACCCTGGGGCCTGGGAGCAGAGGAGGGTCAGGGCCGAGCAACAACCTAACAGGCAGTGCTTGCTAAAGGTCCCCTCTGTGCTCGGCTCTCCTTCGAGGTTTATTGAAAGTTAACCGTTTTATCTCCCACAGCCATATGGGTAGGTGCCTGATTTTCTTCCCAGGAATGAGGAAGCTAAGGCAGAGGGCAGTTAACCAACATCCCTCACCTCTCTGCCCTTCAAAGACACCCCAGTCTAACGTTCTGTGTCTTGCCCCTCCCCCTTGCAGAGCGGGTACCCCCAAAGCGGGCCCTCCGAGCCGCCCTGAACCTTCTGGAATGTGGGGTGGCTCGGGGCTTCCTGAGATCCAACTACGAAGTCAAAGGACACCGCGATGTGCAGAGTACACTCTCCCCAGGAGACCAGCTCTACGAAGTCATCCAGCACTGGAGACACTACCGCGAGTGAGACCCTGTGTGGCCACCACCCTGAAACCCCCCTGCCACGCGCTCCGTCCCCACGCCATCTGTCCTCCCCGTGATCCCACCAATAAAGACACAGCAAACCGCGCTCCTGTGTAGCGCCGGCCACACGACCCCTTCTTTGTCTGCCCCGCTCCTGCCCCTCCACCCTCACTGGTAAGCAGAACCCAAAGGCCCAAGGCTGAATGCACACAACCCCAGAGGCCCTGGCTCAGAAGTAACGGAAGTGACGTCACCGCTTAGAACCTAGAGATCTCAGGTGGGAGCGCAGGAATCAGTGTCACCCACAGCAGCTCAAAAGAGCCAATGGGGAGGGGCCATGCGGCAAGATACCACTCCCCTGCGAGCGTCCAGGTCACAGGCAGGACAGGCACACTTTCTGGTCCTCGTTATCAGGCGATCCTCATTGCTCCCCACTCCATTGCTACCCTTCAATCATAAGCTACGGGGCCAAGAACAACCACATTTATTTACAAAATACACACACCCTCTTCTCCTAGAAGCGAGGAGAGAGGGGAGCGTCGGGGCCCACACACCAGAGGCTCCAGGAGCACCTAGAGCCGTGGCCAGAGAGGGAGGCGCCGCCGCCGCCTCCACACCCGCCACACCCGCCCCACTGACGGTAGAATGGGAAGTCAGGGCACCGCCTCTCCAGGGTCATGACCGCGTGTCCAGCCTGTTCATGTATTCTTGCAGAGCCTTAAGGCGAGCATCTATTTCAGCCATGTCAGCTCCCTGGTACTCGGAGCTGTACTCTGTGGAAGCAGAAGTGGGTGTGTGGTGGGAGGAGGGACCAGGAGCCAATGAACTGCCCTTGTTACCACCCCAGGGGCTTCGGGACGATGCGGGAGGGGAAACGAGGGACAAACGTGGACCCCAGGCCCACCTTTCATGGGGACCCAGCCCCCAGAAGTGGCCAGGTGTCTCTGGTGATTGCTGCATCCTCGGGTGGTAGACTTCTGGTGACAAGAGAGGCCGGACAGGGGTCAGGCAACCCCCATCTATCCCTGTCTCCCAAGGGGTTCTGAATCTGAGGATCTACATGTCACCATAGGGGCAAGAGCCTCCTTCTGACACAAGACCTCCAAGGGGTGAGCTGGGGGGGCCTGAGGCGCCGAGAGGCTCAGCAAGCATCCTCAGACACACACCAGGACCGGCTGGCACAGTCTGAGGAAAGGGTCTTTTCTTCTTTTTTCTTCTGGACACAAGATCTCATATAGCCCAGGCTAGCCCCAACTAGTTAAAGCTAACTGAGGTTAGCTTTAACCCGGGACCTCGTGCTAGATGGACTTTCTACTAACTGAGCAGTGTCCTGGGTCCTAACCTTGAAACAACAGACTGTGGCCACTGAAACTTTCCTCACCAGTTGCACCGGAGCCATTGTAGAGTTCCCGCTGCAATCTGGTCCCACCCAGGACAACAGAATCCTATCGATGATGATGGTGGGTGGTCACCTGTGGCTAACACTACCCTTCCCTTCTCCCAGCCTGGGGATGATCCTCACCGTCTTGGCCCCGTTCCAGGGTGTGGGGCTGGGTGGTTTCCCACGGCCACGGCAGCGACGACTGAAACAGGAGGGCAATCAAGGACCACGGGACATCTTTGTCACCTCCCTCCTGACCCACCTTCGTGGTTTTAAGACCTCCAGCCTCCGTCACCTAATTCCCGTGCCAAAGACTGCTTCCGCTCTCCCCCGTGCGCCCTTTCCAGAGGATCCTTCCCCAGAGCACAAGTTTTACCTCCTGGAAAGGGACTCTGAGAAATCCAGCTCGCTGCAGGAGCTGGCCGACGAGCAGCGGCTGCGGAAACTGTCCACTAGGGGGAGACGGAGGGCGTCAGGCTGCAGCTGGCCCGCCGGCACCTGCAGCGCCGCCCGGCCTCTCCCAGCCCGTTACCCGAAGAGCTGCGGTGCCGCGAGCGGTTGGCGGCGTCCCCTCGGCCTGTCACTGCCGGGGCGGGCCGAGTCTGGTGAGACCACGAGACGGACGGACCGTCCCCGCTCCCTCCACTGCCCATTCGGTTCCGCTGCTGCTGCTGCCTGGAAGAGGGGAGACTGGAGGTGAGCGCCAAGTAAAGCCGGGAAGGGAGCCGGCCACGGCCACCGCCACCGCCACGGCCACAGGCGAGGGTGGGGGAAACCAGCTGTGCGCCTGAGCCAGGGCTTAGGAGAGCAGCAGAACGAGGTCAGGAGGCGGCCGAGTGTGCAGGGGGTGCAGGGGAGGGGAGGAGGGCGGGGGAGGAGGCAGGAGCCAAGGAAACCGGAGCTAAGCGACCCTAGAGGTTGGGACAGTACCAGGGCTGGAGGGCAGGAGGTGGAGCGCGGAGAGCAGTGGGAGCACAGCCGTGAGACGAGGCTTCGCTGCGGGCTGGTGAGGGGTGCGCGGAGGATGCGGGGTAAGGAGCAAGCAGAGAAGGGTGGGGAACTTACTTCATCCGAATCTCTCTCTGCTTCTTCTCCTTGGCTTTCACAAAGGCTGTGGGGTCAAAACGGGGCGCACGACCACCTAGACAGTGTGTGTGGGGAGGCGCTGGCTCGCACACAGCTTCTGTGGGCGCTGGCCCATCCGCCCCCCACCGCAGGCCGGGGCAGCCGCAGACCTGTGGGCGAGGGCGAGGGGCGTGCCGGCCGGCCGCGACCCCGGGCCCCACGGCCGCTCTCCCGCGACGACGACCGAGTCACCGCCCGGCCGCGAGACGTGGAGCGCTCCCGGGACGATGACGCTCGCTCGTCCCGGGCTGGAGCCGGCGGCGGTAGGGTGCGTCTCCTGGAGCACCGGGTCCGCTGTCAGCTTCCCACTCGCCAGCCCACCCCGTCCCTGCGGCCACCGCACCGCCCTGCACCCTAAGGCGCGTCCGCCTTTCTATCTCCTGTCCCCAAGCGCGGGCTCATGGCACCTTCCTATACCGCACCGTCTCCAAGTCCTGTCCGGGACTGCCGCTCCCTGCAGCCTAACACCTTCCAGACCCTTCCTTCCCGAGGCTTCCTCCAGAGCGCCCTGCCCATCAAGGCCCGCAGATGCCTCCCGCCTCCTCCCGCCAGGATCCCTCGTCCTGAGGCTCCACCCCACACCCACCCCAGCCTCAAGCCCCGCCCGCCTCCCGTTACCTGGCGACACCCCGCTTGAGCTCCGCCCCCAGAGACCCCAGCCCAACCCCGCCTCTCACCCCCTTCTGTACATGGCCAGCTCGTTGTTGAGCGTCTTCAGCCGCGCTCGCAGGCTGCGCTCCGACGCCTTCACCTCCTCGAGCTGCGGAGGGAAGCGGAGGGCGTCGGACCAGACCAGACGAAGGTCCAGGGCGGCGCCCCCTCCCCGCCCGGCCGGCACCCTCCCCACCCGGCACCCTCCCCTCCCCGCCCGGGCACCCTCCCCTCCCCGCCCCGCACCCTCCCCACCCCGGCCGGCACCCTCCCCTCCCCGGCCGGCACCCTCCCCTCCCCGCCCAGGCACCCTCCCCTCCCCGCCCCGCACCCTCCCCTCCCCGGCCGGCACCCTCCCCTCCCCGGCCGGCACCCTCCCCCTCCCCGGCCCGCACCCTCCCCTCCCCGCCCGGCACCCCCCCTCCCCGCCCGGCACCCTCCCCGCCCCGTCCAGGCACCCTCCCCCTCCCCGGCCCGCACCCTCCCCTCCCCGCCCGGCACCCTCCCCGCCCCGCACCCTCACCTCCTTGGCCAGGCGGCGGCAGTCCTGGCTGCGACGGCCCGCAGCCCTGCCCCCGAGGCCCCGCTCCTGCCTCAGCTCCATCTCCAGGCCCCGCACCAGCCCACGCAGCGCCTCGGCCTCCTGGCGAGCCGCCCTCCCAGCCAGCGCCTCCTCTCGGGAGCGACCCAGCTGCACCTCCAGCTCGCGCTTCTCCGACGTCAGGCGGGTCACCCTGAGAAGGGGCAGAGGACCCGGGCACCGTGAGCCCCCCTAACTGCTCCACGGGAAGCAGTCACCCCCGAGGGCCCCCTCTCCTGGAAGGATGCACATCTGTCCTAGCGAAGAGATCAGTGTGGGGACGAGGCTCCACGTGCCTGCTTTAAGCCTAGCCCTACTGTCCTTGTTCCTACCTCCAAGACTTTCCCAGCCAGATCTGATCACCAGATAAAGACAACTGATTGGGTTGCTACCCTGCTAACGACCCTTAAGGAAACACCACAGACACAAGGTTTTTCCTAACTGCGGTTCATCAATAGCAAGAAGCGAAGGAAACCAAGTGTCCACGGGCAGAACTGACTCAGTTTCTGTGGCTCATGCAGTGGCGTGCTGCCATGAAAATGATTGAGGGCTGGTTTTCACTAATTTAAACAATGCAGAATATATTTACCGAGTCCCTTTTTTTAAAAAAAAGAAATGGGGGGATTATAGATTACCTATGTATGCTCATATTCTTAAAAACACAGACTACATGAAAAACTTTCAGGAGGGAGGGATTGCCGATGGGGAGTGGAGTGGACCTCTGTGGGGGCTCCCCTCTTCAGCTCTGACTCTGGATCTATGAAAATAATTTATGTAGAGCCTCTGGCTATATTACCCAGGCTGAGCTTGAATCTCTGAGTTCAAGTGATTCTCCTGCTTCAGGATCTATCACCAGAGTCGGGGAACAGGGTGGTCAGCAGGCTCCAAGACACATAAACGTGTATCAAAGGAGGAATAACACTGCAGGATTATATGTGACTAAAACAGAGGTTTAGCAGGCGAGACACAGAGCCTCAGGCCGAAAGAGGCTGCAAAGAAATCTAACCTAACAGTCTCATTATGATTGAATTGGCATTATCTGGGATAAATAATAATAATAACTTACTAACCTTGGAAACTATGACTTTTCAGCATCAAGAAAACGGGGTGTAAAATCGAGGAGAAAGTAAGAACAGACAGTGCACTCTCTTTCTAAAAGTGCTCCTTCCTCCAGGCTCTTTCCACTGAGAAAAAGATGCTAAGTGCAACATTAGCCCAATGACAGTGAGCACTTGTAATGAGCAGCTCATGCTAACATTAGCTCCTGATAAAAGAAATGAAACATCTTGGGGAAATAGTTGTAGAGCTCCTGCCTAGAATCCCCAGCGAGGGGCTGGGGCGTGGCTCAGCAGTAGAGCCCCTGCCTAGAATCCCCCAGTGAGGGGCTGGGGCGTGGCTCAGTGGTAGAGCCCCTGCCTAGAGTCCCCCAGTGAGGGGCTGGGGCGTGGCTCAGTGGTAGAGCCCCTGCCTAGAATCCCCAGTGAGGGGCTGGGGTGTGGCTCAGTGGTAGAGCCCCTGCCTAGAATCCCCCAGTGAGGGGCTGGGGTGTGGCTCAGTGGTAGAGCCCCTGCCTAGAATCCCCCAGTGAGGATTGTGTGGCTCAGTGGTAGAGCCCCTGCCTAGAATCCCCCAGTGAGGGGCTGGGGTGTGGCTCAGTGGTAGAGCCCCTGCCTAGAGTCCCCAGTGAGGGGCTGGGGTGTGGCTCAGTGGTAGAGCCCCTGCCTAGAGTCCCCCAGTGAGGGTATAGCTCAGTGCTAGAACAGTTGCCTAGCGTACACAAGCTCTGGGTTCCACAACTGGCACATAAAAAGCAAGAAAAGATTACTGTGGCCCTTCTAAAAGAGTACAGAACCCAAAATGAACAATTCCACACGGCCAAAGACAACACTAACATGCAAATAAAAATCTTTTGCAATGAATGGATTAGATCACATCTGTGGTGAGCTGAACACTGGCCCCCACATGCCCAGATATATCCATGGCCTTCTCTTAGTACCTGTGAATGTTCCTCTATTGAGCAAAGCACTTTTACAGATCTGATACGGGTAGTGAGATAAACGATTCTCCTGAATCATCAGGGCAGGCCCTAAACATAATCACTACCTGAGGTGAGAGACACAGGAGCGGGGAGGGGCGTGTGTACAGAGCCCAGACCAGAGGGCGCCCGCTGGGACACAAGCCAAAGGACAGCTACTACTAGGTGCTGGAGAGGCAGGAAAGGGATCCTCTCAGACACGGGCCTCCAGAGGGAGACACAATACACTTTCAGTGGTTTCCCTATGGTTCTGTTTTAACTTTTATTGCATGCGTTTATTTATTTGTGTGTACGCACATAGACACACGCTCATGCCATAGCATTCATGTGGAGGTCAGAGGGAAACTAGTGGGAACTGGTTCTCCCCTTCCACCAGGTGTGACCCGGAGAGTGAACTCTGGTCAGCAGGCTTGGTGGCAAGCACCTCGACCGGGGACGCCATCTCACTGACCACTCCATGGGTTTTTGGGTTTCGAGACAGGGTTTCTCTGTGGAGCCCTGGCTGTCCTGGAACTCACTCTGTAGACCAGGCTGGCCTCGAACTCACAGAGATCCACCTGCCTCTGCCTCCTGAGTGCTGGGGTTATAGGCATGCGCCACCAAGCCCAGTGACCCATCAAATCTGTGTCGTTTTGCCACAGCAGTCAAAGGGAACCAACACAAGCTCAATTAACATCAAATTCAGTTCATAACCACCGCGACAACACAAGCCACTAGTGTCTGTAAAGGATGGCAGCCAGTTCAATGTCTGTCAGAGGTGCGTAGAAGAAAGACCCGGCACTCACTGGCCACGTCTCTGCCAGGGGCAGTGTACTTGTTTATGCCAGCTGACAAAAGTGGAAGGAATTGTGGATTTAGGTCATCCCCTCACAAGACGTCAGTCTAGCCAACAGTCTGAAAAGATGGTAAAACGTGGTGGCATGCACCTTTGATCCCAGCACTCAGGAGGCAGAGGCAGGGGGATCTCCGAGTTCGAGGCCAGCCTGGACTACAGAGCGAGTCCCAGGTCAGCCAGGACTACACAGAGAAACCCTGCCATAGAGGGGAAAGGAAGGAGGGGACAAGACAGGCAAACCATGGTAAACACATAAAAATCGTTTGTTTAAAAAATAGGTTCTCTCTCTCTGTCCCTCTCTCCTCTCTCCTCTCTCTCTCTCTCTCTCTCTCTCTCTCTCTCTCTCTCTCTCTCTCTCTCTCTCTCTCTCTCTCTCTCTCTCTCTCTCTCTCTCTCACACACACACACACACACACACACACACCAGCAGACAACCCTGGAAGTTCAGGGCCAGGAAGGAGCACCTCTGTCCTTTTGCTAAATGACCTGCACACTGTTCCTGCCCTCAGCCCAGGACAGGACACACACACACACACACACACACACACACACACACACACACACACACACACACGCCGAGCAAAGCATGCCTGTAACCCCCACTCCCTCCCATCACGCCCTTCTGGGCACCAGCCCCTGTAGAGCTGGCACTTGCGGGAATGGCCCTCCTTCCGCCTGGACACTGCCCTGTGGGACAGCTTCCTCCTGTGGAGTTCCTTGTGGGGAGGAGGTAAAGCATGCACTGTAAGCCTGGTCTATGTAGCAAGCCCCTGTCTCCAAAAGAAGCAGGGGAGGCAGAGGACTCACCACTAGCTCAGAGGGGTCTGGACAGCCTTACCAGCTGTGTGCAGGGGCACAGGTCGCCACCTTGTGGCCAATCTTGTAGATGCACACAGGTGTGGCTTGGACGGAGGGTAAGTTCCTCGGCCTCCACCTCTGGCCTGCAGTGTCCAAGGCCCCTGCTGCCAGTGATCCCCTGAGTGGGAGAAGGCCATTCCTCTCTGGCAGCATTTGGCACCCAGTCTGGGCTGGCACCTCCAGCGATGCAGAACTGGCTGCATCCACAGTCTAGCCTGGCCACATATTCACTGAGCCCTGGGAAAGTCATGGTGATGACAGAAATGTCTGTCTCAGAGGGTTCTGTGAGGATAAGCACACGCGGCGCGCGCGCACACACACTCACACACACACACTCTCTCTCTCTCTCTCTCTCTCTCTCTCTCTCTCTCTCTCTCTCAGCACTATGTAAAGCAGGTCTGGTGGCCCGTGCCTAAAACCCAAGGACACCCAGGACCTGGAGGAAGGAGGCAGAAGTTCAAGGCCATCCTTGACTACATAGTGTTTGAGGTCAGTCTGGGACAGATGAGGGCTTGTCTCAAAAGGGAAGGAAGAGAGGGAGGGAGGGAGGGAGGGACAGAGGAAGGGAGGAAGGGAGGGAGAGAGGAGGGAGGAAGGAGAGAGGAAGGAGGAAGGAGGGAGGAAGGAAGGAGGGAGGGAAGGAAGGAGGGAGGGAGGGAAAGAAGGGAAGGAGGAGGGAGGGAAGGGAGGAGGAAAGGGCCCAGCCGGACGGCTCAGGGCCCAGCGGGTAAGGGTGCTGGCCACTCAACCACACGAGCCTGACAACCTGAGTTTGCCCCTGGAAGCCATGTGAAAGTGGAAGGAGAGAAGGGGCTCCACAGCTGTCCCCTGACCGCCACACACGTGCCATGGTGTGTACACACATGTATACACACACACAACACGCATATGATACAATAACATTCAGTTTTTAAATATCACTGGTCCTCCTCAGAGAACTGGCCACCTCCATCTCCAGGTAGAGACCGAATCATGGACGAAGCCTCCTTCGCTCTGCTCTTCCTGCGCTCACCCACACTGAGGACTCCGCTGTTCCCTCTGCCCAGAACACTCTTCTTAAAGCCCAACACGCTTCTTAACGCCCAGGTCACATCTCCCTCCCCTCCTCCTCCCCGTCTCATCCACACCCAATAACACACTGATTGGCGTCCACTCCCCACCGGCCCGCCCTTCTGACATGGCCTTTCTGCTCCTGCTTCTCACGTCTTTCTGGGACCCCCACCCCACAACCCAACAAAAGGCAGAGGGGCGGGGCTCAGAAGGAACGGGGCCAAAGCTCCTGAGGAAATGCATGATGGGCAGTGCCTATCCCGTCCACCACCCCCACCCCACCCCTCCCCACCCCTCCTCCACCCTCCCCACCCCTCCTCCACCCCTCCCCCACCACACATCCCCAGACTCACTGCTCCCTCAGGCGCCACATCTCTGCCTCCCGAGTGTCATGAGCGTCCTGGCCGCCATCCAGCCCTCGCAGGCGGCCCAGCTCCTCCTTCAGTGAGCGGATGATACCCTGCAGGACCACGGGGTCCGGCTTGCCCTGGTACGGGAGGGGCAGCGGGTAGTGAATCCTGAGAGGGGATCAGAACCGCGGCATCTCAGAGTCCAAGCTCCACCCGAGGGCGCAGGTCTGTGAACCAAGGGGCACAAGCACCCGCGGCCCCCAAGAGCTTGTGCCTTGGCCACGCTGACCTAGAACTCAGATCTACCTGTGGGAAAGCGGTTGGTTCTAGGCTCTTTGTCCAAAATCTACCCTACCAGTCAGCCGTGCCATGCCCAGACACGGCTGAGCCTCTGCCTCCAGGATTCTGAGGACACCGGGCTTGACGGGACCGTGCAGTGACTGACTGTCACTGACTGTAGTGTCTGTCATACCTGCAGGGGAGGCATTAGCCTGAGACCTCGGCAGGAAGCACCATTTTTAAGCACAACTAAAGCAGCCTCCTCCCTGGGAGGCACCAGATGGCCTGAGCCGCGTCAGCCCTGGGCCGGCGGCCACAGGATGCCTTCCACACACAGCTCCTATAGGATTGCTAACTCCCCACCCCCAGCCCAGACACCAGGACACACAGACCCTGTTGCCCAGCTACTCAAGAGCCATTCCTGGTCAGGTATGGTGGCTCCAGCCTGTAATTCCAACACCCAGGAGGCAGAGACAGGCAGATCTCCTAGTTCGAGGCCAGCCTGATCTACAAAGGGAGTTCCGGGACAGCCAGGGCTACACAGAGAAACCCTGCCCTGAAAAAAACAAAATAAATAAATACATAAAATAGAGCAGGACAGAGAATGACTGAAAATGGCTCAACTTGATGTTCTTACAGAGGACCCGGGTTCAATTCCCAGCACCCTTAACTGTAAGTCCAGTACCAGGGGACCCCAGAGGCCCTCTTCTGGCCTCTGCAGGCACTACAAGCAAAGCGCGCTCCTGTGTGTGTGTGTGTGTGTGTGTGTGTGTGTGTGTGTGTGTGTGTGGCTCGTGCGCGCGTGTGTGTGTGTGTGTGTGTGTGCGCGCGCGCATAAAACAAAGGGTTTTAAAAAGAATTTAAAGGGGGTGGAGGGGCTGGAGAGATTACCCAGTAGTTAAAGAGCACAGCCTGCTCTTCCAGAGGACCTGGGTTCAATTCCCAGCACCCACACAGCAGCTCACAACTATTCCAGGGGATCTGACATCAATGCACATAAAATAAAAGTTAAATAAATTTAAACAACTAAGATAAGAAAAAGTTAACAGACTGAAGGGAAAGGGCTGGAGAGAGGAGTCTGCAGTTAAGAGCACTAGCTGCTCTTACAGCAGCCGACTGGGTTCAGTTCCCAGCATATGAGTGCACTTCTAAACCATCATACGGGACATCTGTTGAGTCCCGTACCCTTTCTTCCGCTTTGACAAAGATGCAAAGCCTAGAAGTCCAGCAGCTATTCTGTGACCATGAAGAGATAAAGACAGGATTTAAGGGGGGACTGGCAACATATTAAACATATAAAGACCCTAAAAATAAAAAAACCACTCATGTACACAAACAGAAAGAGCATCCCTGAGCCAGATGTGGTGGTACAAGCTGGTAATCATCAGTACTTGGGAGGCCGAGGCAGGAGGATTCCCACCAAGGTCAGTCTGGGCTACGTTCTGAGTTCTAAAGAAGCCAACACTACAAACGAAGACCATACCCCAAGACTAAAAACCACAATTTAAAAGCCAGCCAAGGAAATGCACACTTGTAATCTCAACACTTGACAAGCTGAGGTAGGAGGAATGTCATCAGTTCAAGTCCACACATTGTGAGTTCTAAGCCAGCCTGGGCAAAAAGTCACGCCTTTAATCCCAGCACTCGGGAGGCAGAGACAAGCAGATTTCTCTGAGTTCAGACCTAGCCTGAGCTACAGAGTGAGTTCCAGGACAGTCAGGGCTACATAGAGAGAGCCTCTCTCAAAAAAAAAAAAAAAAAAAAAAAACCAGCACTCAGGAGGCAGAGGAGACAGGCGGATCTCTGAGTTCGAAGGCAGCCTGGTCTACAGAGTGAGTTCCAGGACAGGCTCCAAAGCTACAGAGGAACCCTGGGGGGGGGGGGGGGACGTTTGGAACCAAACACAGAGATCTGTTTGGACGTCTGGCTGCGTGACAACCCTGTATGTGTAAAGCACTTGGAGACGCAGCTGTGGCAGAGTGCGTGCCCTGGGTTCAGCGCACAAAGGAAACGGCGCCAGCAATGACGCTTCTGCCACTTGTAGCCGGTCACAACAGTAAAACGACACAGTCTGCAGACTGTGCAGGTGACGTAAATGCATCTGGGCCACCGGCCGTGGGGCGCCTCCCGCCCTGCCCACTGGCCTGGGCCCTCAGCCAGCCGCTGTGCCCACCTGTCAAACTCCACGGAGTAGATGAGGATGAGGTAGCGCTTGGAGTTGAGCTGTGCCGACCTGGGGGCCGTGGCGCCGGGGCGGCCCCCCAGCTTGCGGCTCCGCAGGGACTCCAGGTCGGTATAGGTGAGCAGGTCCAGGGTGACAGACTCGCTGCTCTGTGGGAGAGGAGGAGGACAAGGGCCAAGCGTGTCCACAGCCACCCTGTCGCTCACGCGCCGTGCCAGGTCTCAGGGTCTGAGCGTCCCAACAGGGAGGAGGCTGGCGGTCACGCACTGAGCATGCCTGGAGGGATCACCAGTTCTCAAGCACCGCGGCAGGGTTGTCAGAGACCTGCAGGCTCCTGCGGACGGCGGACGGCCGCAGTGACCTTTCTAAGAGCATCAGCACGCGCCCTTTCCACCACGCAGGCGGTCACACCGGTGAGGCCAAAGTGAACGAGACAGACAGCCCCTTAGTAGAAACTTAGCCAGCGACTTGGCATGGTGGCACATGCCTGTCATCCCCGCGCTGGGGAAGTGGCCAAACCAGGACCAGGAGTCACGTCATCTTCAGCCACACAGCACGTTCTAGGCCGGCCTGGGCACACGGGATAAAAGAAAGGAAAGGGAAAGAAAGAAAACAAGACAGAAAGATGGAAAGAGGAAGGGGAAGGAGGAAGGAAGGAATCGAGGCAGTGGCAGCACAAGATGAAATAGGCCAACACTGCAGTTTCCTGAGTAACTCACAAACACAAAGGCAAGGCACAGCATCACGGAGGGTGCAGACGCCCATCACGGAGGGTGCAGACGCCCATCCACGGACAGTGAAGGCACAGCATCACAGAGGGTGCAGATGCCCATCCACGGACAGTGCATCAGTGAGTCCCTGTGTGTTTTGGGGTTGGGCTATTTTTTAATTTTTTCTAGTTTTGGGGGGGGATAGGGTTGTATGTAACCCAGGCTGGCCTCAAACTTGCTATGTAGCCAAGGATGATCCTCCCGCCTCTACCACTCTAGTGCTGTAACGGTAGGTGTGCAATAGAAGCTGCCTGGAGAGACAGCAGGTTCCACCTGGCAGCTACACCTGTCAGGTTTGGCATGCTAGCACAAAGAGCTCTCCACTATCAGAGAAATGCTGCTCAGGGGGCTGGGGAGATGACGGCTCAGCGGTTAAAAGTGTGTGCTATTCTGGAGGGCCTGAGTTCGACTCCCAGCACCCACATCAGGCGGCTCACCGTTTGTTACATGCTATTAAAGACCCGTGGTGTCGGTGCTGGGACCCAACCTATGTCCTTTGCAAGAGCAGCAAGACCTCTTGAGCACTGAGGCATCTCTCCAGCCCCTGTGGCTGAATTCTTATGAACTCCTGGGGCTGGGGCTCAGTTGGTAGCATGCTTGCCCAGCACAGAGCCCTGGTCCCACCACAGCACCACATAAAACAGGCAAGAGGGTGAGGAGTTCGGAGTCATCCCTGGCTACAAAGTGAGCTCAAGGGGTTCCAGGGCAGCCTGGGCTACACAAAACAATGTCTCAATAAACAAATAAATAAGGTTCAAAAATATTTTTAAAAATGTATGAGCTACATCTATAAAAACAAACACATGTATGCATGTGAAGAGAAATAAAGAAAAGCTGTGTGTGTGTGTGTGTGTGTGTGTGAGATCCGTGTGTGCGTGTGCGCTTGCATTCCTATGCCACGTGTGGATGTCAGGGGACAATTTTCACTGTTTTGTTCTGTCCTTCCAGCAGGTGGGACCTTGAGGTGGAAGCCAGGTCACTAGGCTGGCCAGGCAGGCACCTTTGTGCCTGCCCGGCTGGAGCCTTCACCAGAACATTGAGTGGAATGGGTTTCCCTCTCTTTTCCATTCCCTGTGACCCAATTCTACTGTTTTGCTTTGTTTTAAGATTTGCCTCTCCTTTAATTCCGTGTCTATGCCCGGGTATGTGTGATGACTGCAGGTACCCTTGGAGGCCAGGAGAGGCTGTAGGAACCACTGGAAATGGAGTGACAGGGAGCTGCGAGCTGCCTAAAGTGGGTGCTGGGAACCGAACTCAGGTCCTCCTACAGCAAAGCAAGAGCTCTTAACCACCAAGCCATCTCCCCAGCGCCCCTTAACACTTGTTTAGTTTAGTTTCGTCTGAGATAAGGTCTCTTGCATTCCAAGCTGGCCTCAATCTCTTTGTAGCTGTGCGGGTTTGAATGTAATTGTGCCCCGTAATCCCACAGGGAGTGGCAGTATTAGGAGGTGACGCCTTGCTGGAGCGGGTGTGGCCTTGTTGGAGAAGTGTGTTGCTGTGGAAAGGGGTTTCTCATGCTCAGGACACCGCCCAGCGTGTCAGACCATTTCCTGTTGTCTGCAAGACACAGGGCTCTCGGCTACTCCAGCACATCTGCCTACACGCTGCCTCGCGCCCCGTCATGATGACAATGGACTGAACCTCTGAAACCGTAAGTGAGCCACCCCAATCAGACCTTTTCATTATGAGAGTTGGCATGCATTGCTGGTGGGGGTGCAAACTTGTACAGCCACCGTGGAAACGAGTATGTCGATCGCTCAGAAAATTAGAGATCAACCTACCTCAGGACCCTGCAATACCACACCCAAAGGAGGCAAATTCACTCCACAGGGGCATTTGCTCAACCATGTTCATAGCAGCATTATTTGTAATAGCCAGATCTTGAAAACAACCTAGATGCCTTTCCGCTGAAGAATGGATATAGAAAACGTGGTACATTTACATGCTGAAGTACTACTCAACAGTAAGAAACAATGGCATCCTAAAATCTGCAGGCAAAAGGACAGAACTAGAAAAAACATCCTGAGTGAGGTAACCCAAACCCAGAAACACAAATATAGTGTGTCCTCACTCATAAGTGGATACCAGACATAAAGCAAAAGATACCCAGCCTACAATCCACAGCCCCAGAGAAGCTAGAACCCTCTTGCAGAAACAGATGCAGAAATCCACAACTAACCATGGGCCAAGCTCCTGGAGTGCAGTGAAGCGAGGGAGGAGAGATATGAACAAAGGAGTCAGGACCATGATGGGAAACCCACAGAATCAGCTGACCTGAGCCAGTGAGAGATCACTGTCTCGGGTCTGACAAATGGGGAACCTGCATAAGACTGAACTAGACACCCTTAATATAGGTGACAGTGGTGTGACTGGGACATTAATATAGGTGACAGTGGTGTGACTGGGACAATGTATGGGGCCCTGGCATTGGATCCAAGATCTAACTCCAGTACACAAACTGACTTGGTGGAGACCACTCTATACGGAGAGACACCTTGTCAACCCAGACACAGGGGTGTGGGGTGGAGAGGTGCCTGGTCCTGCCTCAAGGAGATGATGGGACAGACTTAGTAGACTTCCTAGGGGAGGCCTCACCCTCTCCCAGGAGCAGATGGGAGTTGGGGGGGGTGAGGAGTGGAGGGAGCAGGAGGAGAGGAGGAAGAGGGAACTGGGATTAGAATGTAAAAAATAAATTAATAAAAAAATTTTAAGTAAAAAACAGAGTTGGCATGGCCATGGTGTGTCTTCACAGCAATAGAACCCCTAACTGAGACAGTAGTCAAGGATGACCTTCAAACTCTCCTCCTCCAGCCTCCACCACTTACGTTCTGGGACTGCAGACATGCGCCACCACGCCCAGATCATGAGATGCTAGTGATCCAATTGGGGGCTTTGAACACGCTAAGCGCGCGCTCCAGCATGGAGCCACACCCCCAGCGCTACGATCTCAATTTTCTATGTGAGACTCTCACCAGGGTCACAACCGACCACTCGTATGTGCAGAAGAAGCTCTCTCTCAAGGCCGAACACCCTGCACACGTGAGGCAGCCATCCACGGCCCCACACCCCAAACTCTGGCCAACAGAGACCTCCCAGCCCTGAAGGCCCCACCCACCTACCTGGGTGAGGGCCGACTCCAGCATGTTACAGAAAATGCTAAACTGTTTGAAGTTCCCCGTTTTGTGGGTCAAATCTTCAATGACTGGGTGGGGAGAAAAGTTCCTCCTGAGATCAGACACTTAGCCAGCCCCACCCATTGCCCCCGGCCCCTCCCACTGCCTCTGGCTACACGGATGGGGCCTGTGCCCCTGCCCTGCCTCGGGCAGCTCCGTAAGCGGCCTCAGCTTTGGGAAAGCTGACCTCCGGAGGAGAGGAGGGAAGCCACCCCAGCGGGCACTCACAGCTGGCATCAAACTCGCCGCGCCACTGGTCAGCCGTCATGCGGTCCTCCACCTCCAGCTCCAGCACCTGCCCGGAAACAACCACCCGCACGGCATGCTCCACACCGCGGAAGATGTAGTCCACCTGCAGGCCAGCCGGCTGGTCCATGGCCACGGTCCCTGAAGACGGGGGTGAAACAGAACCTGGAGGTGCACGCCTGGTGTCTTGGAGGACGGGAGTTAGAGGCAGTGCTGGGACTGAACCCGGGTCCTCTGGAAGAGCAGCCAGTGCCCTTAACCACTGGGCCATCCCTCCAGCCCCTCAACCGTGGTCTTTCTGCGACCGGGTCTCAGTCAGTAGCCCAGTCTGGAACAGAACTTTGGCTTCTCCCTACTCAGCCTCCCAAGTGCTGGCGTTGCCACGCCCAGCACAGTTCTCTGTGCCGTTTCCCAGTTTAATCCTAACAGCTCTGTGAAGAAGGTGTCGTTTTTAAACTCATCTTTCAGAGGAGGAAGGAGGCGCAGCCCTTGATGCCTCGTCCCAACTCTACACACTGCCTCCACAGCTGCAGGACAGCCTCCAGCCCTCACCACCTTTCACTAAAGGACTCCCAACTACGACATCACTGCCCTGGCTCCTCCTCCCAAACTGTGCTCCAAAATTCCAGTCTGCACCCCAGTGCAGGAAAAAGAACCTTCCTCCTCGCCGGGCTCACCAAAGAGCCATCCACACCACCACACCCCACCATCAGCCACCATGGACAACTCACTGTCCTGGCCCACCCTGGGCTGTCTGCCCACCGGCCACCTCATAGCAGACCCATCTCTAGCCTAACTGAGCTCTCGTGGGAATGCCACACACTGTGACACACAGCCTGACTCCCACCCTACGCTGAGTTGGCCTCCCAGACCCTGGATGAATATGAGCAAGGCAGCGCTCCCTCCTCCTTCTCCCCACACTCACTGCCGCCTTCCACTGCCCCCCAGGTATATATAACAACAAAAGCCATTTATTTAGGCCACTGAACATGCTTTCTCTGCCTTCTGCTAGAATCAAGTATAGGACTCCCCAAAATCTAGACCACTACAGCATACCATGGAATTCCCCAACACACCTAGGGTGTCCCCAAAACACATTTACCAACGTCTCACCCTAATTCTGCTCTCTGGTAGATAATACAATCACCCCCCATTTTACAGACCATGAAACTGAGGCTCCTACAGCTAGCTACAGCACTATCTGGCTATGCATCCCAACACGCGCACACACACCACACATTCACACACTCACACATACACACACACCCCACACACACTCACACTCACACACACGCACACACACTCACACAATACACACTCACATACACACTCACACACACTCACACACTCACACTCACACACACACTCACATACACACTCACACTCACACTCACACAATACACACTCACATACACACTCACACACACTCACACACTCACACACACTCACATACACACTCACACTCACACTCACACACATACACACTCACACACTCACACACACTCACACACTCACACACACACTCACATACACACACACTCACACACACACTCACACACATGCACACACACACTCACCCACCCCACACACACTCACACTCACACTCACACACACCTCACACACACTCACACTCACACTCACATACACACACTCACACACTCACACACACCCCACACACACTCACACACGCACACACTCTCACACACTCACACACACTCACACACTCTCACACTCACACACTCACACTCACACACATGCACACACACTCACACTCACACACCCCACACACACTCACACTCACACACTCACACACACACACACACACACACTCACACATATGCACACACACTCACACACACTCACACACACACACTCACATACACACACACACACCCCTCCCAAAGTTCTGCGGGCATAGACTCACTCTCGTGGCTCACCCTTACAATCAGAGCTGCAGGGGGCACCAAGGAACAATGTCTTGGCACTGGAGCGACATCCAAGGTCATTCCTGTAACTCTCCAGACTCAGCTCCAAGGCCCCGGGGGCCATGTGTCCAGCTTACTGCTGCACCTCACTCACTGCCAGGAAGGAGGCCCTCCCAGTGCCCCAGCCCACCTTCCACCTCGGGGAGCCCAGAGGAAGGGCAGTTAATTCTAACACAGTGACCATTTCCACACTATGCGCTCCTCAAGGGCACAATGGAGCCACGCGGAGCCCAACACGAGTGGGCAGATCTGAGAAGCCCAAAGGGTTTAACTGATGGGGGAGGTCCTCCCTTATTTATGTTTCTCTTATTAGTCGATGAATCAAGCACTGATTGGCCAGTAGCCAGGCAGGAAGTATATAGGTGGAGGTACCAGACAAGGAGAATTCTGGGGAGAGGGAGGCAGAGAGAAGCCTCGAGAGAGACGCCATGTAGCTACCGGGAAGATAGGACGCGCCCAGGCGTTCTCTGGTAAGATAAGGCCACGTAGAAATTCATACATTAATAGTTATGGGTTAATAGTTAAGAGAGAGCTAGCCAGTGAGAAGCCTGAGCCATCAGCCAGACAGTTCATAAATAATACAAGTCTCTGTGTGTTTGTTTGGGGCTAAACGGCTGTGGGACCAGGTGGGGCAGAACCTCCGTCTACAGGCAACAGGATCTAGTGCTATGACAGAGACAGAGGAAAACCAGGTGACCAGACTGGCAGTCAGCAAGGGCTCATGATGTTCCTGTCTGAGACCTGAAGGGAGGAGAGGGGAAGTCACTGGACACCTGGGAAGCCACTGCAGATGGAACGGGAGACAGCAGTACGAAGCATGTATTTGCTTTGTCCAAAGGACTCCCAAGACTTCGTGGCCCCCACAGCACAAGCACGGTCCTTCCAAAGGTGTGGAGCTGCGGAGGGGAAGGGGGACGAAGCTCCGAGCTATCTGGAGATGGGTGAGCAGGCTGTGGAAGAGTGAGTAGGAGACAGGAGGGAGGGGGTTAACAGAGGGACAACATGATGTGATTTTTTTGCTCGCTTCCATCGAGGCCTCACGAAACCCAGGTTGGCCCTGAACTCCTGGTCCTCCAGCTTCCGTCTCCCGAGTTCTGGGATTGCAAGGGCTCATCCAGAGCTGGGGATCAAACCCAGGGCTTCAGACAACCTAAGCAAGCATCCATCATCAACCTCATTGTTTTGAGATGGGAATCTCACCATGTAGCCCAGGCTGGCTTTAAACTCTCACTCTTGGACTCCGGGGTGCCAGGATTGTAACAGGCACATACCACCAACATCGGTCCTGGATGATAATGTACTTTCCGGAGGGGGGGGCAGTATGTATTTGTGTATTTAATGGGAGGGAAAGCAATGAATGATGGGTCAGCCACGACGAATGGGGACACCAAAGGATTCTGGGGGTAACTGCATGTCAGCTGGGCTTTCAAGCCAAGAAGGGCTGCCTTTGGATATGGCACGGTGTCCGGGGCAGAGATGGATACTGGCTACACTGCACAGTTTAAGATGTTTCCGAGTTCGACTCAATGGGTAAAACCCCTCCGTGCTGTGCAAACCTTGAGAGCTGAGCTTGACCCCTAGGACCCAGGGTCTAAGGTTGTCCTCTGACCTCCACACCCATCACGTGATATGAATCCCCCTCCGCCAACACACACTTGAGTACACACACAATAATTCCTACGCGTTCAAGGCCTGCCTGCTCTATACTGGGCTCCAGGCCACGTAGGGCTACGCCATGAGCCCCTGTCTCAAAAACAAAACAAAAACTTTATTCTTGGGCACGGCTGTAGCTCAACAGTACTTGGATAACCCTTGACCAGCATGCACAAGGCTGGGTTTGATATGCATCACAAAAAAAATAAAATAAAATAAAGCGGAGCGAGTTAAAAGTAAAATATCTTGCTCAGAGCCTGCCTGCACACTGGGGAAGTCACTTATCCGCGCAGGACACACCCCTCAACCCTGGAAAACTCCTACCCTCTGTCCTCACCTGGCCCCCACCCTCCAACCCGAATCAAGTTCAGAACCCACGACACCGCGGGGACCCCCCCTTCCACCCCGCGTGGTGTTAATGCATGCATAATAATGCTCTACCTCACAAGCTCCCGCGCTGTATTCGACAGGGGACCTCTATGTTCTAGCAGCGTGTCTCGCGAGTGACAACACGGCGCATTAAAGACCCTGGGAAATCTCCAGCTTGCACGGGGCCCGGCGCGCACCTGTGCGAAAGCGGCGCTCCGGGGCTCCCCCTGCCCACGTCCGGCGCCCGCACCTGTACCCGTGAACCCGCAGCTCGCCTTCCCCCGCCGAGTCCCCCCTCTTCACGAGCGGTTCAACCGCCGAAGTTTCAGCCCCGCCCCAGATCCGGCCTCCTCACTTCTGATTGGTTTGGCCTTGCCGGCAGCCAAATTTCCATAAGTCAAATCTGACGCCCGTCACTCTGTCCCGCCCCAACGGGAGAACCCGCCTCCCCGAGCTTGCTATTAGTCTGTTCGGGAGAAGCGTTCCTAAGCGGGTGCAGGGAGACCGCCCGGCGTCGGTCCTCTCTCTGCTGATTATTGGCTAGACGTCCTGCCAATCATAGGGAAAAGGGTGGCTCCTGGAGTGGGCGGAGGGAGGATCCCGGAAGTAACGTCTTGACTCCGCCTATCACGCCCCCTCTTCCCTCGCATCTCGGCAGGTCACGCCCACAGGGAAGGTTGAGGCTGCGCGGAGGAAGATCCTGGCTGAAGCTCCGAAGACGTTCTCCACTCTAAGGACAAATCTAGATTTTTTTTTTCAGCGCTCAGTGTATGCTTAAGCCTACCCTGATCACTTTGCTATGTTAGTGCATGATGTGTTGGTGTTTTTGACACAGAAACTCAAGTAGCCCAAGCTGATCTCCAACATCCTTGACCGCCTCCTGATCCTCCTGCCTCCACTTCCCCAGTCCTGGGATCACAGGAGTTATAGCACCGTGCCCGGCGTGCCGTTGACCTCATTAAAGCTCAAACAACACAGCAAAGTAAGCATTGTTTGTAAGTTTTTAATGTTTTTAGATTTATCTATTGTATGTGTATGAGTTTTGTGCCTGGCGCCTGCGGAGGTCAGAAGAAGGCATCAGATACCCTCGAACTGTAGCTACAGATAGTTGTGCTGGAAACTGAACCCAAGAGCCTGTGTAAGAGCGGCCAGTGCCCTAAGAGGTTTGCTTTTTTGTTTGTTTGTTTTGTTTTTCTTTTTCTGGTGTTGTTTGAGACAGAGTCTCACTAGCCTCCTGAGTGCTAGGATTAAAGGCACGTGCCATCAGGCTCGAGCAGTTCCTTTAGTTTGGGGGGAGGTTATTCGTTTTAAATGTGTGTATGTTAGGGTACATTGCTGCAACCACAGCATGTTATCCTAGACCTGACGAGGCAAAGACAGAAGGATATCAGTTCACTGGCCAGACTGCCAAGCCACTCAGAAAGCTCCTGGTTCTCGAATATACAGTGTGGAGACGCTGAGGAAGGCGCTCAACATCCACCTCTGGTCTGCACACACACACACACACACACAGAGAGAGAGAGAGAGAGAGAGAGAGAGAGAGAGAGAGAGAGAGAGAGAGGGAGGGAGGGAGAGAGGAGGGAGGGAGGGAGAGGGAGAGAGAGAGAGAGAGAGAGAGAGAGAGAGAGAGAGAGAGAGAGAGAGTACATGCACAATACGTAAACAAATAAATATACAAACCCAAAACAAAGACTCAGTGTTAGAGCCTCTGCCTAGAATCCCCCAGTGAGGGGCTGGGGCGTGGCTCAGTGTTAGAGCTCCTGCCTAGAACCCCCAGTGAGGGGCTGGGGCGTGGCTCAGTGGTAGAGAAAGCTGAAAAGAAGACTGTGACGCCAGAGCAGATGCCTGGAAGAAGAAGAAGAAACCAACCAAGTTGTCCGGAAGAGGTCTAGAGCAAAGTCACTTGGAAAGGACACTCTGCACCCCGTCGAGCTGCCGGCAGCCTGTGCAGTGAGCTCCAGGTCCCCAGCTTTGTGAGCTGCCACCACACTGGGATGAGCTTCGGTGATGTGGCTGTCTTTGAATCACTTCAAAGTGGCCCCAGTGAAGCTTGTTGGTTCGCCCAGTTGGACTCTGGTAGTGGCTACACTTTGTTTCTGCCATGGGTTCTGTATCTAGGGTAAGTAGATGTGTGTGTTGTGTCTCCCCAGGAAAAGTTTTGTCACACAACACCTCTGCTTATGCACACACCTGTGTGCTTACCCACTCACACCTACACACACACACAAACAGAAAAATGTGACGAATAGAATAATCACATAGCCCAACAATTGTAGTCCCAGGACTGCACCCAGGAAAGCTGAAAATAGCCGGACAAACATTGGTATATAGATGGTCACAGCAGCATTATTTATTGCAAACACCGTATGTGAAGAGCCTGAATGAGCGTCAAGGGATGAGCAGGTGAACAGAACGTGGTATATCTCCACAATGGAATATTATTCAGCCATAAAAATGGAGTGCTGATACATGCCTTAAAATGGATGAACCTTGAAAATACGATGCTATGTGGGCGATGTGATACGCAAACGGTCAGGTGGTCTGTGAGCCCATTGCACGACACGTCCAGAGCAGGCAAATTCATAGAAAAAGTGGATTCTTGGTGCCAGATACTGCAAGGAGGTAGCCATAAAAATGGCTTAGCACTTAATGGAGGTGGGGATTGAACAGCATTGTAAAATGTGCTTTGATGCTTCCGGCTCATGCACCCGAATGCTGTGAAAACTTCACCTCAATAAAACAATACTAAGCAAAGCACTATGAAATAATTCCAAGCTGTGGTGGCACATGTCTTTAATCCCAGCCCTCAGAAGCAGAACCAGGTGGATCTCTGAGTTGGAGGTCAGCCTGGTCTACAGAGTACCCACACGCAGTTCCAACAACAAGGTGGCTGAGACAGGAGAACCGTCAAAGGTTGGTGGCCAGCCAGTCTAGCTAAACTGGCAAGCCTCGGTGTCAATGAGAGACCACGCTTCAAAAAATAAAGTGGAGACGGCTCAACAATTAAGACCAAAAGCTGCTCTTGCAGAGGACCCGGGATTCAGTTCTCTGAGCCTTCATGGCAGCTCACAAGCACCTATAACTGCAGCGGCAGCCGATCTGCTGCCCTCTTGTGGCCTGCACAGGCACTGAACACACGTGGTGCACATACATACATGAAAGCAGAACGCCTTATACACACAGAATAAAAATAAATCTTAAAGTAAAGGTGAGGCATGACAAAGGAATACACCTGACAGAGACCCAACGTACACAAATGTGAAAGCAGACATACATGAACACATACAGAAAACACGGGACCAGCCAGGTGGTGGTGGTGACACACGCCTTTAATCCCCAGCACTTGGGAGGCAGAGACAGGCAAATCTCTGAGTTTTCGGCCATCCTGGTCTTCAGAGAGAGATCCAGGACAGCCAGGGCTACACAGAGAAACTTTGTCCCCCCCCAAAAAAAAAAGAAGAAGAAAAAGATATGATGGATGGACAGACAGATAATAGGACAGATAGATGACAGATTGACAGATGAATAGATTAAATAAATATGGATAATGGCAGAGTCCATCGTCAGTGGGTGAAGATAGGACACTACTCCCGAGGACGAGGCGGCAACAGCAGAGAAGCCTGCATAGGGGCTAGGAGGAGGGCCTTGAGGGTGGGTTTCCCAGAACCCAGCGGAAAGCAATACAGCAAGGAGAGAGGCCACACAGAGAGCTTTCGCTTGGGGCCTGTAGCTTGGCAGCCGTCTTTTGCTCACATGCAACGTAGCTGAGGTAACACAGGGATCTTTGGTTTTGGTTTTTCAAGACAGGGTTTCTCTGTGTAGCTTTGGAGCCTATCCTGAACCTCACTCTGTAGACCAGGCTGACCTCGAACTCACAGAGATCCGCCTGTCTCTGCCTCCAAGCGCCGCCACCGCCGCCGCCGCCGCCACCACCTGGTTTACACATGGATCTTAATAAAGCGTCGAAGACTAAAAAGAGAAAGATTAAGCACTCTGCAGGGTTGCCTATGGGGGTGCCCATGAAGAGAGAGAGTTACTAAAATTAAATTCACCCGGGCCAGAGAGATGGCTGAAGTGGTAACAGTGCTTGCAGCCAAGCCTGATGACCTGAGTTCAATCCCCCGGTCCCACACGGCGGAAGGCGAGAACCAGCTCCCAAATGCTGTCAACAAAGATGATAGCATTAACTAAACGCCCATGGCTGCTTGCCAGGGAGACAGGGAGATCCACCAAGGAGAGAGGAGACTGAGGGGACAGAGCCAGAAGCAGTGACTGTCACCCCTGCAGCCAGCAAGAGCAAAGGCGGCTACTTCAGCCCATGCCTAATACACCAGAGATCCTAGGCTCCATCCTTTGCTTTGCAGAGGGAGAAAGAAGAGACGGGAGGCAGCGTGGGGTGGGGGTGTCAGTTGGTAGACTGCTTGCCTAGCATGCACAGAGCTATGGGTTCCATCCCAAGCACCGTAGAAACCTGATGTCCTAGTTTGCTTTCCGTTGCTGCGCTAGACACGATGACCAGAAGCACCCTGGGGAGGAAAGGGTTTATTTGGCTTACACAGCACAGGTTACACAGCCCATCACAGAGGGAAGGCAGGGCAGGAACCCGGAGACAAGATTAGAAGCAGAGGCCACGGAGGAACAATGCCAGCTACTCTGCTCAGCCTGCTTTCTCATACAAGCCAGGACCACTTGCAAAGAGTGAGCTAGGCCCTCCCACATCAAACATTAACGAAGGAAAACGTCCCCACAGACTTGCCCGCTGGCTGATAGAATTGAGGTTGCCTCCCCCTGGATGATGCTCGCTTGTGTCAAGAGGAAAACAAAACAAAACAAGCGAACAATACACCAGGCATGTTGACTTTCATCTGTAATCCCAGAATTTTAGAGGTAGAGGCAGGAGGACCAGAAATTCAAGGTCACCCTCAGCTACACAGTGAATTCCAGACCAGCATGGGCTACACGAGTCCCTGTCTCAAGCAAACAAAAATCCCGGCCCTGCTACTATTCTGCGTGGGTCGTAGCCTCCTTGTTCCTTGTGCCTCAGTTTCTCCACCGCTGTGGAAGCACACACAGAAAGCTCCTTCCTCCACAAACCCGAGGCAGGAAGTGCAGCCACAGGCAGCACACCAAAGAGATGCTGGTACCCCTCCTCCATGCCATGGCTCACAGCAGCCAAGATCAGAGGCGGTGGCCGTCTGCACATGAAGTGACAAGGTAAATATACAATGAGATACAAATCAGTGATGTGAAAAGCTAAACCCAGGGCTGGAGAGAGGGCTCAGCAATTAAGAGTGCTCACTGCTCTTGCAGAGGACCTGTGTTTGGTTCCCAGCACCCACACGGCAACTCTCAAATGCCTGTCACGCAGTTCCAGGGCATCTGAACGCATATGGCACACACACATCAACTCACAAAAGCACACACACACACACACACACACACACACACACACACACACACCCCATGAAAAATAAGTAACCCATTAAAGAAAGAAAAAGAAGAATCTAGGTACGGTGCCACAAGCCTGTGACCCCAGCATTTGCCAGGCGGGGCCAGAGGGTCTGGAGAACATGCTCTGCTAAGCAGTGAGTTCAAGGTCAGCCTGGCCGTCCAGAGACCTGACCTCAAACATACAAACAACAAGAAGAAAAAGATGAGTACGGATGCAGCCTGGGGTGAGGGGTCAGTACGGAAGCAGTCAGCTGAAGAGCTCTAGGGGACTGAGCTGTGATGGAAGAGAAGAGAGATTTGTAACCTTAAGACCCAGCAGCAAGGGTTTGTGCGGACCGCTTGGCTTTGGGTGCGGGGAAAGCAGGGGTGCCTAGGGCAACGGCAGGGTTTCTGGCCCGAGCAACTGGCAGAGTTTGGAATTGATCCCAGTGGCAGTTACAGAGTCCCAGGGAGATGTTAAGGCCGGGATGGGGGTGGGGACTCAGTCAGATGCCAAAAAACACCAAGGTGGCAGCCAGTGCTGGGACACAGGCCTGAGAGGCGAGAGACAAGAGAAGGATTCGAGCTCTGATTCTGCCTCCAAAGTCCCGTGGGCTCCAGAGCAAAATAAGACCCTCTCTGCTTAGTTATGCCTGTAACCCCAGCACTTGGGAGCTGGAGGCAGGAGGATCAGGCATTCAACACCAGTCTTAGCAAGGTCCAGTCCAGCAGAAGCTATGTGAGACCTTGTCTCAAAAAGTGGAAAACTTCGCTGAACCTCAAGTTTTCTATCTTACAAAAAAAGAAAAAAGTCGTTAGGAGCCAGGCGTCGATGGCACATGCCTTTAGTACTTGGGAGACAGAGACAGTCGGGTCTCTGTAAGTTTGAGGCCAGCTTGCTCTACTGATCAAGCTCCAGGACAAGCCTCTAAAGCTACCGAGAAACCCTGTCTCGGGGAGAAAAAAAAAAGTCATTAAGTATAAAAGACCCATGGGTAGGGCCCAGTGCTTGTGTAGAATCTACTTCAATAATGACGGTGTTTGCCTGGAATGTGCAGTGCCCTGGGTTCCACCCCCAGGATGATTTAAGGAGGAAGGACATGTTGGAAAGATAGCTCGGCCATTAAGGACACTGGCTAGAGGCCCCAGACTCAGGTCTTTGCCCCCCACAAGGCAGCTCACAAGCATTTGTAACTCCAAATCCGAGCATCTATCTATCTGCCTCCACCTTCTGGCCCTCCCTGAGCACTCCTTGACCTGGCACACAGACACACGTGCCAGCAAACACCCATACACATACCATCTTAAAACTGTTAAAGAAAGAACGAGAGGAGTCAGGAGATATCTCTGACGGTAAAGTGCTCACTGTGCACTTATGAGGATCAGAGTCGGATGGATCCCTGAAACAAAGCCCACGAAAAACAGCCGAGTGCATGCTTTTAACCCTACTATCCAGGAGATGAAGGCAAGAGGATCCTTGGGGCTTGTGGAGCAACCAGCCTAGACTATTCAGCAAGCTCCGGGCCAATGAGAGACCCTGTCTCAAAAGTACAAAGTAAATAGCTCCTGAAGAAGAGGTAGTTGACCTTTGGGCTACACACATGCACAGACACACACAGGCATGCACACACACATATGCACACACATGTATGCACAAGCACACACGCACGCATGCACACCAAAATCAGGAAATGAATTTTGACTTAAAGGTAAGACAGGAATTCCAACCATTTCTGAAACAGCCCAAAACATACTTCCATCATTTCATTTTCTCTTGCTTTGGTTTCAGACGAGAGCTCACATCATATAGTTCAGGCTGGCCTCCAACTCACTATGTAGCCAAGGCTAGTCTGGAGCTCTTGATCTCCCTGCCTTATGCTCCCAAGTACCACCCTCAGCCACTCTTTATACTTTATAGTGCATACTTATGCTGAATTCTGGGCATCGATGATAATAAAAATCGAAGTATCAGTCAACTCTGAAAAATGGTGAAGATGGTCTAATACTGAGCCAAGATTCTCTATGTAAAAGTAAACGATGTCACATCATCAGTATGTGAATTTGCTTTCATCTTTTAACTCATGGTAAAATGATATGCATTATTTTGAAATAAATGACTTCACAGCCTAGTGTCAGCAGACATTTGTATACATATTTTACTCTCCTATTTTCCCAAGTTCCCATAAAAACTCCTCAAACCTTAAGGTGTCATTAGTGGAAGAAGTTTGAGAGTCTGGGGACTGAGCTGGGCGTGGTAGCCCACGCTTGTGATCCCAGGACCGGAAAGCAGAGGTGGGCTGGGCTCTGTAAGCCCGAGGCCAGCCTGGTCTACACAGTGAGACTCTGTCTGAAGAAGCTGGGGGAGAGAAGGAGGAGGAAGAGAAAGGAAAGGAAGAGGAGAAGGAGGGGAGGGAGGGCAGGGAGGGGGAGGAGAAGCAGAAGCTGTACTAGTCTGTTCCAGATGCAGTGGTGGGTGCACATACCTGTAACCCCAGCCAGAAGGATCTGAACGTTCATTTCCCATCCTCATCTATAAACTATGCAGGGAGCCCAGGCTGACCTGGGTTGCATTAGACTCTGTCTCAAAAAGCAACACACACACACACACACACACACACACACACACACACACACACACACTAAGGCTAAGGTAGAAGGGACCTGTATTTTCATGGAAATTTTTGTGTTCAGTTTTATACCTTGCGTTACCAAAAAAAAAAAAATTATTGAAAAATTTTAAAAGTTAGAGTCTGGAGAGATGGCTCAGAAGTTAGGAGCACTTACTGCCCTTACAGAGGACCTGAGTTCTTCTCCCAACATCCACAGAGTGACTCACAACCATCCCTACCTCTATCCAGATCCGCAGGCACCAAGCATATGTGTGTGTGTACATACACATACGTAGGCAAAAAACGATAAGCATAAAATAAATATCATAAAGTTAAAGATAAATAAATTAAAGATATTTAGTGTGAATGCTCGGCGTTTGTGAAGAGCAAATGACAGTCTCGGGCTTGGTTTCCTGTTTCTATCAGGAGAGTCCCGTGGGTCGCACACCAGGCCCTCATCCACTGAGCCACCTCACAAGTCAGAGACTCTAATTTCTTAACAGCGAGTTCACAAAGTTTGCAAAACCCTGCAGCACACAATCCCGCCTCTCCCAAATCCCGAGAGGATGTGTGATATTCACTGCAGCTCAGATTGAGCTCTTTGTTTTCCTGGCTTGGACTCGTGGAATCCTCACCACACCCTCAGCTCTGATTGCCATTTGACAGATGGTGACAGACTAGGAGACAGCCCAGGCTGGATAGAGGTCACCCAGCTGGGAGGGAGAGGAAGGGGCGGGGCCGGCCTCTCCTGAGCCTGCGCACTTGTTACCTACCCACTCTCTAAGTAGTCCCGCCGCTCTCTATCGGCTCCCACACACACGGAGCGAGCGCCTAGAGCCAGACAGTCCTTAGAGGCCCCTTAGAACTGGAGGCACATCCTCCTTAAGCCCCAGCCAGCGGCACCGTGCTAGCCCCCCAAGCTAGAAAGCTGAAGCCTCTCATACAAAAACACAAAAGCTGCGGAATCTCTCCAAGAATCCACCACGCTACCCCCTCTCCAAACTACCTCATTGAGAAGCAGAGGGGAAAGATGACTAAGAACGCGTTCTTGGCTTCCTGGGTTCAAATGCGATCTTTCAAATCTGTTTGACAGGGGCCTGGCGGTCCAGGCCGGTGATTCCAGGCAGGTACATAGGAAGCAGAAGCACAGGAGGGTTGTGGGTTTAAGGCCAGTCTAGGTAACTTAATGAGATCCTAAGTCAGAACGAAAAGGAAGCTGGGCATAGTGGCTCCTACCTGTAGCCCGTGCACTAGAAAAGCAGAAGGAAGAGGATGTCTGTGAGTTCAAGTCCAGCCTGGAATACATAAAGAGACCCTGTCTCAAAAATAAAATTAAAAAGTAAAATAAAGACGAAGTGTCATTCAGCCATAGAGTATTTGCCTAGAATCCCCAGTGAGAGGTTGCAGGTGTAGTCCAGTGGAGAGCCCCTGCCTAGAATCCCCCAGTGAGGGGCTGGGGGCGTGGCTCCGCACTAGTGCGCTTGGATAGAATGTACAAGGTCATAGATTGCCTCCCTAAAAAAGCTTTGGTATCTAGGTGACAGCACACTCTTCAGGCCTGTTTCCTTTTCTGCAAAAAGGAAATCATAATAGTAACTTAACCATACGGCCATGGTTAAGTCTTAAATTCTTAAAACAGCAATCCATACCTCTCAGTGTTGGGACATGTTCCCAGCAGCCCTGTGTGATTAGACTATTTACCCCAATTTGTTTCAGGGAACGAAAATCCATCACATTCACTCACATTAAATCAGGAACTGGGAAGGTTAGACCCCGTCTGCCTGTGCTTTTATATTTTTAGTTATATTTTGTGTGTGCGTGCATGCGTGTGTGCGTGCGTGCGTGCTGTGTGTGTGTGTGTGTGTGTGTGTGTGTGTGTTGGAGGTCAGAGGACAACTTGCAGGAGTCATTTCTCTTCTTCCACTGTGTGGGTCCCAGCAATCAAATTCAGGACCTCAAGTTGGTTTGCACGCATCTTTACCTGCTGAGCCCTCTCACCAGCCCAGATGTGGACTTCTTACCACTGAATCACAGTTTGGTCCTTTACAGGTTCTAAGCGTGAACGGGACAATTTCTGAATTAATCATGTAAGACTCAGAGGGGTCAGGATATACTCAAGTCTCCCAGCATGTAAACAGAAGAGCCAGGATTCAAACCCAGGCTCTTGTGTGTCCCGGATGGAGCCTACCTGTGTGCCAGCGAACTCTGGCACACAGCATTGCAGAGAGAGGGGAAGCTGGTGAAGCATGGGCTGAGTCTCTGGTAGCCCTGGTCCTGGACCCTGTCCAGATTGAGTAACCATTCCCCTGGGTGCACTGGGGTGGCACGGATGAAGGGAGAAGGTGCAGCCCCCTCCACCACCTCTGATTGGGGCCTTGCAATCCCCCAGGATTTGGTGCTTGGAAAGCTGACGTTGGGTTGCTATGGTGATGGGTTTGGGGCGGTTGCCATGACAGCAGAACTAGCCTTGGTTTAAAAATATCTAGGAGGAGGTTTGTGTTTGTGTGAGTGTGAGTGCCTGACCGACCATGCTGTTTTGTGTGGGTCCAAACGGGAGTGTTTGGGGGGGCGGGTGGAACTGGGACTGCGGGCATGACTTGGGGAACGGGGTGAGGGCTTCACAACACACAGCAATCCAAGTGTGTTGTGCACTTGTCACTGAGCGGCCCTTGAAGGCCAGGCGTCATGTGTGCCAGACTTTGCTGGTCCTGTATCTAAATGTGCACGGTACCCAGTTTATGTTGAGCTATACTGAAGGCCACTCAGTTTAGACTCCCCATGTCGTCAACACGTATGTCTTATGTAAGCAAGGTTGTATGTTTCTTATAGCTTTGGTCACATATGTGTAACTTCTGGTGGAGGGGGGGGGACAAATTTGGAACTGTGAGTCTGAATACGCCTACATGGGACATATTTGGATATTAGATGTCACTGCTTTGATATTAAATACAAATCTATCTATTTGTGTGTAGCAGCCTGTGCTGTGGTTTTGGTCTGAATTTTAGGTGTGTGTGTGTGTGTGTCTGTGTGTGTCTGTGTGTGTGTGTGTGTGTGTGTGTGTGTGTGTGTACACAAGTGCTCTCGGTGGTCCTCTACTGTCAGTCTTTCTGAATCAGTGTGAAACACGTGCTCATGTGACTGGGTGTGTATGTTAGGGAGAACTTCACATGCAGCCCCATTAGGAGATGTCACCTGTGTACTGGGGGTCCGTGAGACGCTAAGATCCTAAGGTGTGGATCTCAGCCCAACCTCAGTATCTCCCTGCATCCCCTCTTGCCTCTTCTCTGTCTCCATGGCAACCAGCTCCTCGGCTCCCTCCAGGAAGATAGAGGGGGAGGATCCAGACTGCAGTGGACCACAACCCCCTCCCATCCCCCTTGGCTGAAGGGACAATGGGGGGAGGGGACAGATGGGTATCCACCTCGTCCACCCTAGGCCATCTGCTGCCTCCACTGTCCTGGGGACCTGAGAGCACATCGAGGGAGGGGCAGGTGGGGTGGAGCAGATCCTAGTGCCACAGACTACCCTTCCCCCCGCTGCCACAGCTACCCACCCATTCCTGGACCACTCTGGGACCAGACTAAGGAAAGAAGCCCCAGGGACCAGGCATCGCATCTAGGGAGCCAAAAGCGCATATATCTGAGAACACAGGATTCTGGCAGCAACCCACTCCAAGGAAGAGCTTCCTATCTCCTACGGCTGGCTTCAGGCTTAGGAATTGGGCTTGTCCTCCGTCCAAACCCCAGTTTTCTCTCTGCCCTTGGAAAACTCTTCCTGCAGCCTCCACTCTGACATCTGAAAAATCAAAATTGTCTAAAGAGTGACCGGAATGATAATACTTACTCTACAGAGCACTAAGGCTGTTTTGTTCCATGCTGTGTCCCAGGGTCTAGGGCAGTATCTGTCACTCAGTGGGTGGGCCATCAGTACTGTTGATAGAACCGAGTGGCGGTAGGCTTCTGTGACAGCTACTTGCTTCAACTTGATTTCATTCTCTCTCGTGAGCCCGACAGTAGCCTCATGTCCACTCTTCACGGACAGATGGACGATCCAAAGGGGGTTTCCTTGCTGACAGTCCCATGGCACCTGAAGGGCATGTCTTGTTTTAGCCATACGGTAGCGGACCTCTGGTCTTTGTCTCTTTTCCTTCTTTCTTTTGTTTTTTATTTGTTTGTTTGTTTTGTTTCTTGTTATTTTGTTGTTGTCTGTCTGTTTGTTTGTTTGTTTGTTTTAACAAAGGGTCTTACACTGGAGCCCAGACTGGCTTCAAACTCAAGGCATTTCTCCTGCCTCCTCCCGTCAAATGCTGGGATTACATGAATGAGCGCCCACTCTTGGCTGTTTCAGATCTCTGAGGCTCACAATAATAAAAGTACATCCCATCTTTGTTTCTCTGTGGGATTGAGTAAATGAGAACCTCTTACTTAGAACCACCCCTGGCACAGAGCAAATACAGAAGAAATACAGAAGAAAGGTAGCTAGGGGCTGCGTGCGCACATCCCCCTAATCCCAGCACTTGGGGGCTGGAGGCAGGAGAATCCGGAGTTCAAGGCTAGCCTGAGCTACATAGCGACTTCAAAGCCAGCTTGAGCTACATTTCCCTCCGTCCTGCCCTGCCCCTCCGCAAATAAAGGGTGAAGGGTAAGGAAGGAAGGCGTGGAGGAGCCTCATGGTCCCTATTATACCCTGCAGGGGGGAGTCAGGTCTCTCGCTTCCAAGCGTGATGGGCGTGGCCACCCCGAGGACCGTGGCCCAGGCTTCAAGGGTGGACCAATGGGGGCGCCGGAGGGCGTGGCCCTGCCTGGCATGGGCGTGGCCTTGTGCAGGTGGGAGGGGCCAGGACGCTGTGGGAGCCCAGGCTGAGAAGATGCTCGGGCCAGCAGCCACCAGCACCAGCCGGGTCGCCGCTGCCGCCCGCTCCCGCAGCCCCCCGGGCCCCCGCTAGCGGCCGCCTCCGCTTCCTATCTCCGGCCCCCGCCCTGAATAGGGCCTTGGGAGGGGGGCTCGGCCCTCCGCATCTGTGGGGGACCCCCAGGAAAGGGCACAGGGAAGGTGTCCGGTCCCTCTGCATGCACCCCACTGGCTCAACCAAGTGCGGGCTCCGGTGATCTCTGAGAGACCGGGCGGGACCCCACCCCTCACCCCTCAGTTCTCCATCCCAGAACCCCCCCCACACCCTCTCCACCCTGCTCTGCCCCGTCCTCCCAGCTCTGTCAGCGCTCCCCCCCCCGCCCCCTCCCGCCTCCCTCCCCGCCGCTCCCCTCCCCCTCCTCGCCGCCCCCTCCTCTCCCCCTCCCTCCCTCCCTCCCCTCCCCCTCCCCCGCCCCCCCACCATGAGGATGATGGCCGCCGGCGCGGTGCACGGCCTCTTCACGGCCTCCGCGGCCCCGCAGCCGCCGCCGCCCCCGCCGCCGCCGCCGCCGCCGCAGCCCCAGCCTCCCCAGCAGCCGTCGCCGCCGCCACAGCAGCCGCCGCCGCCGCCGCAGCCGCCGCAGCAGCAGCAGCAGCAGCAGCAGCCGCCGCCCCAGGCCCCCCCCATGGAGCCCGAGGCCCCGGATTCCCGCAAGAGGCCCCTCGAGACGCCCCCCGAGGTGGTCTGCACCAAGCGCAGCAACACGGGAGGTGAGGCCGGGCTGCGGGACCGCGGCGTGGGGCGTGGGGGCATCGCGCGCCGGAGTGGGCATCGCTGTCCTCCATCACCCCCCACCCCTGGCCGGCAGGTGCAAGAGCTCCGGGCGGGAGGGGCGCTCCTCCGCGAGGAGCCGGGGACAGGACCGACCCCTTTCTCTCGCCGCCGCCGCCGAGGCCCCTGGGGCTGAGAGCTTTGTCTGCGTTGAGAGGGGCTGGGGGGGAGGGGGTGGGAAGTGTCCTTGTGGTGTCGGGGCGAGTCAAGGATGAGGGGCGCGGGTCCCTTCTGGGCCAGTGTGTCCTTGAGGGGTGTGTGCTGTGACCCTCTGGGCAGGGGTGTTCCCCCGGGTTTGCGCGTCCCGGTTGGGGGAGGGGAAGGAGTAGAGACAGGGCCTGTGGACACGGAGCTGCTCTCCCTGGGGATGTCCTGAGCAAGGGTTGTCCCGGAAAGGGGCGGGTGTGGACAGTATGAGGGACCGTGCGTGGGGACAAGCTGGGTGGGTGTGTTGGGTGACATGGAGGAAAGGGTGGGTGTGTAAGGCGAAGGAGATGCGAGGCCAGGACAGGTGTGTGTCTCTCTGTGGGTGCTGTAGGGCCTGGATATGTGACACTAAGAGACCACGGATATGACAGGGTAACGGGTGCGCGTGTGTGTGTGTGTGTGTGTGTGTGTGTGTGTGTGAGGGACAGCGCTGAATATGAGACCCTCCAGGGTGGATGGATGGGTGACAAGGGAAGAAGGGAAGGTATGCGCTTGTCACCCCCAGGGGGCTCTTGTAGGGTGACACATGACTGAGAGGGGGGTGTGTGGCACGCAAGGGGGTGTGTAGGGAGGCGGAAAAGATGGGCTCTGGGTGTGAACCGTGAGGATGTGTGTGCACGGGGGGAGGGGGCTCCGCGTGTGGGATACCAGTGCGTAAGGGGTCAGCAGGGCCAGGAGAAGCTGGTGCTGGGTGTGAGGGGAGAGGGTGTGGGTGTGACTCCAGGGACTGGCTGGGTGTGACACTTGGAGGTGTGCAGCGGTGACATCAGAGGAGGTGTGTGGCTGGGGGCGGTGGCGTAGGGGGAGCCGGGACTTGTGGTTCAGTGACACCCGTGGAAGGCGCCTGCACAAGGACAGGGGAAATGGAGTTCCCAGTTGTCCCGGTTTACACATCTGTGCTGGCCTGCCTTTGAGGGTCTCACAGGATGCGCCCTCAGCTGCAGCCACTAAGAGCACCACCTGTGCACATTCGCTACGTTCCCTTTTAAAAGGACCCTGCCCACCTCCCATCTCTCTCTCTCTTTCTCTCCCCCTCTCTGCCTGTTCCCCTCTGTGTCTCTCTCTCCTTCCTCCTTTCATCTCTCCCACTGCTCCTGTCCCCAGAGGCCGGGCTCCCCCACCCCACCTTCCCCTTTCCCTGTTTTACGATCCTTTTCCCTTAATAAAAAAACCTCTCCCATTGAATTCTGTGGCATAGCATCTTTATCTCTCAAGCTGCTTTTTTAAAATTGCAACACAAGTGACTAGGGATGTATGCTCAGTTAAAATTACCACACAGGGATGTATGCTCAGGGCACCATGGATCCGGGAGATACGTGGCACCCAAATGTGTGTAGATAGATGTGTAACACAGGGAGGTGTGTGTACAACAGCTGGGTGTGTTACACCAGAGATGTGGGGGAGGTGGGGCGTGACAGCGTGTGTGTGTGTGTGTGTGTGTGTGTGTGTGTGTGTGTGTGTGCACGCGTGCGAGGCAGCTCAATGTGAGATATCCCACAGACCCGTGGGCTACACAAGACCGGACCCTGTCTCTGTGTGTACCATCTGTGAGAGGTGTGCGTGCATAGCAGGAAAAGCCCAGCTAAGCAGGGATCTCGAGGGCTACTCTTGATGCTTGAAACAAGAGGGGCAGGGGAGAAGGAGGATCCTCAGAGCTCTCATGGGAAGGAGACCCCGAAAAAGACAGATTCGCCCTCATGGTCTCAAAATCTTCTTGCCTTGAGCAAAGAGGGTTGTAACCTTCCTCCAGCCTGGCTTGGTGGCTGTCCCCACCGCCTCCCCGGTTCTTTCCCTCACCCCAGGCCCCTCACCTCCAGCCAGGTGGATTTCAAGTTCCCTTGGACGCCTGGGTGGGTGCCCAGCAGAAATTGAAGGAAAGGGAAGTTGGGGGAGGGGTGGAAGAGAATTTCCTGCCGTCTTCCTGTACCCACCCCCAGCGCACACATGAAAATGTCCAAAGCCGGCTTCCTTTCTTCCTTCCTGCCCCGCTGCTGTTGCAAGGATCGGGGACCCAGATTTGGCTAGGCAGCAATTGCAGTGAGAGTCTGCTAAAGACGGTCCCTCCCAAGGCTGTTGGTAGCACTTATACCACCAGGCAGACCCTGAGAGCTGGGTAAAATTTTCAGTACAACCCTATAAAGAAATTACTGGAGTGTGTGTGTGTGTGTGTGTGTGTGTGTGTGTGTGAGAGAGAGAGAGAGAGAGAGAGAGAGAGAGAGAGAGAGAGAGAGAGAGAGAGAAACTGAGGCTCAGCGAGATGAAACGGCTTGCCCAAGGTCACAGGGCTCCTAATTGGCAGATCCAGGATTTGCTGAGCCCTGGACTGATTGATTGCAGGTCCCAGAGACTTCACCACTGGGATTTCATCTTTCCTTCCACGGTGGCAAAACTAAGTGGAGTCTTTTTTTGGTTTTTTGAGACAGGGTTTCTCTGTGGCTTTGGAGGCTGTCCTGGAACTCACAGAGACCCGCCTGCCTCTGCCTGCCGAGTGCGGGGATTATTGAGGCCAGGATTAAATGCCTGGCCTAAGTGGAGTATTTAGTATTTAACCTGCTGAGTCCCCCACCACCCAACCGTATTTGGGGAAACTGAGGCCAGGAGATACAAAAGAGCAGTCCTGTAGTGAAGCAGAGAAGCAGTCTGGGGCAAGGCAAGTGTTGGTGACTTTTGATCTCAAACTTGCTGATTCCTTTCGATGGAGGGCAGTGGTGGCTGGGGGATGCTACCCCTACCCCTCTCTGAGCTTCTGTGTGCCCAGCTTCCGAATGCAGACATGACAGTAAGGGCGTGGATAATGTCATAATGGCTAGCATATCATTGCTTAATGTCTGACATGCAGTTCTATCCCATTCTCCCCATGTGCTATGATGTAAAAGTACTAATAAATTATAATCGTGGGTAGCATTTAGGTGCCAGGAAATATCGGAATCGATTGGGCATGGGTCATTGAATGCTTCCAGTTCTTGTACTCGTCTTTGGAATGAACGGCTGAAGCCCAGAGAGGTTTGGGAACTCGGGCAACAGCTCCCAGCTAAGAAGAAGCAGGGCTGTGGTTTGAACTCAAGAGGCTGGCTCCACTGTGTGGACAGATTCTATGGTGGATGCCCTGTTCAGAGAGGACACTGAGGTTCAGAGTGGCGAAGGACTCCACTAGGGCATCCAGGTGATGGCAGCCCAGACAAAGCATGTTGTTGGGGGCAGTGGGGGGACAGGAGCTGGCGTCTGGATCCCTGCATGACTGATAAATGGCAATGGGAGGAAGACGAGGTTGTTCTGGGCAAGAGGACTCCAATGAAGAGGCTGGAAGAAAATCCAGCCTCGGGAGTTAATTGAAGAAATCAAAGAAACTGACTGTTATCCCAGCTGTGGAGAGGCTAAGTCAGGATGATTGGAAGCTCAAGGCCATCCTGGGCTACATAGCCAGGCTCTGTCTCAAAATAGAAAAGTAAAATGAATAAACCAAAAACAGGGCTGGGTTCCAGGACAGGCTCCAAAGCTACAGAGAAACCCAGTCTCAAAACAAAACAAAAAACAACAACAAAAAAAAGCAGGGCTGGGGATCTGGCTCAGCTGTGGAGCCTTTGCCTAGAATCCCCCAGTGAGGGGCTGCGGTGTGTCTTAACAATCATATACTTGCCTCGCATGTGCAAGACACTGAGCTCCGTGCCCAGTACTGAGGTTTGGGTGCAGGGGACTCTGTCTGGTAAACTTAAGAGTGTCCCTAGGGAGAGCCTTGAGGTGGCTCAGCTGGTACAGGCACTTTCTGTGTAAGCTTGGTCATTTGGATGTGATCCCCGGATCCCACACAGAGGAGGAAAGTGAGTCACACATCCAAAAAGCTGCCCTTTGACCTCCATGCACACACACATTATAGCTAATGCACCCACACACACATCATGCACACACACAATAATAATAATAATAATGATAATAATAATAATAATAATAATAAAATAAACTGAGTGTCACCTACAGTGCAGACTCTAACTTTGGGCTCTAACTTTGATGACATCATAATCTTGCCTGTCCCGCCATCTGCAGGCACAGACATACCTTATTCTCCAGGACTGCCCCACCCAGATCTCAACCCCAGAACCCCTTACCCCCAGCACACACACACACACACACACACACGCACACGCACACGCACACGCACACACGCGCACGCGCGGCCACCAGGACTAGAGCCCTGGATGCTGGACGGATGGAGGCTGGAGAGACAGCTCCACAGTTAAGAGCGCTCATCCTTGCAGAGGACCCAAGTTCAATTCTTAGCACCCACACAGTGGCCCACAACCACCAAGGGTAACTACAGCAGAGACCCAGTGCCTTCTCTGACTTCCGAGGGCACTACGCCCGTATGCCCGTATGTGGAGCACAGACACACGGTGCAGGCGAACATTCTTTTTTTTTTTTTTTTTTTTTTTTTGAGATTTATTTTATGTCTCTCAGTGTTTTTGCTCAGAGCGAGAGTATGTGCTCGCTAGAGCAAATCGCTTATACATATAAAATAAATAAATCTAAAACTTAAAAAAGGAAACAACCAAGCAGAGTTGTGGAAAGAAACCTCGCCTTTCGTGGTTCAAAGCGTATCGACACCATGTATTTGGCGTGGGACTCTCAGACAGGGATATAAGTGATCCAAGCCTCTGGAAAATGGGGACAGTAGGATTTACTGCTCTCGGTAAGCTGACGGAGCTACGAGGTTCTGTCCAGTTACTGGAATTCCCTGAGAGAGCTAGACGTGGTGACCCATGTTGGTAACCCCACCCCCATCCATGTGGGTTCAGGGGATCCAAACTCCAGTCCTATTGCTGGCATGCATTGTCACAGATGAACCGTTCCCCTACCCCCTCCATCACGACTTCTAACTGCCTCCAAGGATCTAGAGGAATAATCCTTTTAATATATATATATATATATATATATATATTTCTATCATTTCAAACTGTGTGTGTGTGTGTGTGTGTGTGTGTGTGTGGTGTGTGTGCTCGTGTGGCGGTGTCCTCAAGAGGCCAGAGGTGGGGGATTGCCCCCTAGAGCTGGGGAATTAGCTGTTGTAAGCCACCAGGTGTGGGTACTGGCAACAGCACTCCAGACATTTGCAAAAAACACGGTATGTCCTCTTAACTGGCTTGCCATCTCTTCAGTCCCAGAATAACTCGTTGTTGTTGCTTGGTCATTTAAGTGAGAGCTGCCTAAGGGGGCTTTACCCTGGCTTTCTGTTTGGTTTGGTTTGCTCGCAATCATATTACACTTATTCAAGTGGATGGGGCACATCAGGTCAGCTTGTGGGAACTGGCTTTCTCCTTCCACAGTATGGGTCCCGGGCATCAAACTCAGGTCACTGGATTTGGTGGCGGGCACCTTCATTTGATAAGCCCTCCAGCAGCGCTGCCCCCTCCCGTTCCCTCTCCCTCCTTCTATTTTGGTATGCTGTGGAGTTGAACCCAGGACTTTACATATGGTAGGCACGTGCTCTACCCCTGTGCTGCATCTCCAGGCCCACTGCACCTGTCTCTGCCTCTCTCTAACAGTGTCGCGCCTTCAGGATGTTACTCTGGGCAAGCACAATCCAGATAGCCTACTCTTCTGCACAGATTGGGACATGATCATTCCTGAAGGGACCCAAATGCCCGGATGTCCCACCCCTCCCCAGCACATGCTTCCACACCATACCCTTCATGTCTCATGGATTTCCCCGGTAACAGCCCCCATGGTTCCTGTGACAACCCCAATCTCTCATCCCAGCCTCCACTTACCTTCATGTAACACAGCAACTCCCCCAGCCCCAGCCCCAGCCCCAGCCCCAGCCCCAGCCCCAGCCCCACCAAGAGCAGGTTAACCATGAGGACAGCAAACCCTCCATTGGCTCCTCCGAGGCACGGTATCACCCCAAACTACTTCTGTAAGGTGTGTGCTGCTTTGACATGCATGCTGGTGTGTGTGTGTGCGTGCATGCATGTGTGCCTATGTGTGTGTGTGTGTGTGTGTATGCTGGTGTGTGTGTGTGTGTGCCTGTGTGTGTATGCTGGGGTGTGTGTGTGTGTGTGTGCCTGTGTGTGTGTGCCTGTGTGTGTGTGTGTGTGTGTATATGCTGGTGTGTGTGTGTGTGTGTGTGTGCCTGTGTGTGTATGCTGGTGTGCGTGCGTGCATGCATGTGTGCCTGTGTGTGTGTGTGTGTGTGTACGCCTGTGTGTGTGTGCCTGTGTGTGTGTGTGTGTGATGCTGGTGTGTGTGTGTGTCTGTGTGTGTGTGTGTCTGTGTGTGTGTGTGTATATGCTGGTGTGTGTGTGTGTGTGTGCCTGCTGGGGTGTGTGTGTGTGTGCCTGTGTGTGTATGCTGGTGTGTGTGCATGCATGCATGTGTGCCTGTGTGTGTGTGTGTGTTTATGTGTGCCTGTGTGTGTGCATGGAGGCCAAAGAAAGATCTCCGATGTCCTCCTCTATCACCTTCTGCCTTATTCCTTTGAGTTGGGGTCTCTACTTGAACATGGATCTTACTTATTTTCGGCTAGGTAGGCTGACAGCAAGCAAATGCCAGCAAGCCTCCCGTCTCCACCCACCACAACACTGGGTTTAAGGCATACTTGAGTGTGAGACTTTTTGTATAGGTGCTAGAATCCAAACCCAGATTCCCAGGGTTGCACAGCAAATACTTTTAACCACTGAGCTGTTCCTCTCCAGTCCCAAATGTTCTGGCTTGTGTGTGTGTGTGGGGGGGGGGTTGTATCAAGGCATGAGTTTTGCTGTGTACTCCTGGCAATCTGGGTGTGTAGTTCAGCCTGTGTTTGAACCTGCAGCAATCTTCCTGCTCCTGCCTCTTGAGTCCTGATATTAGAGATATGTATGTGCCACTGTGTCAGCGTGGGCTCTAGTTTTGTCATTGGTGATCCCCCAGGGGACTAAGTCAGCTCACAGGATCCACGCTGTGACAGCGTCCACTCTTACCTTGAGAGTCCATATGTCCTGGGTAGACAGACTGTATTTGTAAGGCAGTGTACTGGCTGAGTGTGCTGGGACCATCCAAGGGAGGTGGGCACGGAAAGAAGAGTTGGCCAGGGACACAGTAAGCAGAAGGAGCCAGCTGAGCCAGCTTTGTCTGAGGTGACCATGCTGGACATGGCAGCCCTGGAGGTGACGGGTACAAGCGGGGCGCGGAAGTATACCTTATCAATTTCTCTGTCACTGGGCTCTGGGAGCTGTGTGAGCCCCAGAGGAGCTACCGAGAATGGGCTGGGAGTGGACGAGTGTGAGTTCTGGCCCCTGGCCCGTCTTTCTCACGGGCACAGAGAGCTCCACGGAGGCTGTTCAGACAGGGAAAGGCCTGCAAAGTCCCGGGGTTCCCGGGTCAGCCAAGGTCGGTGTCTCTGCCTTTGCTGTAGGAAATCGAGGCCTGGCTTCTTCCCAAAAGAGGTGGGACTCCATGGTGTGGCATGCCCCAAACAGGAAGGCTGGATGGATGTTTCTAGAAAGGACAGACGACAGACGGAGGTCCACGGTGGGGACTCCTGCAGTTAATATTTTTGAGTTTGAACACTCAGGAGGCTTCATCGCCCACGAGTGGTTTTCTGTTCTTCTTGACTGTTGTGAGTGTCTGCTGATAACACTGTAAAAGGAAAAGCCATTCCCACCTGCACAGTTGTAATTATCGGCAGTGTGTGAAAGGATGGGTTTTATTGTGAATCTTTAACATTTTAATTATATGTACGCATTCAGTTTGTGTGTGTGCATGCGTGTGCGGGCACATGCACACATGAATACTAGACCGCGTGTGGGTATGTGTGCCACAGCACACGTGTCTGAGAATAGTGGTTTTCTCCTTCCACCGTGTGGGATCAAGCTTGAGTTGTTAGGCCTGGTGGCAAATGCCTTTACCTGCTGAAGCGTCTCACTGGCCCCTCGTTATGATATTTCCGTGAGTGCATCATTGTACTTTGTTCATACTAACTCTCAATTACCGTCTCTTGTCCCTCCCCTCCTTCCCCAATACCAGTGGACCTTACGATTCCATGTCTCACATAGATGATGTATGGATGGATGGATGGATGGACGGATGGATGGGATATACGTACGTACATACATACATGCATGCATACATACATACATACATATATATGATACAGGCTTGTGTATGCAGGCTGTCCTTACACTCTGTAAGTAGACCTTGAACTCCTGATCCTCCCGTTTCCGCCTCTCAAATGCTGACATTACAGGTGTGTGCCGCCGCGCCCAGTTTACGTAGCACTGGGGATCGAACATAGGGCCTCATACATGCTAGATAAGCAACCTCCCTTTGAGTGAATCCGCATCCCCGATAATTAGATGGATTCTGCATCTGAGAGACACGTGTTATATCTTGCTTTGTTTGGGGTTTTGCTCCTTGCTTTTCTTCTCAGAGACAGGGTCTCATGTTGGGTGGGCAGGCCTGCAGCTCTCTCTCACTGTAGTCCAGGCCTGTGTTATCCTGATTCTCCTCTTAACGCCTCCCTGGTGCTGGGATTAGAGGTTAGAGGTGTGCCCCCATCATGCCCCGTTGTGGTATCTGTCTCCTCTCCAGCACAGCTGTTTGTTTCAATTACATTTATTTAGTTAATTAGGTATTTACTGAGGATGTATGCCTGTGCGTGTGCCCGCACGCGTGTGAGGCATGTGTGTGTGCGCGTGTGTGTTTGCGCACGTGGGCATGAGTGCACCTATGCACTGGTTCTCTTCTTCCACTCAGGGGGACAGAGGGATCGAACTCCCATGGTCCTGACTGCAGGCAAGAACCGCTACCCACTGAGCCATCTTGCCGGCCCAGGGCCCTTTGCTTAGTTTTTTAAAACAGGAACTCCCTCTGCAATCCAGGCTGGGCTTGACATTTCAAATACTTCAGCTTCCAGAGTTGTAAGATATAGGACGTGCACAGCCATGCACGGCTGGAAATCCTTTGAGCCAACTCGCTGGTCCATAATTTCTCCCCTTTAAATAAATGTGTGTCTGTGTCTTTAAAAGTTTAAAAGTTTAAATTGTGATTTAATAAGAATCAGGATAAACAATTAGGCCGAACAGAAGTTTATTAAGGGAGAAATAACTCACAACATAGGCAGATGCATGCGGCGGGTTCCAGCAGATCCTGAGCCTTCAGCGTCCACCACCCAAAAGGGGCGGCTTGACCCTCTCCCAACCTTTTCTCTCCGCTCCCATCCGGCCCTGTCTCCGCCCCAATGGGCATGGCCTAAGCCACAGGTGCAGACAAGGTGAATATCTCGCTACAATTCCCCTTTTAGTCTAAAGAAAAGATTTGGGTTTGATACAAAACTATATACAAAACAGTGAATAACAAGTGTGCTCTAAGAAAAGGAAAATTGAGAACAAACGACCTACATATCTAGTCCTAGGATGAAGATATAACGCAGTTTACAATAGAGTTATCCTAAGCTAGAAAGCTTAAGCCTAGTACCTAATCTATCTAACTATGAAGAGAGAATAATAGTTGTGATGGTTTAATCTACAACCTCATCAAGACCTGAGAAGGAAAATAGCAATACTAGGATAGACAGGAAGTAATTCCAAAAGATGCCTCGAAGACAGAAACAGCAAGCTACCTGGACAGTCACCCAAGGTCTCAGAAGAGCAATGTTGGTACAGCCAGTTTTGGCTAAGGCCAAGAGTACCTGACAGATCACAACAAAAGCAGGGAGGAAGAAAGGCTGTCTTACCCTGACTTGGCAAGGTTCAGCAGTCTTCTGTTTGTCTCCGGCAAGCACATAGGACCGCATGTCCAGATCAGTTGTCAAGGTAGGCGCAGTTCCTTGCCCAAGACGCCATGGCCGAAGTGAGGGTGAACTCCAGAAGGAGCAACGACAGTGTCCAACATACTTTCGGGAAAGTGCACGGTGCTGTCAGGAGCAACAGTGTCTCATGTCAACGGAGTACTAATATTAAAACATTTAAATGCCGTGTTCTGCAGGTCTATGAAGTGATTGGAGATTAAGCATCTATTGCTGACTAATCTCATAGGCAAAGGAAACACGGGTGAGGATGATCTGTAATACTCAGGAACTTAGCTAAAAACCTGATTAAAAGTTTAAGGGGAAAGGAATTAATTGTCTGTGTGAACTCCCAGCATCTAATGCAAGCACCAAACAGTGCTCAGGGAGGGGAGAAGGAGAGATGTCACGAGTCAACAGTGCAGGGGGGCAGAATCCAAGTGTATGACAGAAGAAAGCGGGAGAAAGCTGGAGAAATGTCCAGCAGGTTAAAAAAAAAATACTTCCCACCAAGTTTGATGACCTGAGTTCACTCCCCAAAACCCATGTGGTGGGAGGGAGACAATCAACTCTCCAAAGTCACTCTCTGACCTACACACTTACACCATGGACACACACAGAGACACACACACACACAGACAATACAGACACGCACACACACACACACGAGTGGGGGGCGGAGGGAAGCAAACGAAGTATAATGACAACACTCTGCAAAGGAAGGCACTGCAGGGTTCCAGGCTGGAGACTAGGCGTGGGGCTGCCCTTGTATCATGAGGCCTTCCCCAGGCAGGGTGTGCAAGGGCTGGTCAGTAATTCCAGTTGTTCTGGAGATTGAGGCAAGGAAGGTGGTGACTTCAAAGTCATTATGGGTAACTTAGTTAGATCCTATTTCAAAAAACAAAACAAAAACCTAAGATGAAGGCTGGAAATGTAGTTTAGTGGTAGAGCACCTGCTTCAGATCTATCCGTGTGGGGGCTGGGGCGTGGCTCAGTGGTGGAGCATTTGTCTAGCATGTAGAAGGCCCTGAGTTCAATCCAACTATTAGTACCATGAACAGAAAATAAAAGAACAGGTGAGATGGCTCCTCTGGGCAAGACGCATGCTACCACGTGCGGTAAACTAAGTGGAGGGAAGGAACTGGCTGCCGTAGATTATTCTCTGCCCGCCGCATGTGCCGCAGATCAAAGAGGACATTGCTCTTCCAAAAAGTGGGGCACAGACTGGGCAGACTAGATGATGAGGGACATAGTGTTCCCTCTCTTTCTCCTACCTCCCAACAAAGTCCCCGTACTGTAAGCGTTGTGTTTTCTGCCCACAGAAGATCCACTATGTGCACAGCACACTGAAGAATACTTTACTTAAAGCTCCTGGAAGGCTGAGGCAGGAGGCTCTTCGAGGCCATCCTGAACTAGATAGGGAAAACTTATCTCCAAAGAAAAACACAAGAGAGGTCCCAGTGTGGTTGACTGGTGGTGCACGCCCTTGATCCCAACACTCCAGGGGCGGAGGCAGGAGGATCGCTGTGAGTTGGAGACCTGCCTGGTATGAATAATGAGTTCCAGGACAGCCAGGTGAAAAAACAGACAATGGATGGCAGTGATGATGGTCACATACTCCGTAAGTGCTATGTGCCCAGAACATTCTGGCTACTTTCCAGGTCATTGTTAGAGTAAATGATTATATCCCCTTAAAGACCCTGCTAATGTGTCCCCAACTTTACTGCTAGGAAACTGAGGCTGGAAAAGAGATGGTATAGAGTATCCGAAGCCATCCAGACTTTCAATAACAAAATTCATACTTCATTGGGGATCCGCAGCTGGAGTTTGAGGGTTACAGGACAGAGGGAATGAGGTGTGGACATCCCAGCTTTCAGAGACAATAGGTGCTCTGCGAGAGACAGTTGACGTGACACAGCCTGTCGTTCCAGCACTTGAGTGACTGAGTTGTGGGGATTATGAATTTGAGGCCGGCCTAGGATACATGGCTAAGCTGCATCTAAAAAAGAAGAGAAAAATGGGGTGGGGGGAGAAGAAAGACAGTGATGGAGAAGGGGCTCCCTGGGTGGGGAGGGAGGGAGGCCAATTACCTAATAGGCTTAATGGTCTGATTAGGCCTCTTTAAGAGGATTGCCTTGGGCTCAATAAAACCCTTTTATTCTTGACTTCCTCCTCATGCTTAGAAGGTCAGGTCCAGCCACCGTGCCCCACACCACCATACAAAACATATTAGGGACACAGAGCTGAAGTACTTAGCACCTACTGCGTCCAGAGCAGCGTTCTGCAGTTTGTGCAGGTCTAGGGGTGGAGATGAGGACCTGGGACATGGGAGGCAGATGCTCCACACTGGTGCCCCGGAGGCAAGTTCTCTACCGCTGAGCCACGCCCCAGTGAGGAGCTGGGGATTCTAGGCAGGGGCTCTACCGCTGAGCCACACCCCAGCCCCTCACTGGGGGACTCTAGGCAGGGGCTCTACCACTGAGCCACACCAGTTGGGGTTTCGCGTTTGATGGTAAAAATAGACACCCTATACTTAAAGGAAAAGCACTTTAGCCTTGGAGGCAAAATGGTCCAACTCCCTTTCTTTTCCCACTTTTTATCTGAAGCCTGCCGTATGCTGTTGCGTGATACAAGGGACACAGAGTTGTGCTCTGTTGATGTGGTCCTTAATGGCTCTGTGTGGCAAACTGCTCTGGATGTGTGAAGCAAGCATTAGGCTCTTCAGTCCTCAGTGTTCCAGGAAGAGGTTTCAAGGTTAAGTAACAGCAAGCAATGGAGCTCCCAAAGCGACAGAACAGAGAGGAATTGCCAGGCAGAGAGCGTCTGCAAAGGCCCTGGGGTGAGAGGGAACAGGTGCTATTCGAAGAAACCCAAGGACAGTGAATCCGCTGCCCATGGGCGATGAGGGAGTGTAACTGAGTTGCAGGGCCCTATCACAAAAGGCCTCCCACTGAAAAGGCTGTAAAATTTCATTCTGGGAGCACCTGGGGCTAAGTAACAGTTGGTCTAGAAGTTAAGGGTTAGGGCAGAGATTTGCCTTAAGGATGCATTAAGTAGGTGTCTTATACATGACTGCATTACTGAGGTCTGTGAGAATGGGTGCCCAGAAGTCAGCATGAGGGCTTAGCAGGAGCCTTTAATCCCAGCACTTGAGAGGCAGAGGTGGGCGGGTCTCTGAATTCAAGGCCAACCTGGTCTGCAAAGCAGACAGCCTGGGACAGCCAGGATTACACAGAGAAACCCAGAGGCTGGGGGCGGGGTGATGGCGTAGCAGGTAAACACTTGCGGTCAGCACTGATGACCTGAGTTCAACCCTTGGGTTCCACACAGTGGGAGGAGAAAACTTGACTCCCTCACGTCCTCCGGACTGTGTAGTGTAAGCCTAGCCCAAACCACAAGTTCTAAACCAATAGGGAACCCTGTCTCAAAAACAAAAACACAAACAACTGCATCCCACGTGGTCCTCTCGTCACCACACCCCTGCAAACATGCGTGCGCCCCTGCAAACATGCGTGCGCCCCTGCAAACATGCGTGCGCCCCTGCAAACATGCATGCACTCCCCCAACCTCGAACAAGGTGAAAGTCTGCGGTCTGGCCCTGGTCCACTTCCCCCGCCATTACTTCCTAAGTCCGTCCAGGCCCCTCGCCTCTTACAACACCTGCCTCCAGAACCGGTGCCCTGACAATCTGTTCCTGTCACAGGCATCAGAGAATATTCTTGTTTTGTCTTCTTTTTGAGATAGAGCCTCACATAGCACAGGCTGGCCTTGAGCTCACTGTGTAGCCGAGGATAACCCTGAACTCCTGCCTCTCCCTCCCAAGTGCTCGGATCACAGGTGTGCAACACCACACTCGATTTATACAGTGCTGGGGATCGAACCCAGGGCTTCATGCACGCTAGGCAAGCACTTTATGCCCAAAGCCAGGCATAGTGGCGCATGCTTTAATACCAGAATTTAGGAGACAGACTCGGAGTTGGATGTCTATGAGCTTGGTCTACAAAGTGAGTTCGAAAAGAGCCAGGGCTACGTAATAGAGAAACGCTGCCTTCAAAATATATTGCTTATTTATTTTTTTAAAAGATTTATTCATTATATAGTGTTTTGCCTTCATGTATGTCTGCACACCAGAAGGGGGCACCAGATCTTATTATAGATGGTTGTGAGCCACCATGTGGTTGCTGGGAATTGAACTCAGGACCTCTGGAAGAGCAGGTAGTGCTCTGAACCTCCGGGGCATCTCTCCATCCCTATTTATTTGTTTACTGTGTGTGTGTGTGTGTGTGTGTGTGTGTGTGTGTGTGTGTGCGCGCGCGCGCGTGCACGCACGCCATGGCCTTCTCTCGCAGACCAGAGGACAGCATGCAGGAGTCCGTTGTCTCCCTCCACAGCGTGTGTCCTGGTTAGTGAACTGAAGTCATCAGGCTTGGCAGCAAGCTCCTCTCAATACTGAGCCATCTTGCTGGCCCCAGAGGAATGTTCTCAAATCCTTAATGAGTTCACCCTTTGACCCTGCCATCCCTCTTGGAGGAAGAGCCAAAGACATCACTGTGGCCCCCAAGCCTCGCCACTGCACCTCCCCTCCGTGATTTTCCTAAGGACTCTTGTGCCTTCCTCTCAGGATTTTCAGTGGCTCTGATGGGGGATGTCCTTCTGTATACCTGTTTCTCTTATTGGTTGATTAATAAAACACTGTTTGGCCAATAAAGGCAGGAAGACAGGGGGGACTAGGAGATGAGGAGAGTTCTGGGAAAGGCAGGCAGGAAGATGCCGTGTAGCAGAGGAAGGAGTAATAGGGGCAGACCCTTCTCTGGGAAGATAAGACCACGTGGAATAGATGAATTCTATTTAGATGAATAGAAATGGGTTAATAATTAAGAGAGAGCTAGGCAATAAGAAGCCCTAGCCATCAACCAACAGTTTATAAATTAGTGTAAGTCTTTATTTCACCTCCTCCTCTGTACTGCAGTGATAACAGCCCAGGACAGGGACTCCAGAGCCAGGCTGAGTTCACCTTCCAGCTCTGCGCCCTACCCAGCTCAGTGACTCTGGCGTGATTCCTTATCGGCCTCATATCTCCTTCTGTAGAATGGGTTTCTTTACTGGGACAGTGTGAAAATTAAAATAGCTGATGTTTGTAAAGTACTTCGAGTGGGACTGAGTGTCCATCGGGTGCTACAGATGGATGGTGAATAAATATGCCTACTCAGAGCTGGGCTAGATGACCAGAAAATCCTGCTATCTCAGATGCTCTGAAAGCATCTGAGGCAGGAGTATCAATCCCAAGTTCAGTACTTGCTTGGGGTACAGAGTGAGTTCAAAGCCAGCCTTGGGCAACCTGGTGAGACCCTGTCACAAAAAAATTTAAAGGGGACTAGGGCATGGCTTAGTTATAGAGCTCCTGCCTAGAATCCCCAGTGAGGGGCTGGGGTGTGGCTCAGTGGTAGAGCCCCTGCCTAGGATCCCCCAGTGAGGGGCTGGGGCGTGGGTCAGTGGTAGAGCCCCTGCCTAGAATCCCCAGTGAGGGGCTGGGGTGTGGCTCAGTGGTAGAGCCCCTGCCTAGAGTCCCCCAGGGAGGGGCTGTGATCGTGTTCAGTGATAAAGTACTCGCAGGAGACCCTCAATTCAATACCCAGTGCCCTACGACAGTAAAAGAGAGCGTGTGTGCTTTAAGGATGTGCATTTTGGGGAAGGCCTTTCCTGGCCTTCGCATCCTGCACTCCTCTGCCTTCCCCATCCCTGTCCCTGCTCGTTTTTTTGCTCTCACACTCCTTCCTCTCATCCTGCACGAACTGTAGTTTCTCTCTTCTCGAGAAGAATGCAATTGTGTGTGCGCTAGCTTAGATTACTCAAATTCTCGTGGCCTTGTTTGCACGCAAAATTCGGGAAGCTTTTGCTGTTTCCCCACATTAGTGCCATGCATGATCACATGCGGCTGCTCAGTCATTGTTTGCCGAGTGAATGAATGAGTGAGTGAGTGAATGAATGAGTGAGTGAGTCCTGGGGGTGTGGCTTGGTCCCCAGAGTGCTTGCCTAGTGGGCATGAAGCCCTGGGCTCCAGCCCCAGCATCGCATAACTTAGTTGCCAGGGTGCACTGCTGTGACCCCAATGCCTGGGAGATGGAGACAGGAGAACCAGGAATTCAAGAGCATCCTCAACCACATAAGTTGAGGCCAGCCTGGGCTACATGATAGCTTGTCTCCAGAAAATGGAATGTAGGACAGGCATGGTGGGGAGGCAGAAGCAGGTGGATCTCTGTGAGCTTGAGACCAGCCTGGTCACGTAGTGTTCCAGACCGGCCAGGGTTACATAGTGAAACTTGGTTGCAAAAAACAAAAAGAGTGAATGAGTGAGTGATGTTTCTGTGCCGTCTTCCTAACTGCTGTTGCCATGGTCGTTGCTACAGTGTTGCTGCAGTGCGAAGCTGTGATTTCCTTTCTGGGTCTCAGTCTGGGATTTTCCTGGAGGTGCCTTCCTAAAGTAGGGACCCCTCCCTCACTCCCACCCTGTACGCCCTGCAGAGGAAGGAGAGTACTTCCTGAAGGTGCTCATCCCCAGCTACGCAGCCGGCTCCATCATCGGCAAAGGCGGCCAGACTATCGTCCAGCTGCAGAAGGAGACGGGAGCCACCATCAAGCTGTCTAAGTCCAAAGACTTCTACCCAGGTAAGCCCCAGACCCGCCGGGTGCCTGAAATAGACCCAGCTCTTCTTGTCTCCGCTTTCCTGAGCCCCGGGTGTGAGGAAGATCTCACTGGAGACCGTTAGGGTAATGGAGGGTGATTCCTCCCCATAAGGAGTCTGAGCTGCCTGCAACCCAAGGGGCCTGGCCTGAGCAGATGGGGGTGGGGGCAGGGCCAGACAATGAGCTGCTGCATATTCATGACCTCATTTGCATTACACCAGGCAGTAGTGTCCCTTCCCACACACCTGCCGCCTCGGGTTGGTCAGTTGGAGCAGCCAGGGTGGGGAGGGTGGCAGGTGTCAGGGGTGGTTGGGGCAGTGTCTGAATTACTCATACCCCTGTGTGTCTTTGGACTTGGTATCCTTTCTTTCCCAGTTTACTCTCCTCTGAGTTGTCTGGGGGAGGGAGCACTTCCTTATTTTCTTTCTTTTTCCCATTGAGACGGTGTTTGGTGTTTCACGTAGCCCGGGCTGACCTGGAACTTCCCTATGTAGCCGAGAGTGACCTTGAGCTCCTGCCTCCACCTCCCAAGTGCTAGGATTACAGATGTGTGCCCCACAGGCAGTTTGCTGAGGATCCCACCCTGTAGCCCATTCTCGCCTGTAGCTCCCAGTCCTCCCCCTGCCCCCCAGTGCTGGGATCACAGGCCCGCACCACTCTGCCCTGCCTGATACTTCCCACACAGCTGTCTCTGCCCCTCCCATCTTTTGTGCCCTGCCGTCTCTCTCTGCTTCATCCTTTCCCGTCTCTGCTCCTCTCTAGGGATCTGTCTGGTTATCCCTGTCTCCTGCCCTCTGAGACTCTTCTCTGGTCCATCTGTCTGTCCTTCTGTCTGCCACCCCTTCCTGTCCCCCCATCTCCCTCTGTTTCCTCTCCCAGTGTCTTACCACCCGCCCCCAGCCCACCTTGGAACTTCATTTGACCCCACTTAACAGCCACCCTTAGTGGGGTCGGTCCTCCTTGGCTTCTGCGTCGGTTCACGTCTCTGCCTCCCTCTAGGCATCTATCCTCCAGCATCTCAGCTTCCCGTGGCGGCTCCTTCCCCTCTGACCTCAGTATGGCCCACCCCCCCACTCCACCCCCCACCCCACCCCAACCCAACTCCCCCATCCTCATCCCCCCCCCCGCCTCCTCTTACACTCCATCTCCATCCCTCTCAACCGTGCTGGGTTTGTTTTTGACAAGGAAGGTCTTATGAAGCGCAGGTTGACCTCATGTGTAGCCAAGGATAACCCCGAGGCCCTGGTTCTCCTGCTTCCACACCCAGTGGCTCCAACGCCACTGTGTGAAATGTAAGCCATGCTGGGCACCAAACCCAGGCCTTCCTCTGTGCAAGGTACTCACTCTGCCACTGAGCTGTGTCCCCGGCCCCCAACACATGTGTTTAAACAACCCTCTGCCCCTCTAAGACCCTTCAGGGTCTCTTACGATCCATTGTTCCCTCCCAAAAGCAGGCCCTGAGCTCTAGCCTCTAGGAATCCCGGGAAGGCCCCAGAATTGCGCTAGCACAATGCTGGTTCTAGTTCATTCGTAATCCTCTTGGATCTTTTTAGGTCAGATACCAGAGATGTAGCACAGGATCTGGATCTCTCTCTCTCTCTCTCTCTCTCTCTCTCTCTCTCTCTCTCTCTCTCTCTCTCTCTCTCCTCTCTCTCTCTTCTTTCCTCTCTCTCTCTCCCTTCCCTCTCTCTTCCTCTCTCTCTCCAATCTTCCTTCTCCCTAGTTCTCTCTCTCCTCCCCTTTCCCCTCCCTCCCTCTCTCTTCACTTTCATCCTTCCCCCTCCTTTCTATCCTCTCTTCTCCATCCTTCCATTTGTCCCTTCCTCCCTCCTCCTTCTCTTTCCTCCCATCCTCCATCTCTCCCTTCCCTCCATTTCATCCTGTCCCATCTTTCTCCTCCTTCTTCTACTTCCCTCTCTCTCCCTCTCTTTCTCCTCTCCCCCATCTCCTTCTCCCTCCCTGCCCTCCTCCCTTCCCTCCCTGCCTGCCACCTCACTAAGCTGCTTTGACCAAGAGTTTAGAGAAAAATCTAGTGACCCAGGCGCCCCCCTCCTTTCCTCCACCACCCTGGCCCAGTTCCCCCTCCCCCTCTAGCCCACACCATGTGGGTGAGACCTCTCTGCCTGGGACATCTGTCTGAAGACACTTGGCTCCTTGCCTCTGCATCACAGTCTGTACTATGAGATGGTGACATTCCCTCCCCCCAACTCAGTGCTTTCACCTCAGGGCAAGGCTACTGAGACATCCCAAAAGATAGGACAGTCCTTGACACTCCTATACCACATACTTTGTCCATGAGAAAACCAGTGCGAGCCATGTCTGTCCCCACCTCACAAACAGACAACCAGCTCCTGACCTGAACAGTCCAGGATGTACAGCAAGGCTGGCCCCTCAGTCAGTGACACGGGGTGTGGCTCTTCCTAACCCCACCCTACTTCTGTCCGTAGGAACCCGGAAAACGGAACTATTATTTCTGCATGAGTCTGGGGGTACGTTCCCTGGGCCTCCGCTGACATCCTTTCCTTCAGTCATTCAACACACATCCTCCTCCTCTGTGTCCCAGGTTGGCCAGACACGGAGAGACAGCAATAAGAGAAGTCTAACCTTGTTCTCGTGGGTCTCAAGCCAGGGAGACAGCACCCTCACTGACGATGACCCAGAGTGGCCAGGGCTACTCTAGGAAGGGCAGAGGAAGCTTGGTATCGAGACAGAGTGTTTGACCCAGACATGAGGGGCCATCTAGGGCCACCCAGAGGAGTAGGCTACAACAGTGATCAAATGAGCTAGGGAGGGGAACAGAAGGAACCCCACAAGAGCCACATGGCAAATGCCGAGAGGTGGTTTGCTTTAAGATGAGGCTTGTGTAGGAAACAGGAGAGAAATTACAGCAGAGAAAAGACTGACAGTTCAAGATTAGGCCAGGCATGATGGCATGGGTTGATGCTCCCAACTACTCAGAAGGGTGAAACAGGAGGGTCACAGGTTCAAGGCCAGCCCTGCTAACTTATCAAAACTCTGTGTCAAAGTTTTAAACAAGAAGGCTGGGGCATGACTCGGTGGTAAAACATCTGCCTAGAATCCCCAGTGAGGGGCTGGGGCGTGGCTCAGTGGTGGAGCCCCTGCCTAGGATCCCCAGTGAGGGGCTGGGGCGTGGCTCAGCGGTAGAGCCCCTGCCTAGAATCCCCCAGTGAGGGGCTCGGGACCTGTGTCAGTGGTAGAAGCACTTGCCTAGCATATGCAAGGTCTTCAGGGGCTCAATCCCCAATAACAAAACCCAAAAAGCCACTGTGGGACTAAGGTTTTCACACACACATACACAAACCCACAAACTTCTCTCCTTCATAAAGCTAATCCCACCCAGTCTTTAACCCCAAACTGAAGGGTAGAACACACAAGAGGTGCCTCATCTTGGTACTGGAGCCCAAAGGTTCAGGTTCAATCCTTCTGGGTCTCTCTTGATAAAGTGGAGAACCGGAAGACAGTGAATACTGACCAAAGTCCTCAAAGACTCCTGATCACGCCCTTTCCCTCGTCAAGCCAAAACACCTCCCGAGTTTAGGTCTCTGTAAAATGCTCTGAACCTGACTCTGACAAGCAAAACACAAACACACAAGTGGCAATCTTCATAATTGTTATTGATTTATTACATAGCAGCACCAAAGTGTAAAATCTTTTTTTGGGGGGGATTTTTGAGCATGGTTTCCCTATGTAGCCCTGACTACCCTGGAACTCACTCTATAGACCAGGCTGGCCTCGAACTCACAGAGATCCACCTGCCTCTGCCTCCCAGTACTGGGATTAAAGGCGTGTGCTGCCGCCACCGCCGCCGCCACCACCACCAGGCTATAATGTTAAAATCTTTTTCATTCTTTCTTTCTTTTTTTTTTTTAACAGTGCCAAGAATTGAACCCAGGACCTCAGAGTTACCAGGCAGGTTCTCTATCACTAAGCCACATCCCCAGCCCCAAAGCATTAAATCTGAAGTGTCTACTAAATGACATCATTCATATTCTTCCTCATCATTAAAAACAAAGCTTCAGGGCTGAAGAGATGGCAGAGTGGTTAGGAGCACTGGCTGCTTTTCCAGAGGACCCAGGTTCTGTTCCCATCACCCCACATGGTGGCTCACAACCACCTGTGACTCCCATAATTCTCTGGGATCTGCCACCCCCTTCTGGCCTCCATGAACACTGCAGGAAGAAACATACGTGCACTCATACACTTAAAATGAAAATAAAAACATCACTAAAAGCAAAGCTTCAGGGCAGGAGGGATGGCTCAGCAGTTAAACACACTTGTGCTATTCCAATCCTATATCAGACGGCTCACATACACCTACCTGTAACTCCAATTACAGGGGACACACACACTCACACACTCACTCACACTCACACACACTCACACACACACACACACACACACACACACACACACACACACACGGGAGGTTGGAACAGGAAGACAACCCAAAGAATCACAAGCTTAGCACTGACTGGATTAATAGCACAGAACCTACAGTAGGTATAGTGGCATATGTGTGTCACCTCAGTACTTGGTAAACTGAGGCAGGAGGATGGCAGTTTCAAGGCTACAAAGAAAGACATTGCCTCAAAGCTGAAGAAATAAAGAAATAAAAAAAAGTCTCTGAAGTCAGATAACTGCTTTCAGAATGCCTGACCACGGGCCCAGGGAGAAAGCAAGCTGGTAAAATCGCTGGCTGTGCAAATATAGGTACCTGAGTTCAAATCCTAAGACCCATGGAAAGGAGGGCGCAGCAGGATATGTCTGTCATCTCAGTGCGTCTACAGCTACATGGGAGGCAGAGCCAGGAGAGTCTTAGTCTGGCCTACTACATACATGTGGGGAGCAAGACGCCCATCTGAATAAAGTAAGGTGCAGGCCAACACCTGAGGTTGTCCCCCGAACCACCACACACACACACTCACACACACACACACTCACACACACACTCACACACTCACACACTACCACACACACTCACACACACACTCACACACTCACACACACACTCACACACTCACACACACCCACCACACACACTCACACACTCACACACACTCACACTCTCACACACACACTCACACACTCACACACACACACACACACACACACACTCACACACTCACACACACACACACACACTCTGATGGCTCTATACCCTCCACCTGGGTGATCTGGGACAAGGCCAGAGTCCCCTCAGTGTCGTTAGCAGGACATCAAGGCGACCGAGGCATGGCCTGCCTCATGTGTCAAGTGAACAGACAGTAAGTCGTCAGAACAGTGCCTGGCGCTGAGAGTTATATAACCACCAGCTGTTATTATAGGACACATTTTTCAGGACTTAGGGTCCCCCTTACAAAACTCCTGTGGACCCCAGGACGAGAACCAACAGGAGTGAGTGCACCCAGTCTTCCTGACTTGGAAGGAAGCCCTACAGAGATGGCGACCCTGGTCACTTCTCCCACACTATCCCTGAGGTTTCCTCCCCTCCCCACCCCACTCCACCCTCATTCCCGGCCCAACCCACACCCTTTCCTATTTACACCCAGACAGAAGCAGCCTACAGCTGAGTCACCCTCGGCCCTCACCAAGCTATTGTTCTTGGGGGGGAAGAGGGGGGGACTAAAAGTGTGGACCCCGTTGCCAAGGGCAAGGGTGGGGTTTTCAGCGTCACGGTTGCCCAAAAGAGGGGGTCGCCCCAGACACACGGTGGGGTGAAAGGGCAGGGCAGGCTTGGACACCGAGCACACTGCACTGAAGTGCTCCACAGACAATGACGCTCAGCACTAAGTGTCCCAGACACACAGGCACAGGGCCTGGCACACGTTCAGAAACTTCTTACAGACCCAGGGAGCTGACTGTACAGGCTGAGTCCCTCCTGGGGACGGAGACAGTCACACATCGAATTCGAGAGGCCCAGGCACAGCAACCTCACCCAGGACACCTCACCCAGGTCAGGCACAGTTGGGAGCTGTCTCTCTACAGTGCACACACTTGGAAACGTGCACGTCCACCAGGACACCTGCCTCATGCAGTCACCTGTGTCTGCCTGTGTCCTCACATTCACATAGCCAGAGAAAGGCTGGTGCGTGTGTGCGCGTGTGCACACTTGAGTGTTGTATTGCACACGCGCATGTGTGCATGCGTGTGTGTGCACACGCGCGTGTTGTGTGTGCACGTGTGCCACATGCCCATCACCCAGACAGCTTGGGAACACCTAGAGGTGTGCAACATGCTTTTGTCTTTCTCCCGCAGTTGCAGGCAGGCGCATACTGCCAGTGGACAGGGTCCCCGTCACTGCACAGCCTCTGCGGCTTACATGCTAAAGTCTTCTGGCCCCAAGCCTTGTTACTCCAGTTGCTGTGTTATATTACCTGTTTGGGGCTGTGTGTGTGTGTGTGTGTGTGTCTGTGTGTGTGTGTGTGTCTGTGTGTGTGTGTGTCTGTGTGTGTGTGTCTGTGTGTGTGTGTGTGTGTGTGTTGCTGGGGATTTCATCCAGGACCTTGTACATACTAGGCAAGCACCTGACTGCTGAGTTACAACCATAACACTCCTATTGGGGGATTCTAGGCTGGTGTCTACCACTGAGCCCCAGCCCCAGCCCCTCCCTGGGGGATTCCAGACAGGTCTTCTATTGCTAAACCATGCCATCAGCACACAGTATGTTCCTATTGCAATCTCTTAGACACACGCCCAATATGGTCATCTTCCCAACCCTGCCCAGGTACAGAGACATAGCTCCCCATAAGCAGCCTCACGTGTACACACACCGATTGTAGTCTTTCTCCCCCATGCATGCATTTCAGCATCACCCATCTCTTCATCTTCCCCAAAACACAACCAGAGAGCGTGAGGTCAGACCTGCCGTCGATATACATGGAGGACCTCCAAAAAAGCAAGCTGGCTAGCCCACCCTCTACGCCCAGACTCTAGGTCCCATTCTCTTAAGAGTTGCCTTTGACCTCGCCTGCTCTGCCCCTAGCCACACCCCTGCCCTCCCCCCCAGACCTCCATCTGGTGGGTCTAGGCTGCACTCTGGCCTCTCTTCTGCCTCCCCCATCCCCCCACCTTCTTCCCCATCCTCTCCAAAAGCCCAGAGGCCAGGCGCTGGAGGCTTTCAGCGGTTGCCATGGCAACCAAACCTCATCCCTCATCCCCCTGGGGGTGGGCTGAGGACCGGGCCAGCCAGACCGATAAGGGGGTTCCAGTTACTGTGGCAACCGTTTCGGGCCTAAGCTCTCTGCTTCTGGAAGGGGAGGGGGGTTGAGTGGCGAGTGAATGGTTGCCACAGCAACCAGGGGGAGCCCACAAGAACTGGGAAGAGGCAGCTGAGCCCTACCTCCTGTGCCCAGGGCTGCTGTGGGCACTTAAGCATCATTCTTCCACCGCCCCGGGGTTGTTTTAGGGGAGGGAGATAAAGTACAGTTTATAAAACAGGGATTCCATTCATTCTCTCAGCTAGCTACCCACCATGGACCGGTCAACCCACATCAGCTGGTCCAGACTCACTGCCCAGACTTTGATTTCCCTTTCCATTTAATGAGTCCAGTCCGTCAGCAATGTCCCCACTGCCGTCTGATGTGTGTGCCCTCCTCTCTGTCCCTTGCTTAACAGGAACTACAGAACGGGTGTGCCTAGTACAGGGCACGGCAGAGGCCTTGAATGCCGTTCACAGCTTTATCGCAGAGAAGGTCCGAGAAATCCCTCAGGCGATGACCAAGCCCGAGGTCGTCAACATTCTTCAACCCCAGACCACGATGAACCCCGACAGAGCGAAGCAGGTCAGCTGGGAAATGACAGTGGGTTTCTGTAAAGCTGGTGAGGTGTCAGATGCCTGCCTGCTGGTGGTTAACACTCCTAAGTCCGCTCTACAGTTTAGATAGGGCTCCACGCTGCTGGGAGTGGGCTGTGTTCAGCGGGATTGGAGAGCAAGACTGGCACTCCATTCACACATCCTTCCGGAGACACTCCAACGCCTTTCCTTCCCACCCTTGTCTCTCAAAGCAACCTGCCTCCTACTTCCTGTGTTCACCGGAAGTGACTTCAGTGGCGGCCCAACCCCTCCAGGGTTTTAGAAACAGCCTCTTTAGTTCCCTCCTCCCTAGTACCCATTGTGGCGGATGTAGTGCTTTGCCTGGCGAAAGAAGGGGCTGGTCCCCACCCCACCCGACCCCCACCCCCACCCCCACCGCCCGCCCCACCCCCGTCTAGAAAGGATGGAGAAGAGGAGGCAGCCTCTCGGTTGCCTTAGTTACCAGGAAGCGGTGGTGGGTGTGGCGGAGAGCGACCAATGGCGTCCTGAGCCTCTCGGGTTGCCATGACGATGCTGCGCCTGGGACAGGTGGGCTCTTAGGAAGGCTCCTGATGTGAGCTCAGTCTTGGGGGTTTTTTTTGTTTGTTTGCTTTTGAGGTCCTGACCCAGTGCGGGGATGGTTACAGGCGCTCCGGGTTTGCTCTTCACCCCCATACACATGAGCTCTTGACACAAAGGAGAAATGTCCTTGCGCCGGCTAGCAGGGCGCCTGCGGGAGCTCCTTAAAGTCGGTCTAGAAAGCAAAGGCTTGGTTTTAAGATGCTGGGATTCTTCAGCCCTGCCGTTGAGGAGACCATAAACCCGAATTTGCCTAAATTCTGGTGACACAGTGTGCAGAGAACCCTTGGAGGAACACATTCCTGGCGACCGCTACCCACCAGGAAAACAAAAAAAAAAGGGTTGCGGTCTTGAGGCTGCGCCCTGCGGCTGCTGTCCTTGGTGCTGAAGAGGCCGCGCTCCTGGCGCCCAGCCGGGTCTTTCCAAAATGCCTTCACTCACTGGCAGAGCGCGCATTCCACGCAGCTTAGTCAGGCAGGGCATGATGGTCCCTTACCTCCGCTTTGGTGGTGGCCACAAGGGAAAAGGGGTCATCGAGTGTTCGTGGATGTTGCGTGGAAAATGGGATTAGTACCATTTAGGCCTTGCACCCCACACAGGGCAGACGAAAGGTTTCAAAACCAGGAAATCTTAACCATTCCAAGGCTTCAAAAACATGAGAGCGCAAGGCTGGAGGCCCAGGCTGTGGATTCACATTTGAGTTGAATCCTCTGTTTTCCCCCACTACTTCTGTGACCCTGAACAGATGGCAAAATTGTGATTGATCCTTGCTTGGTTTTTGTCATTTGTAAAATGAGATTTATTGTGCTGTAGACCTGTGAATGGCGGTTGGCACGTTTAGCGTGGATGACTAGTGCATAGGCAGTTCTAACAAAACATACTGGGCATGGTGGCACATTATAACCTGGCATTGGGGTGGTAGAGGCAGGAGGATGGAGAGAGTTTGGGGTATCTTGGGCTACATAGCAAGACCCCACCCCCACCCCTGCTTCAAAGACAAAATGGTAGCTGTTCTGGGCTTTGTTTTGACGCAGGGCCCACATACTGGTCTTGAGCTCACAGTGATCCGCCCGCCTGCCCCAGGCTTCCATGTCGAGGATTACAGTCATGAGCCACCATATGAGGCTTCCTTTCCCTTTTCCTTGCTGGACCCTGTGTGAGATGTGCGTGTGTATATGAGTGCTTGTGTGTACACACACACACACACACACACACACACACACACACACACACGTGTGCATATGCACGGGGGTGTCCAAAGCTATGCCAGGTGTCTTCCTCGTCTTTCTCCGCTTTTATTATGGAGGGAGGGGGTCTGTTGCTGTATCGGCCAATCTGACTGACAAGCTGCCTCTGAAGATGCCCAGTGTCTGCCTGCTGAGTGCTGTGACTATGCACAGCCCCCACACCTGCCTGGCTTTTACAGAGGTGCTGGGGATTCAAACTCCATCCTAGGTGTTCTAATCCACTGAGCCATCTCAGACACCCCACCCCACCCACACACACACATAGAGCAGTTTTTGGAAATTAAGGTTAGCCTCAGATTCACTAGGTAGCCAATGCTGCCACCTCCTGAGTATTGGGGTTACAGATGTGGGGGACGGGGTGCAGAGGGTAACTTGTGGGAGTTGGTTTTCTCCATCCACTGAGTGGGTCCCAGGGATGACAGTAGAGTGTCTGGCCTAGTGAAGCAAGCACCTTAGCCCACTGAGCCTCCTCGCTGGCCCCTGTTACAGGGCCGCCATCCATCTCTTTTCTCCTTTGGACCTGCCGTGTTAGGCATGCTTGCCTTCCCTCCTGCAGGCCTCAGTTTCTCTCTTTTGTTACAGTACAGCAGCCGCATCCAACCAGGGCTGCACACTGAAATGTTTTCAAGATTCAGAAAGTACTAAAAAGCATAAGGGCTGTGTCCATCTTAACAGGGACAAGGAAGCCCGTCAGCGGGCCCCCTTCCCCTTGATCCTCCTTCTTTCGGGGGAGCACAAACCATTTCCACATCTTGCAGACATCTCAAAAAAAGCCATGATCCCCCAGAGGCTGCTGACTGTCAAAAGTTGATCCCGTTCTTCGTTTATTATTTTTGGGTTCTTTTATTGTTTTCATTTCTCTTATTTTGACACCAGGTCTCTCTGTAGCCCAGGGTGGCCTGGAATCCCCTATGTAGCTCAAGGTGGCCTCAAACTCAGGGCGGATCCTCCTGTCTTAGCTTTGAAAGTGCTTTGTTACGGACTTAAGCCTCTGTGCTCACTGCCATTCAAAACTTTTAAGAAAATCCCTGGCAAGTGCTAGCTGCCACTGCAAGGCTGTCTGTCCTTGGCAGTTCTGTTTGGAATTTTCCATGCGCTTGTGAACCCCAGAGGCAGATAACAGGAGTTCCTCTGGCCTCTCAACCCACTTGCAGGGCTCTGCTCTGTGACTCCGAGATTCTAGGCACTGGGCACGTAGGGTACACACCTGTAATCCCAGCACCGAGATGCTGAGGCAGGAGGATCTCAGGTGGTAAGACCACTGCCTCAGAAATTAAAAAAGAAAGGAAGGAAGGAAGGAAGGAAAACTTTTCCTGAGCATCTCTCTCTCTCTCTCTCTCTCTCTCTCTCTCTCTCTCTCTAGGTACCTCTCCTTTTTAAATTTTTTTTCACATTTATTGTGTGTGCACATGTTCACACCATGACCACAATTTGAGGGCATCAGCGCTGTGTGTGTGTGTGTGTGTGTGTGTGTGTGTGTATCTCTCTGTGTCTCTCCTCTCTCTGTCTCTCCTCCCTCTCTCCCTTGTGGGTTTTGGAGACCTAACTCAGATTGTCAGGCTTGGAAGGGCCCTGTCCCGTGGGGTCATCTCACTGCCCCAGGCTTTCCTCCTCCTCCGGAGGATTCAGTGTGTCTCAGGATTCTGTGAGTCTGTACCTGCAGATGTTGCAGTCTGTGGTGCTAAAATTCAGAGCCTGTCCTGAAGGCAGCTGCCATCTTCACGGGATTTTCCTTGTGATTTCTGTGTGGATTTGCTGTTGTTCTTGTTTCTGCTTTTATTTTGAGGTAGAGTCTCACTCTGTATCTTAGACTAGCCCGTAACTCGCTGTGTAGGCCAGGCTGGCCAGGAACTCTCAGTTACCCTCCTGCCTCGTCTCCCTGAGTGCTAGGATTACAGGTATAGGATACTACGCCTGGCTTCCTTCTCTTCACAGTGAAAATGTCCAGAGTCTTTCCTTCTAGCCTTTTGAAATGTGGGTACACAGTGGCTGTATAACATGTGTTAGATTTAGCCAGTCTGTAGACGGCTCAGCCAGTAAAGGCTCTTGCTGACAAGTCTGACCCCCCCCCCCCCCCCGCCAGCTGGATCCCTACAATGATCATGAGACTCCTGCAAATGGCCCCTCTGCTCACTGCCCACATACTGTGACACACAGTAAACGGAAACCCCTGTAAAAAGTTAAAATATACTTTTAAATGATCTCCCAGCTTCATCGTGTTTTACTCAGGATTCTACTGCTGTGATAAAGCATTGGCCAAAAACAATCTGGGGAAGGAAGGGTTTGTTTGGCACACAGGTTAGTCCACCACCAGAGGAAGCGAGGCACGGATCTGGCAGGAGGAATTGAAGCAGAAACCATGGAGGAACACAGCTTACCAGTAGACAGACTTGCTTACTGTGGCTTGCCTAACCTGCCCAGGGTTGGCACCACCCACAGTGGGCTGGGCCTTCCCACGTCAATCACTACTCAAAAGATCTATAGGCTTGCCTACAGGGGCATTTTTTCCAGCTGAGGTTCCCACTTCCCAGATGACTCCAGCACCTGTCAAGTTGACATTAAAAAAAAAAAAAAAGCTAACCAGGAAACATCAAAGCGCAGTTTACACACTAACAATTTACTCAAGTATGGAGTTAGCCAGGGCTGGCGGCCCACACCTACAATTCCTGCTACTCGGGAACTGAGGCAGGAGTGTCCTGAATTCCAGGTCTGTCTGCATTGTTTGTTCAAGGTTAGGCTGTGCCACTGACAGAGACTCTGTCTCAAGAACTTAAAAAGGAAAGCTGGCAATGTAACTCAGAGGTAGGGCACCTGCCTAGCACCTGTAAAACCCTAGGTTGAATGCCCACTACCAGGCAAACCAGAGAAGTATGCAGCTCAAAGTTTAGCATATACACAGAGATGTGTGTTCACCACAGTTAATTTTAGGACACTTTTTTACCTCCCAAATAAATCTTTTTTAAGACAGGGTGTCACTGTGTAGGTCATGCTGGCCTTGAACTCATGAAGATCCACTTTCCTCTGCCTCCCAAGTATTAGGGTTATAAAGATGATAATCTTTATAAAGTGCATCATCATGCCCAGTTAAAATTCTCCTTTTTATTTTGTTAAGTTTTTGTCTGTTCCTGTTTAGTTTTGCTTCATTTTGTTTCTACGTGAGGTTTCACTGTGTAGCCCAGGCTACCCTTGAACTCAAGATCCTATGACTGAAGTCCCTGAAGGTTAGGGTTACAGTCACGTGCCATCATACCTAGCTCCCAAACAAAACCGTTTAAACATTTCTCTTCACTTAGGCATTCACTGAGCGAAAGAGTGTGTGTGTTTTACAGTCATTGGTTCTCCCTCCACCATGTGGGTCCCAGGGATCGAACCCAGGTCCTCAGGCTTGGTGGCAAGCTCCTTTGTCCACTGAGCCATCTCACCTGCCCTCCAAAGAAACCTTGATCCCCTTGGCTGTCACCCCTTAGTCCCCTCCCCAGCTAACTCTTTCCTTCTCCCTAAGCCGCCTCTAATCTGCTTTCTGTGCTACAGATTTTCCTGTTCTGGACACTCGTAGGAATACAGTCATAGAATATTAAAACCAAGCAGGGTGGGGTGACGTAGACCTGCCATCCCAGAATTCAGGAAGTGGAGGTAGGAGGATCAGAAATGCAAAATCGTCCTCAGCCACATAGTGAGTTACAGGCCAGCCTGGGCTACGTGAAACCAGGTCTTAAAAACCAAACCAAACCTAGGGAGCTGGAGAGGTGGCTGAGCAGTTGAGGGCAATGGCTGCTCCTGTAGAGGCTCAAGGTCCGATTCCTAGCATTTGTGCACGGCTATTCACAGCCCCGGGGGGTCTGATACCTTCCTTTGGCCTCTGCAGCCACCACACACACGTGGTGCACATACACACATGAAAGCAAAGCACCCAACATATAAAATAATCAAACAGATGTATAAATTTTTTAATACACAATGTATGGCTACCAAGAGCCACTATCAAATTTCGGAATATTTCCACTATACCTGTGGCTGTCACCCCAGCCCTGTCTCCTGCCTCTGGCACCCACTTACCCTACTTTTTTATGTTTCATGTGAGCTGAGGACCACGCTAAGACCACAGCAGAAAATCGGGTGTATTCCTCCACTGCTCTCAGCCTCAGGGTCTCCTGCCAAAACCAGAAGCTCACTGGATAAGAGGGCTTACCAGCAAGCTCTCGGGGTCTGGCAGTCCCCCTCCCCACTCCTCAGCACGCACTGCCATGTCTGGCTTTTTACATAAGTGCTGGGGATTCGTGCTTGGGTCCTTGGGCCTGGAAAGTTGACTCAGCTGTTAAGAGCTCTTGTCTTCTAGAGGACCTGGGTTCGATTCTCAGCGCCCACCTGGCACTTGTTAAAGCGTCTATCACTCCAGTCCCCTGGAATCTGCTGTCCTTTACTGGCTTCTGGAGACAGGACCCTACACATGCATACATGCAGGCAAGACACTCATACACAGGAAATAAAAAAATAAACCTTTTATAAACATTCATTTTTATAACAGGGCATAATGGCACACGCTTTTAATCCCAGCACCCAGAATACAGACAAAGGCAGATCTCTGTGACTTCCAGGCCAGCAAGGGCTATGAAGAGACCCTGTCTCGAAAGAATTAAAAAAAAAAAAAAAAAGTTTTAAAAAACATAAAATAAATGCCAGGGCATGACGCCTACAAAAATTTAGTTCTAGCCCAGATGGCAGTGGCGCACGCCTTTGATCCCAGCACTCCAAAGGCAGAGGCAGGTGGATCTCTGTGAATCTGAATCCAGCCTGACACACCCAGGGAGTTCCAGGACAGCCAGAGTTACGGAGACCCTGTCTGGAAGAAAGGTTTCACTTTTATTACTTTTTGATTATGTGTAGGTCTGTGTGTCTGTGTCTAGTTATGTGCACATGAGTGCGGGTGCCTGTGGGGGTCAAAGGTGTTGGACCCCTGGAGCTGGAGTTACAGGCACTTGGTTGTGAGCCCCCTGGTGTGGGAACCAAGCATCAGTCTCTGAAAGAGCAGCAAATGCTCTAAGGGCTGAGCAGTCTCTGCAGCCCCCTAACCAGCCTCCATCCGTGTGGGTCTGCACATTCTAGAGCCATGCAAATGAAGACACCTGGCCTTTATGCCTGGCCTCTTCCGCTTAGCTTGTTTCCCAAGCACATCTAAGTTATAACATGTGCTTCGCCAGTCCGTGTGCGTTTATTCCTAAATCCTGTTCCATCACAGGGATGCATCTCGCATTTTATTGTCCTTACGCAACTTTTTAAAATATGATCGGGCCAGGGAGAGGGCAGCCTGCGCTCTCCAGCTGTGAAACCCACATAGAAAAGTGCATACAGTGCTATGAGTGCCCTCTGACACACACACACTCTCACACACACAGACACACACACACTCTCACACACACAGACACACACACACACAGAGACACACACACAGAGACACACACAGAGACACACACACAGAGACACACACAGAGACACACACAGACAGACACACACACACTCTCTCACACACACACACACACAGACACACACACACAGACACACACACACAGACACATTCTCACACACACACAGACACACACAGACACACTCTCTCACACACACACACAGACACACATTCTCACACACACACAGACACACACACAGACACATTCTCACACACACACACAGACACAGACACACACACACAGACACATTCTCACACACACAGAGACACACACAGACACACACACTCTCTCACACACACACACACACACACACACACACACACACACACACACACACACACTCACACACACACACACTCTCTCTCACACACACAGACACACACACACAGACACATTCTCACACACACACAGAGACACACACAGACACACACACTCTCTCTCTCTCTCTCTCACACACACACACACACACACACACACACACACAGACACACACACACAGCTTAAGCTAAACAAGCCATAGAAGAGATGGCTGCCACTGGAGTGGCAGAAACAGACAAATCTCTCGTGAATTCAAAGCCAGCCTGGTCCACAAAGCAAGTCCAAAGACATTAGTCAGTCTGTGTCTCAAAACAAAATAAAGTTGGGGAAGAAACTAAATCAGAGAGAGACAAACCGAAGGCAATGTGATGTAAATGAGGTGAATTTTAACATGTAAAAACATTTAGCTGGGACCACAGGAGACAGATAATGATGCCATCACAGTTCATACCCAGACTGCAGAAAGCGACATCCACAGTCACCGAGTCAGCCCCAGACTTATTTGGTTTGAGGGTTTGTTTGGTTTTGTTGTTGTTTTTAAAGTCGAAATGTAGACCAGGCTAGCCCAGAACTCACCCTGTTGCCCAGGCTGTTCTTGAACTCGTGTCAGCGTCCTGGGTGTGCTGGAAGTACAGACGTTCAAAACCATACCTGCCTCGCAACCTTTAAGAACATCGCACCGTGCCCCCGAGCACACATTCTGAGGCTGGTCGGGTCTTGAGGTGTGGATTTTGACATAAGAGTTTTAGGGGAAAATCACTCAGGAGGCTGAGGCAGGAGAATCATGAGTTTTGAGGGAGCCAGCCTGGGCTGAGAGAAGGGAGAGGAGAGCGGAGGGGAGGGAGGAGGAAAGAAAGGGAAGGAAAGAGGGAGAGAGAGAAATCTGTAAAATATGATCTGAACCCTTCTGGGGCAGACTGGGAGTCGGAGCACACAAGGACAGAAGTTGGGGTGGGCGGGGCAGGCTTGGAGCAGACACAAGACAGGCTCCCAGCGGGTATGGCATGAATAAAGCTTCACTTGCCATGGAAGAGGTGGCGTTTGAGGTCCCAGGGACGTGGGTGGCTGAGGGACTGCTAAGGTCTGGATGTTTTTCTTCTGTTTTCCCGAGATGGGGTCTTGCTTATGCATATATAGCTCAGGCTGATCTCAAACTTGACATACCCCTGCCTCCACTCCTGGAGTGCCGGGAATACAGGCAGGCACCACTACACCCCGTCCCACCCACACCGCTCCAGATTCTTCCAGATTTTCCTTTAGGAACCACTAGGGCTGCCCTGGCGCTTCTCAGGGGACCACAGTGGGCCTGATGATGGACCCTGGAGGAAAGATACAACAACAACAAAATAAAAAAACCCAGAAGTGATTTGAGACAGATGCGCGCCCGGTTCTCCCCCGCGCAGACTCCGTCTCTTTCTCCCCCACGCAGGCCAAGCTCATCGTGCCCAACAGCACGGCGGGACTGATCATCGGTAAGGGGGGAGCGACTGTGAAGGCGGTGATGGAACAGTCCGGCGCCTGGGTGCAGCTGTCGCAGAAGCCCGAGGGAATCAACCTACAGGAGCGCGTGGTGACGGTGAGCGGCGAGCCGGAGCAGGTGCACAAGGCCGTGAGCGCCATCGTGCAGAAGGTACAGGAAGACCCGCAGAGCAGCAGCTGCCTCAACATCAGCTACGCCAACGTGGCGGGGCCCGTGGCCAACTCCAACCCCACCGGCTCGCCCTACGCCAGCCCGGCCGACGTGCTGCCCGCCGCGGCCGCCGCCTCCGCCGCCGCCGCCTCGGGTCTGCTCGGCCCCGCGGGGTTGGCGGGCGTGGGCGCCTTCCCCGCCGCGCTGCCCGCCTTCTCGGGCACCGACCTGCTGGCCATCAGCACGGCGCTCAACACGCTGGCCAGCTACGGCTACAACACCAACTCGCTCAGCCTGGGCCTCAACTCAGCCGCCGCCTCGGGAGTCCTGGCCGCCGTAGCCGCGGGCGCCAACCCCGCCGCCGCCGCCGCCGCCAACCTCCTGGCATCCTACGCGGGCGACGCCGGCGCGGGGCCGGGAGCGGGGGCCGCACCGCCGCCGCCGCCGCCCCCCGGAGCGCTGGGCTCCTTCGCGTTGGCCGCGGCCGCCAACGGCTACCTCGGTGCGGGCGCGGGGGGCGCAGCTGGAGCGGGGGGTGCGCCCCTGGTGGCCGCCGCGGCTGCGGCCGGGGCTGCCGGCGGCTTCCTGACGGCCGAGAAGCTGGCGGCCGAGAGCGCCAAGGAGCTGGTGGAGATCGCCGTGCCCGAGAACCTGGTGGGGGCCATCCTGGGCAAAGGGGGCAAGACGCTGGTGGAGTACCAGGAGCTGACGGGTGCGCGCATCCAGATCTCCAAGAAGGGCGAGTTCCTGCCCGGCACGCGGAACCGGCGGGTCACCATCACGGGCAGCCCCGCGGCCACGCAAGCCGCTCAATACCTCATCAGCCAGCGGGTCACCTACGAGCAGGGGGTGAGGGCCTCAAACCCACAGAAGGTGGGATGAGGCCTGTGGTGTGCGTCCCCACCCCCTCCCGCTCCTCCCCCCTCCTCCTCCTCTCCCAACTCCCGCCAGACTTCAGCTTGGTGTGACTCCTGCTCGGCTTGGGATGGGGCTGGGGTAGGCCTGGCTGCACCCTCCCTTCTGGTAGTCATAGGCAGGATTGAGTGGCGGCTGGGGAGGGGGCTTTTCGAGCCCCCTCCCCAGCCTTGAACTGACCCCTCCTCCCTCCCTCCCTATGCTTGACTGGGCCTGACCCGCCTCTCCGAGGGTCCAGGTCTATGTGATATCTGTATATATTGCATTTTGTTGATTTTAATAGAAAACAAAGCGTTATTTTCTCTTTCTTTCCCTCCTTTTTTTTTCCTCTTTAACTTTTTCTTTTTCTTTTTTTGATAAGGACCCCCCCCTTTATAATATTTTTGTTGACTTATGGGAGGAGGGGAGGGAGCCTCCAGGTCATCTGGAATGAGGTGCCTCCCCCAGACACAACACCCTGTGTTCTGTGATTGCAGTTCCAGATCCCGGGGAAGTGCCATGAGAGTAGAGGTGGCCACCCAGGGGTCAGAGCGGAAATGAGGGGTTTGGAAAATAGCCACCCGGCCCCCAGGACTCCCACACGTCCCTGAGCTGCACCGTGTCCTGCACTATTCCCTCGGGTGGAAGTGTGGCTTTCCTCATGGAGCAGATGTGTTCCTCCTGGAAATGATGCCCGCTCTGGGACGCCTTGGGTCCTGTGAGCCTCAGTGTTGTGAGAGGTGCAGGGGAGTTCTGCGGCTTCTCACGGCTTCCCCTAGAGAAGTCACTGAAGCAAGTATTTGTAGGGTGCTTCCATGAACTCCCTATGATGTCACAGGAAGTGTTTCCTCAGAGGCCACTTCCTGTCCGAGTAAGAGAAAAGTCACTTCCCGTGAGGTCACAACAAAAAACCCTTCCTCAGAGTTACTTCCGTGATGCTAGGGGCAGGGGCATGTACTTCCTATGGAATCTCGAGGTCACTTCCTGTGGCACCATCGGGACAGAGCATGTGCTTCCTGTGTTGGACAGTGGCCAGTCCCTTGGTCCACCTCCTCCGTCCCCTTTGGGCGGGTGTTGGACCTGGCGGAGGAGGATCCCTAGGAAGAGACGGAAGGTTGGGACTTGGATCTAACACGGAGGATTCTAAAGAGGAAAAGAAAGAATACTGCCAGGGTCGTCTCCACCCACTCATACCATCTATGAACCTGCCTTCAAGGCAGGAAAGGGAGATGAAGCTAGTGAAAATTATTTCAGACCCCCCTCCCCAGCCCTGCCTTTTGTGTGCATGCCTGTCTATGTGGCTTCATTTCATTGATGGAGGAGCCAAATGTATGGTGGCTCCGTCAGGCCAGTGTGATCTGGTGTAGAGTTCAGTGAGCCTTGCAAAGCTTAGGGTGTCTCGGTCTGATGAGTGCAATTGGCTTGGCGGCTTCCAAGGAGCTGGTATATGTTAGTGTGTCTGCTAGGCCAGAAATGTTCAGTGTGCTCAACCTTAGGCTGAGAAGAACTAGAGGATTCTGATGAAAGTGGTGACAGGCCAGGCCGCCGCCCTGAGAGCTGAGCTGTTTGGGGAGAGCCACTTATGGTGGCTCTGATCAGGCTCCGCAGACTGAGATGTCAGGCCCTGAAAACCTATAGGCTAGGATTGCTGAGACCGCCCCTTCCCTCCCGTCTCCCCCTCCCCCTCCCCCTCCCTGTTGGAGAACACTCCTCTGACCCCAAGCAGGGTCCTCAGAACCCTGGCTCCATCATCAGCATCTCTGGGGGAGGGGCACCCCATGCCTGTCCCCTCCTCCATCTGCCCTCCTAGGTCTTCCAGACGCTGCTCTTCTCCATGGCTTTGGGGATATCTGGCCTCCTTATTTCTATCCCTCTAATGGAGCCGGGAGGCGAGAAGCCACCCAGACAATGCCCAGCCCTGAAGCCTGGGAGGCCCCTACCCCGTGCTTGAGAGCCACCCCCAAATCAAAATGTGAAAATCCCTAGAAAGCAATAGCCTTCGAGGTACCTCGCACTGACTCCCCGCCCCTGCTCCCCTCCCCCACTAGCCCTTCCACCAGAATGGGAGGATGTAGCTTGGACACTGGGGTGACTTTTTCCATGTCCGCATCTCCCTAGGGAAGGGCAGGCCCCACCTCCTTCACACACCCCCATGTGTCCCATCGCTGCTGCCCCCCCACCCCTAATCTTCACACCGAGCCCAGATGGAGATTTTAGTGCCAAAACAATTCTTGATACCACTTTGTACATATCTTCTAAAGTTCGGGGCTGTTGGGATTAGAGGTGGGGGCGGCCCAATAGGGCCATTTGCTCCCTCCACCTCTTAAATGACCTTACAGTATTTCATAGTAGCTCCACCTGCATGTGGGTAGTAATGTATCTAGCTGGAATATCCCCCTGCAAAGCCCTCAGGTCCCATGAGGAGGGAGAGGCGTGGGGGTGAAGCTAGGTCTGGGATGGGTAGGTGGGTTAGAAAGTTCATTTGCATATCATTTGCATCCTCCCCTAGGCAGCCGGCTTTCTAGAAGCCCATTGGCTGGGTCCAGTACTCCTCTCACACAGGTGTAGCTCTGAAAGGTGTCCTCTTGGGTGCCTGTGTGACAAGCCCATTCCTATTAACTTTCGCTGGGGACCCCTTACCCCACCAGCTGGGGCTATCAGAAAGGTAGTTGGCTAGCACTGTAAGCTGGTCCACTCACCATGTTGGTGAGAGGTAAGCCAGACACCTTCCCCCCCCTCGCCCCGCCCCTGTTTAAATTCCACCCATCATCTTCCCTATCCCTTGAAAGTATGTCCTGCAATCTGACCTCAATCTTCCTGTGCTGTAGTTTGTCCATAACAGACACAGATGCAGACAGGGATGGGAATTACTTCAAAAGTAACAGTAACGGAAACCATCGCTGTCAGATCTCAAAGAATCTGAGCGGCTCCTCTCACCCCACTCGATCTTCAGCACCCAGCAGGTGCTTACTAAGTTAATAAGTGTTGCCTGCGTTGACGCGTCTCCTCATCTGTCCCCAGCTGCCAATGCCTTCCCCCAGCATTTCCCTCTCTCTCTAGTCTCTGGCTCCCTACGGCCCACTGGCTTTCCCTGTGGTCCCACACCCGCCCCACTGTTCCCTGTCCTGTCTCTAACTTTTGTCTGTCTTTTTCTCCTCCTAAATTCTCAACTCTTCCACCTCCCCTTTAAAAGCAAAAAGTGCCAAACTTCCTTGGAACTGAGCCGATCTGGCGGGGGAGAGGATCTTAGTTGGATGGGGGGAGGGACACTTCTCTTAGAGGAGGACCCTTTAGAGGCAAAGAAAGCACCTGCGGACGCTGAGCTAAATTGGATCCCCTTCCTCGCTCCTCTCACCCTGAGTTTTTTCTTAGAATCTTTATAAGAAAAAAAGAAAAAGGAAAAAAAAAATACTCATTTTCAACTAACCCCTACTTTTTTGGATTCCCCTCCCCCAAATTCCACCAGCCAAGAAGAACCCCTTTTGCCTCTTTCTGGAAAAATCTATAGAAATTGGGGGGAGAGTAACAGACTCCAACCTCTTCTGCTGGCCCACGGGGGTGGTTGCTGGGGAGGGGCCTCAAAGCACTTACACGCGAGAGGGGTTCCAAAGTGCCAAATTCACCTTCTCTGTCCTCTGTCTTGGGCAGGGCTCTGAGCCAGCCTGCCCAGTCATCATCTTTGCCCTCTCCCAGCCATCTCTACATGGGCTAGGATATTTTGCCGCAATAATTAGCAGGGCAGGGATCGGAAGGCAGTGATTTTGCCACCTCTGTACTGGACTTGTAGGTGGGAATTATGGGAGCTTGGCAAGAGTCGTCTTACAGATGGTTGGGGACCTATATTCGGAATATTACGGTACCACTTGTTTTCCCACTTTTTTTTTTCCCAACCATCCCTTGGAATCCCACCCTGTTCAGTTTCTTCGGCCCGTTGGTCCGTCCGTCTGTCCGTTCCCACCCCCCCACACACGCCATTATTATTATTTTATGGCTGGTTGGTGTCCAGCTGTTTGACAGAGGAGGTTCCCCTTTGCAAGGACTGTTGCTGTTGCCAGCCCAAGATAAAAGGTTAATTTGCAAAAACGTTCACCAGAGCAGCGGTGAAGGTGCCAATCTAGGCGTCCAGGATGCTTCACTAGGTTCCACACCAGTCGGACAGCCAGACAGGCCTTCCCTGTGCCCAATGCATCTGCCCCCAAGCGCCATCCGGAATCGAGGCCTACCGTCGCCAAAGCCTGAACTGGTTGTCACATGGGGGAGGACAGAATCGCAATACCCAGGTCGGGGGCAGAGAAGCCTGGTTTACGGTCTGTGGAGTCTGGACACCCAGCCTTCCTGTCAGGAGGCTTCACCACCAGTCAGCGTGGTCTTGGTGCGTATCGGGTCCCCACTGTGACCAGTGGCCTACCGCTGAGTGGCAGGGGGGGGGGAAGAGTCTCTGTGGAGGGTGGTGGTGAAGACTGTTGGTTTTTAACCCCTTCTCAGCCAGTCTAGGGATCGTCTCCTTAGACCTAATATAGGGAGACCCTCCTTCTTCCTCCCTCCTCCCAACCCTCCTCCCACTCCCCAAAACCACCAACCTTTCATCTTCTAAGTGACTCCATCACCACCGGCCACCACTGGAACCTGCGGCCTCATTGCTCCAGCCCGCCCCACTCGACCGTCAGACTCGCTCATCGAACTCTTTTGATTAACCCTTTCTGTGTTCATCCCACGGAAAACTTGTGTGTCCGGCAGGGAGGCCAGGGGGGTGCAAGGGGCAGTTGCTACCTTTCCTCCATCTCCTCCCAGCGCCCATGCCTCCCCATCCCATGCCCCCCATCCCCACCCCTCACCCCTTAGGATCCGCCTCCCCTGGGGGCCCAGGGATCCTCTAGAAATACCTTTGCTGTTTGGCTTTGCACCCTTTAAAAGGCGGGCCTAGGGGGCGTGGCCTCCCCAGCCGAGCGCTCACTCCGACCGTCCTCCCCGTTGACCCCACCCACTCCCCACGCCTTCATTGTAAATAGTCTCTTTTGTACTTGGTTTGAGCCAGGCGACGTGGGGAGTCTCTCTCCTCTCTCTCTCTCTCTCTCTCTCTCTCTCTCTCTCTCTCTCTCTCTCTCTCTCTCTCTCTCTCTCTCTCCTCTCTCCTCTCTCTCTCTCTGTCTCTCTCTCCTCTGTCTCTCTGTCTCTCCTCTGTCCTCTCTCTGTCTCTCTCTCCTCTCTCTCTCCCTCTCTCTCTGTCTCTCTCTCTGTCTCTCCTCTCTCTGTCTCTCTCCCCCCTCTCCTCTCTCTCTCTCTCTCTTTCTCTTCTCTTCTCTCTGTCTCTCCTCTCTCTCTCTCTGTCTCTCTCTCTTCTCTCTGTCTCTCCTCTCTCTGTCTCTCTCTCCCCCCCCCTTCTTCTCTCTCTCTCTCTCTCTCTCTCTCTCTCTCTCTCTCTCTCTCTCTCTCTCTCTCTCTCTCTCTCTCTCTCTCTGTGTTTGGCATCTCAGCTACTGGAGGCATGGTCCACATCCCAGTTCGATTTGGAGGAAGCCCAAGGTGTGCCCCGCCAAAATGCTAAGGATTTGGAGATAGCAGTATTAACTCCGACTGGCCTGGTGTTAATACAGGCACAGCCCCCGACCGCAGGCAGGAGAGCAAGGCTCTGTTGTCGAGACCTGAGAAGTGGGTTCGTCTCCAAGCTCCCTGAAGAACCCGCTGGAGTTGAGAATTGAAGCCTCCACCACGTCATCTGATGTGTGCTGGCGCAAAGAGAACGGCTTTAGGGATGGGGCTGTTTTGGAGAGCAGCCTGCGGGAGCGTCCTGGGGCTGAAGCTAACCCCTGCTAGGCGTGTTTCCTTGCACTGAGGTAGTCAAACGGACGTCTAAGGTCCCTCCCGCCCAGGCCCGCGGCCAGGCCACTCCGCTGCGTTCCAATTTGAGCGTAGGGTGGGGAGTGAAGTGGCCATGCCTCCAGTTTGTCCATTCAACCCCCTCTTAACTGATTTCCTTCCATCCTCTTCGACCAGCGCCGCCGCCAACTTCCTCTCCGCCACCTCCAGAAGCTCTTGGCTGGGGTCACCGCACTCTCCCTCCCTTTCCCCCCATCGCCATGCCTGGGCCATGCCCACCTCTCCCACCCACTCACCCACCCCCCAGTGTCCGTTGTGTGACCTAGTGCACCACGTATTAGCTTCCATGGACCCCACCCACCCACTCCCTGCTCCCACCACACCCCTCCCCCCACCCGTTCTCCCTCGGCGACTTCACCTTTTTTTGCCGCGATAAACGTCATCTCAGCATCTGTGTCTAATGTTGTCTTTTTTGCTTGGCATCACACACGCCTTCTTAACCCATCCCCCTTCCCTCTCCCTCCTCCCTGGCACCTCCACCCTCATCCTCAACTCTTCCCCCCCTTCTCCCCCATCCCCCACCCAGGGCTCTGGGCATTTAGGGGAGGGGGGACCCTTAAGGATGGTCTCAGAGGAGGGAGGGGAGTGGTTTTTTGTTTTGTTTTGTTTCGTTTTGTTTGTTTTTCCTCTGGACTGGGTGAACGAGAACGAGGGTAAGCATGGCCAAAGACAGTGAGTGCTTCAAAGGCTGAACTTGCCATTTCAATGTCCACCCCTCGGAACCAGGGTCACCACCACCCACACATACACAGAGCCCACAGACAGCGGCTGATGCCCACGTCCACACAGGGAGCAACTCCTCAAGTCCAGTAGCACCAGAGTAGCCCGGGGCCAGTTCAGATCCCTGAGACGTTGCCGGTCTGAGCCACCACCTTGCCAACTGTAGAATGGAAAAAAAATTTTTAAATGTTATTTCTACATCCATGGTTTATGCTTGAATTTAATACATCATTCACTTTTTAAAGAGTTTATTAAGCACCTACTATGTGTAAGGCACTGTTCTAAGTGCCAGAGTTAGAAAAATGAACTAAACAGACCCAAACATGTCTGCCTTCAGGGAGTGTGTGTTCTACTGGAATCCAAATTCTTTCTTAGCCTAAGTCTGGCACACAGCACACACAAAACAAATTTGGGGCTTTCAGGCCATTAGCCAGAGGGATCAGTCTGGCAAACACAGAACCTGTTGCCAATCCCTGGACAGTGTTTTGTGTGGGAAAACTCTTGGCTTGAAAAAACCCAAGATGGCACCAGGCATGAAGGTGCATGTTTCCGATCCCAGCTCTGGGAGGATAAGGCAAGAGGGTTGCAATCAACCCTCGTACAAGAGCTGGAAACCAGCTTGTGTGTTGCTGAGAGCTGGAGGCCAACCTAAAATATGTAATGAGTTCCCAGCCAGGCTGAATTATATTGCAAGACCCTATCTCAAAAAGCCAAGGAAAAAGAAGACAATAATTCCAAGATGGTGTCTTGTTGCTATCACAAGCCAGCCTCGATGGAAACGAGGTAGCCACAGCCCATTCCCAACCTGCACTGCTCCTTGGTGTTAAAATGCCTTTCCTGGATGGATCAGAGGGTGCAACCCCCGAGCAGAAAGCTTAACACTAATGTCCTACATGTTGGAGATTACCATGAAGCGGAGCAGGTGAAACTGTACCAAGCAGAGGAGTCAAACAGATTGAGGGAGTTTGTGTAAGGTACATGCTCTGATTCTGAGGGGACCCAGGACACGTCCCATCCTTTCTGGGTCATAGTCTCCAACAAAGAGAAAGCATCCTTCCCAGTTGGACTTACCTTCTGGGATATTGTATACAGATATTGTGTGAAAAGTCCACTCACCAGCATCTAACAATACTGTGCTTAACACAGGGTGATTACTGGAAACCCTCCAGCTATAAAAGAGAAAAGTCAGGAGAGAGGATGGGGGGAGAAAGAGTCCAGAAGCTCAGACAAAGAGACCTTGATGGGACTAAAGACAAGGGCAGACCTGAAAATATCAAGTGCTTGAGGAGGGTTCATTCTCTCATGTGCTTATTCATCCATCTATCAAACGTTTATTATCGGAGAGTTTATTGCAGACCTATAATCTAGCTCCTTGGGAGGCTGAGAGAGGACGTTGGAAGAACGTTCAAGACTTGTCTGGGCTACATAGCAAGTTTGAGGGTAGTTTGAGCAATTTAGTGAGAATCTCTTTCAAAGTTATAAATTTGGCAGCAGAGCCCCTGCCTAGAATCCCCCAGTGAGGGGCTGGGGGCGTGGCTCAGTGGAGAAGCCCTGCCTAGAATCCCCCAGTGAGGGGCTGGGGACGTGGCTCAGTGGTAGAGCACTCAACTATTATGCTTCAGTTCTCAGGTTCAATTCCCAGTGCAGCTTCAAGAAGCCATACAACACCGATGGTGTGATGGTGGCACACACCTTTAATTCCAGCATTTGGAAGGCAGAGGCAGGTAGATCTTTGTGGGTTCAAGGCCAGCTTGCCAAGGCCACACACACACACACACACACACACACACACACACAAACCCTGTCTTAAAAAAATAAATAAATAAATAAATAAAACCAACAGGAATAAAACAGCCGTGATCTCAGCATTTGCCAGGTGAAGCAAAGAGGGCTTCCAATTGAAAGGCAGCCTGAGCAGGGCCAACCTGGTCTACACAAGACTTGGCTGGGGGCTGGGGGCTGGGGACAGCACTACACATAGAAACCACGTGGCCAATTCTCATTCAGAGCACATAGTAGGTCCTCAAAAGACTCACACTGTGAGTCCTAGGCACCTATGGTTCTGGCCTGTAAGTGTCAAGAAGTATCTGCGGGCAGAGCCCTCTGCGGGAGAAGGGGAAGGAGTCCTGGAGTTGGTTCCTGTTCAGACTTTGGGAACCTCTGCTGACCTCTCTGGCCCACGACATGGAGAGAGGTCAGGACCAAGGTGAGTTGTTAGTCGGTAGGAGCAAGACCGCCCAGGCGGGGATGCTCCTGAAGAGATGAAGGAAAACTGGGGAGGACATCCTAGGAAGAGGGACGGATGGCAGCAGAAGGGGCTGTCCAGGTAAGTGTGCAAAGGTCAAAAGCATGTCACACATTAGAGCTGCGCCATTCAGACAGGCCAGGGTACGAGCAATGTTAGCACTAGGGATGCTGAGACGGGGGATTGACAATGCCAGGCCACCCTCGCTGTAAGGCCCTGGAGAGGAAGGGGCGGAGACCCGAGGGGAGGGAAGAAAATGACAGACAAGAACCTCCCAGGTGATCTACACAGACTAGAGCCAACCTCGGGTTGCTTCTCCATCCCTATTTACACTGGTTAGAAATTCAAGCTTCCCGCTAAGGCTTCTGATTGACCGCACAGCTTCCTGGGAAATGTAGTTTTATCCTTCTGCCACCCCAGCCATAGGCTGGTGGGAAAGACTGAGAGCCCCAGTTTCTCCACGTGATTTCACGTGTTTCTATTTACACCTGTTCCTCATTTTCAGGGTTTCTGTAGATCTCTGTTTTGAGGGGTTTTTTTCCCCCTGACAGAACATGTTTTACTTATTCGTTGGCAATTACACACTTGCAACAATGTATCTTGATCATACATACCCACAAGTCACCTGGCTCTTCCCGCTCCCACAACACCGCTCAACAGGCCCCTCCACCTCCATGCTCCAGGCTAGCCTCAAGCCACCCTCCTGTCTCAGCCTCCATGATTGGACTTACAGACCTGAGCCCCTTCCCCAAGCTGGTTTTCGTTTGTAGTTTTCACGATTTTAAAAACTCGGGATTTCTATTTTATCGTTTCTAATTAGGTGTGTATGTGCCTGTGTGCACAGGTGCCTGGTGAGCCTAAGTCTGGGAGAACAGTAAGTGCTTTTCACTGTTGATCATCTCTCCAGCACCACCACCCTCTTTTGGGAATGGGGGTCTCAGATCTCTCTGAATCCCTGGCTGGCCTTCAGCTCGGTGTGTAAACCAGGCTGGCCTGGAAGAGGCCCCAGCTCTGTTACTGACTGAGCCCCCCTCTTCAGCTTTATCTCTCTGATTTTAGCTGAACCTCGGTCTCAAAGGCCTAAAGGAGAAGATGACAGAAACGTGAGAGGAAACTGGTGAGGACCTGGGTTAAAGACCAACCTTTGGTTTCCCAGTCAAACTCCCTCTGCATGGGGGGTGCTCAGGACAGGGTCCAGAGCCGAGAACCAATGAGCCCAGGAGTGCCTAGCCTGGACTAGAGTGGTCAAAGGTGTGACTTAGAGCCAGGCCCTAAGTCAGCCAACTGTAAGTGACCAATAAGTCTACCTGACAAAGGTTGTGGCCACCTCAAACCGACAGGGAACCACCTTTACCCACTAAGCTTAAACTGCAGGGAAACACAGATTCATCCTCCTGAAAAAGTATGTAGGCATTTGGAATTATTTAGTAAGCACCTGCTGGATACTAGTCCAGTTTTAGTGAACAGAGAGGGGAACATGACAAAATACCAGGGTGTGGTACCTCACACTTATAATTCTAACATCTGGGAGGCTGAGGCAGGGAGACTGCCTTGAACTCAAGACCAACATAGGCTACCTGGTGAGTTCAAGGCCAGCCTGGGCTTTGCAGCCTGGGCTATAGGTAAGACCCTGTCTCAAAAAAAAAAAAAAAAAAAGGGGGGAGGTGATTGCGCAATAGATACAAGTATGGAGATGGACTGGAGTGATGGCTCAGTGGTTAGGAGTAGCTGCTGCTTTTGCAGAGGACCTGGGTTCGAGTCCCAGAACCTCCATGGTGGCTCACAACCATCTGTAACTCCAGATCCAGGGGATCTGACGCTTTCTTGTGGCCTCCACAACGCCAGACGTGAAGACTTCAGTCCTGAACCCCAGCACCCATGTGAAATCCAGACAGGAATGGAGGCCTGCCTGTGATCCTCCACTTGAGAGGTGGAGACAGGACTCCTGGGGAAAAGGGTAAGGTCACTAGCTAGATTATCCAGGCTGGTGAATCCCGAGTTAATCCAGAGACCCTGAGCCAGCTATCCAGAAAGACACTTGACATCAATCTCTGATCATCACAGGTGTGCTTAAACACTTGCACACACATATGCTCATACATGTGTATATACATATATACACATAAACAAATGCAAAGGAACTCCCTCCCCATAAAAAGGAGAGAGGGAGGAAGGAAGGAAAGGAGGTGACCCCACACACACCGCTTCAAGACTTCCTGGTCCTGAGGGTTACAGGCACAAGGCTCGGGACCCAGCTAGTTTTTGTTTGGAAGGAAGGAAGGAGGAGAGGGATGAGGAAGAGGGAGGAGGAGGAGGAGGAGGAAATAGGCTAAGGAGTGGAGATAAATAAACATGACACATGGGAAGCCATCAAGATGGCTGGGGTAAAGGTGCTTTTCCCACATGGAGTTTGACCCTCAGAAGCCATCCCTGTAAAGGCAGCAGGCATAACAGATGCCACAGAGCTGTCCTCTGACCTCCACATGTACACAGCAGCACATGTGCAGACACACGTGTGCACACAGGCACACACATGCCACACACACAGTAATAATAATAAATCGGGGGAGAAGATGAGTGATAGAGTCAAGACCCTGGTTACTGCTAGGGTCGGAATCGAGACGGAGGCTGGGGTGATGGACAAGTCAGGGCTAAGAGGAGAGCTGGGATCAAGGTCAAGGTGAACTTCTGGCAAGGTTTCAGGTGAGGGAACAGCTAGGTTAGGACCATCAGATAAGGGCGGGAATGGCTTCCGAGAGAGAAGTAGGTCAAAAGAAAGTGTTTGATGGCTGGGGTTGTGAGGGGTGCCAGGAACCCACAGAGAGTTGAGACTATGCCTGGATGACTTAACTGTTGACTGTAGAGGCAGGATGCTGGTCAAAAGTACAGTGAAGTAACCCAGTGCCAGGGAGACAGAGCAGGCAGACCTCTGTGAGTTCAAGGTTAGCCCGGTCTACACAGTGAGTTCCAGGCCAGACAGGGCTACACAGAGAAACCCTGTGTCCGCCCCCGCAAAATGAAAGAGAAAAGAAATTAATTTGATTAAATACAATGGTTGAAGTTAGCACTAAGATAGGGAGAGATGTGTGTAGGAGGTTCAGAGTCATTCCTTCCCTTTGAGTGTTTGATTCAGAATCTTGCTCTGCTCTGTAGCCCAGGCTACCCTAGAACCCTGTAACCCAAGCTGGCCACACGCTCATAACAAATCCTCCTGCCACAGCCTCCCTAGAGCTGGGATTATGAGAATGAATCGGCAGGCTTGCTGGGCTTTTAAAATAGTATTTTTTGAGAAAGTGTCTCATCATGTAACTCCAGCTGGCCTAGAACTTAATATGTAGACCAGGCTGGCCCCAAACTCATAGAAATCCACCTACCTCTGCCTCCCAAGTGCTAGAATTAAAGGTGTGCACCGCCATGCCTGACTCTTACTGTTTATTTATTTATTTATTTATTTATTTATTTATTCCTTTTTTTTCCCCCAGTTTATGTGTATGAGTGGTCTGCCTGTATGTGTGCCCTGTACGTACCTGATGCCCACAGGTGTCAGAAGATGTCATTAGACTCCCTGGAACTGAAGTTACAGATGGTGTAAGCCACCAGGTGGATGACGGAAGCCAAACCTCTTAACAGTTGAGACATCTCCTTTTTCTTTCTTTCTTTTAAAGGATGTCACTATAATGCCCTGGCTAGCCTGACTCAACTATGTACACCAGGATGGCCTGGAACTCACAGAGATCAACCTGCCTCTGCCTCCCTCCTGAGTGCTGGGATCAAAGGTGTGGGCCTCCACACCATTCTTTGAAAGAAAAAATTTGTAGATTAAGCATATTTTCTTCTTTATTAACTTTTTTTGGAGACAGGACTTACGCTGTAGGACAACACACACTGATCTCAGGGTCATGACCCTCCTGCTCAGCCCTTGAGGGCTAGGACTCTGTCCCACGGGAGCTAGCTCCCTTTCTTTATCACTGTATCTACTTTTAGTTTCTGTATCCTAAGGACCAGGAGGACAAGGACTTCCCCAAACCTTACAGCCTACTCTACAAACCGCAGGAAACTTGAGTCTTCAGTCCCTCCATTGCTCACTGGAGATCCCAGGGGCATGCCAGTGGTGCTGTTGGCACATGTCTTTAATCCCGCACTCAGGGAGGCAGAGGCAGGCGGCTCTAAGGCCAGCCTGGTCTACAGAGAGAGTTCTAGGACAGCCGGGACAACACAGAGAAACCCTGTCTCAGAAAACCGGGAGAGAGACAGAGAGAGAGAGAGGAAGAGGAAGAGAAAGAAAGAGAGAGGAAGAGGGAGGGAGGGAGAGACAGAGACAGAGACAGAGAGATCATCCATCCCAGCACTGGATAGACACTGAGAGTAAAGCAGTACACAAGAGACCCAGGACGGACAGGGGCTCCCCACATCACCCCAGAAGCACTCTGCCCCAGGATGTGGATCCCCAGAGATAGCTAGAGCATGGATGCTGGAACACGAGGTAAGAAGCAACTCTCCGAAGTGTTCCCCAACCTCCACACAAGCACCATGGTTTGCTTGAACACGAGTGCACAAGTACACACACACACACACACACACACACACACACACACACACACACACACACAGAGTAAATACAGTGGGGGCTTTGGAGACTTCATTTAATTTACGAAAGACAATCCGGGGCTGGAGAGGTGGCTCAGCCATTAATAACGCTGCTCTTCCAGAGGGACTCGGTTAGATTCCCAGCACCCACATGGTAGCTCCAACCATCTGTATCTTCAGTTCCAAGGATCTGCTACCCTCTTCTGAACTCCACAGGATCATATGTGGCGCATAGACATAAACACAGGCAAAACACCCATGCACACAAAATCACAAAATAAATTCTTTTTGTCCTGGAACTCACTCTGTAGACCAGGCTGGCCTAGAACTCACAGAGATCCTCCTGGCCCTGCAGCCTGAGTGCTGGGTTAAAGACATGTGCCACCGCTGCCTGTTTTTTTATTTTGTTTTTTGAGGGTTTTTTTTGTTTTGTTTTGTTTGTTTGTTTGTTTTTTGTTTTGTTTTGTTCTTACTTTTTAAACTTGCTTTTAAAGAATGCCAGTTCACATAGAACGGGCTGACAGGAAAAGAAAGAAAGACACTGCTCACTGGCAATAGGGCTAGATCTTCAGTGGTCCCCAGTCATTACCCACATGGTTTCTGCTTGCATACTCCAGCTCCCAGCCAGGAAATTCAGGAGGCCCAGGTACAACGTGTAACCTGTCAGCCCTCACCCCAAGACCTTTATGAGCCAAGTCTTCAAGACCTACACTACTCCAAATTAGTGACTGCCAAAAATCTAGGGCATCTGGGCCTGGAGGCACAGCCTCTCATCCCAGCTACTCAGGGAAACTGAAGCAGGAAATTTTCAAGTCCAGTCTTATGTGGGCTATAGAGGGAATTCAAGGCCAGCCTGGTAAACTATCTGGAAACATGTTTCAGAATTAAAAAAAAATCAAGAGGTCTGGGGGCGTGGCTCAGTGGTAGAGCCCCTGCCTAGAATCCCCAGTGAGGGGCTGGGGTGTGGCTCAGTGGTGGAGCTCCAGCCTGTCATGTCCAAGGCCCAAAACCTTTATTTGATTGTGGTGTTGTCAAATGCTCACATACTGTAACCAATTACAAATATACTAAACTCTGGAAGACACTCACCCAGACTGCCTATCCCTCTCCTGATTTGGTCTTTTGTTTTTGTTTTGTAACAGAGTCTCAAATATCCCCCAGCTGGACTCAAACTCATTATACAGCTGAGGCTGACCTTGAACCCCTGATCCTCCTGCTTCAAAGAATTACAGGTGTGAGAGACCATACCTAATTTTCTGACTCCTGTCTTGCCAGCTAAGGGGATCCAACCAAGAGCTACCCCAATACTTGGGGTCCACCTAACCCTGCAATGATCACCTTTACTATTCCCACCTTCCCTGGGCAGCCAGGATCAAAACCTGAGCAGAGATTGTGGCAGCTGGCAGGACACAGGACTTGGCTCCCAAGACAAGTGCCTTTACCCACTGAGCCATGCCTGTGTTAAGTCTCATTCTGTACCCCAGGATGTATCTGAAATGAAAATCCTCCTGGCTCCATGGGTAAAAACTCTTGCCCATGGGCTTAAATGAAGCGAGTTCAATCCTCCAAATCCTACATAGTGGAAGAAAGCTGACTCGTCACTCTGGGGCGTTATCTTCAGACACTGGTACCATAGCGCGGCGCACGCACGCACATACACACACACACAGACACACACACACACCTCTCTCTCTCTCTCTCTCTCTCTCTCTCTCTCTCTCTCCAATATGACCAACTTCGAGCTTAATTCTGCTTAAATCTGTGACCTGGTGCCACTCTAGGCACAAGCTGGCTACAGACAAGGGCAAGAATGCCCTTCCGGAACTCAAACTGACCCTCCTAGCTGTCCTTCACTTGCTGGCCTCCCATTTTCCTCCCTGCCCAGGGTCCCTAAAGAGAGAAAAGCACATAACCTCCTCCCTTCTAATAGTTAGCACTTCAAAACTGTTCAAATGTATCCTCAACAGGATCTTCCCATGGTCTCAAATTATTACTTCCTTTTCTGTTTTGTCCTTTGTCCTGGGAATACAACCTAGGACTTAATACATGTGAGCCACACCCCAGCCCCTCACTGGGGGACTCTAGGCAGGGCTCTACCACTGAGCCATGTCCCAGCCCCTCACTTGGGTCACTGATTTATCCAAGACAATCAAGAATCTCTCCTGCAGTTGTCTACAAAAGTCCTAGCAGGACCTGGAGTTTTCTCACAAGCTTTTTGATCCCAGCACTCAGGAGGGCAAGAAGCAGAGGAATCTCTAAGCTGAAGTCCAGTCTATCTTAGTGGCACCGATAAGGCCCTGGGTTGGAATCCCCAACACAAACAAACCAAGCTTGGTCATCTCTTATGGTTTGAGTGTGTCTCTCCAAAATTCATGTTGGAACCTGATCTTCAATGCAATAGTATGTTGAGATGGGGCCTTTAAGAGACACCATGAGGGGGCTGGAGAGACGGTCCAGCAGTTAAGAGCACTGGCTGTGAATTTTCCATCCTTACAGATGTTCTTCCAAAGGACCCCGGTTCAATTTCCAGCACCCACATGGCAGCTCACACCTGGCTGTAACTCAGTTCCAGCAGATCTGACACCTTCATACAGAAATGCATGCCGGCAAAACACCAAAGTACATTAAATAAATAAATCTTTGAAAAAGGAGAAGGATGGGGCGGGAGAGTTGGCTCAGTGGTTAAGAGCATCGACTGCTCTTCCAGAGGACCTGAATTCAATTCCCAGGAACTACATAGTGGCTCACAAGCATTTGTAATGAGATCTGGTGCCCTCTTCTGTCATACAGGCAGACATGGACGCAGAACACTGTGTACTTAAGAGAGAGAGAGAGAGAGAGAGAGAGAGAGAGAGAGAGAGAGAGAGAGAGAGACTATGAGAGCTACCCTGATGACTCCTACAAAACTGCTTAGAGGTGTGTGTGTGTGTGTGTGTGTGTGTGTGTGTGTGTGTGTGTATGTGTGTGCACGCATGCACACAGGCACGCGTGCACCTGTTTTCCTGTTTTCCGTTCTGCAACCTGCTATGAGAGCACCAGAGATGCCGTCTTTGAAACAGAGACAGAAACCTCACCGTAAAACCTGCCAACATGAACTTAGACATCCTGGTCTCCAGCACTGTGAAAAATAAATTCCTGTTTCTTGGGGTCCATGCATACTTTGTATCCACGGCTTCCAGCGGAAATTCCATGGAAGCGATACAATGCGCCAGCTTCAGGCAAGACTGTACACAGTGACCCAGGGGAAGGATGGCAGAAAGCGGCATGTGGTTGTGTGCTTTTTATTTGTTTATTTTTGTTTATTTGCTTACTTGTTCGGAACTTGACATGTGAACCAAGAGAAGGCCTCAAAGTCCCAGAGAGCCACCTCCCTCTGCCGACCAAGTGCAGGCATGAAAGGCATCTACCACCACACCTCTTGGTTTTACTTATTATTATTATTATTGGAGGAGGGGGTGCTCCCAGAGTGTAAGTACGGAGTCTGAAGGACAATCTCGTGGAACTGGTCTCCTTCTCTTACCTTTGTGATGTAAGGACTGAATGCGGGTCTCCAGAGATGTACGGTGAGTGGCTTTACCCACTGAACTATCTTGCCTGGTATCTGCTTTGTTTTTTTTGTTTTGTTTTGTTTTTTTGGGTTTTTTGGTTTTTTTGGTTTTTTTTTGTTTTTTTTTTGTTCATTTTTCTTTTCTGGTCCTTCTAAATTTATAGATTTGCAGCAAGAGAGATGGCACAGTGGGTAAAGACTTCTGCTGCCAATACTAATGACCCGAGTTCCATCTCCGATACTTACTCGGTGGCAGGGAGTCCTCCTCGCCTCCTCCGCCCAGCCAGCGTCTCCACGGTTTCCTGCCTGTCGCTAGCAGGGGAGGGAACACATCCAACTGAATGTGTATCCCTTCCCCACCGTTTCACAGTCAAAATAACATGAGTCAAACCATCCCTCCGTGCAGGACCATCTGTATTTATGGTTGAAATGACAGTGCGACTGGGGTTTGTTTGGGAGAGTCTAGCAGAGGTGGGAGAAAGAGACATGGCCTGAAGTGAAATAAGAGATAAGTACTAGTGGGAACTCTGCCTCAGTGGTGATGCACAGCCGTCATTCCTGCACGCAGAAGACTGGCCCGCTCGGGAGGCTGTGAGTGTGTGTGTGTGTGTGTGTGTGTGTGTGTGTGAGAGAGAGAGAGAGAGAGAGAGAGAGAGAGAGTTGTGTGTGTGAGAGTGTGTGTGAGTGTGTTGTGTGAGAGTGTGTGTGAGTGTGTTGTGTGAGAGAGAGAGAGACAGAGAGACAGAGAGAGACAGAGACAGAGAGAGACAGAGATGTAAATGTAGTATAACAGAAATGTATGTTTGTGTGTGTGTGTGTGTGAGAGAGAGAGAGAGAGAGACAGAGAGACAGAGAGACAGAGCTTCATATATGTGGCTTTCATTCCACCACGTGGGTCCCCGGGGTGGAAACTCAGATCTTCAGGTAGCACCAAGCACCTTTTCCTGATGAACCATCTCAACCGCCCAGTATTTTAATGATTTAGGATCCCTGTTACACACAGCACTAAACTGATTCATCAGACAAGGTCTCAAGCCCAGAATAGCCACAAACTTGAACTCCTTATCTTCCTTCATCTGCTTCCTAAGAGCTCAAAACAACAGGTGGACACCACTGTGCCAGACTTTTTCTAAATCTCGGTTTTTTTGCTTTTTTGTTTTGTTTTGTTTGTTTTTGGTTCTGGTGTTTTGAAATAGGGTTTCTCTGTATTTCTTTGGAGCCTGTCCTGGAACTTGCTGTGTAGACCAGGCTGGACTCAAACTCACAGAGATCCACGTGCCTCTGCCTCCCAAGTGCTGGGACTAAAGGCGTGTGCCAGCAACGCCCAGCTTTAATTCTCAGTTTTATGAGACAGGGTTCTGCTATGGCGCTCAGCTTGGTCTAGAAGTCACTATTCGGCTAAGCTGGCTTTGAACGTGCAATCTTCTACTGAGCTCCTGCGTGTTGCTAAAGCTGCAGGCTTGAGCCACCGAACCCATTCTAACTTTTGTAGCATACAATCGTAGGGCGATGAAACACCACAACCAAAAGCAACCCAGGGCCTGGGGAGCCCTCATACAATCTAAAGGTGAACTAGCACAGAGACAAAATATCCGGTGCACAGGAAGAGGCAGGGCCTGGAGAGGCGGCTCAGCAGTTAAACGTCCTGACTGCTCTTCCGGAAGACCCAGGTTCCATTCCCAGCACCCACACAGTGATGTACAACCATCTCTAACTCTGGTTCCAGGGATCCGATGTCCCCCTTCTGCTCTCCTCGGGTAGAAATGATGCAAAGAGATACACACAGGAACCCACACGTACACGTAAAATAGTATTTTTTGAAAAATGAAATTCAGTTGGGCATCGTGGCACACACCTTTAATTTCAGACCTTCAATCGGGAGGCAGAGGCAGGTGGGTCTCAATGAATCTGAGGCCAGTATGGCCCATACAGTCCTTATGTCAAACAGAGGAAAGAAAAAGGAACAGTCGGTGGGCAGGTGTTTACACACTCACAGAGGCTAGAACAGCAGCACGCAGAGTTTAACTGCTAAACATTGAAATGAGACCATGGACTTGAAGCTGTCTGGGGGACAGGACATTACAAAGACTAGCATTGGAGTATTTCTCTGGCTTGATCTTGCTAGGTTAAATCCAGGGTCTCTGAAGGCTAAGCAAGGACTCTGACACTGAGACTTCAGCAGGCGAGGGCATGAGTGTGCCGGCACACGCACACACACACACTCATGGTGTGGGGGCCAAGAGAGTGTAAAAGAGAGACTCACACAGCCTAAACTGGCCTTGTTTGCTATGTAACCAAGGATAACCACTGTGGTGCTTTAGAATAAGGATGGTCCCCACAAACTGGGCAATGGTGGCACACGCCTTTAATCCTAGCACTCGGTAAGCAGAGGCGGGCGGATCTCTGTGAGTTTGAGGCCAGCAGGCTCCAAAGCTACACAGAGCAGCCCTGTCTCCAAAAAAAAAAAAAAAAAAAAAAAAAAGAATGCTCCCCCATGGGCTCATATATTCGAATACTTAGAATACTTAGTCACCAGAGAGTAGAGCTCTTTGATAGGACTAGAAGGATTAGTTGGTGTGTCGTGGGGGTGGAGGAGATAGGCAGAATTTTAAGGTTTCAAAGGCCGCTTGAGGATCAGGGTGTAGCTCTTAGCTCCTTCTGCAGCACGATGTCTGCCTGATGTCATACTCCCTGCCATGGTGACAATGGACTAGACCTCTGTAAGCCAGCCCCCCCCCATTAAATGCTTTCTTTTGGAAGAGTTGCTTTGGTCACGGTGTCTCTTCACAGCAATGTAAGACAGAGGTGGGTACCAGGGAGAGACATTGCTGTGACAGACCTGATTAAAAGAGACCCCACACACAGTGGGGGCTTCCTCCCAGACCCCACACACAGTGGCGGCTTCCTCCCAGACCCCACACACAGTGGGGGCTTCCTCCCAGACCCCGGATTAGACACCAACCACACCCAAACACCTGTTTTCACAGAGGTCCTGTTTTAATTGGGGAAGAAAATTTAAAGTGGCTGCTTTCTGACTCAGGCAGCAAATGACTGATGGGAGATGTCATTCTGTAAATATGTCTCTCGTATTGGTTAATGAATAAAGCACTGTTGGCCAATAGAAAAGCAAGATAGGCGGGACTAGGAGACCAGGAGGAGAGGAAGAGGTAGGGAGGAGATTCAACGTGTAGGGCCTCTCCAGTAACATAAGACCACGTGGAAATACTTAGATTAATAGAAATGGGTTAATATTTAAGACAGAGCTAGCCAATAAGAAACTAATAACTGGCCAACAGCACTTATATCTAATACAGCGTCTCTGTGTGTTATTTGGGACCAAATCAGTGGTGGGGCAGGCCAGCAGGAAAACCAGTTCATAACAAAACGGCGCCCAACGTGGGGCACGAACCCACGGCCCTGAGATTAAGAATCTCATGCTCTACCGACTGTTCTACACCCCCAATGGGCGCCATCAGTGCCACAGATTTGGACAGAGTGAATGCCTCACTACAAATGACCTTGCGGGTGTAATTTTAAGAGAAGGGGAGGGGAGGTCTGTGTTAGAATGGGCTAGGATGTAATAGTCAAGGAGACAGAGGATGCAGGACAAGGGGAAGGGGACAAGGGACTGCCTCTGGATGGCAGGAGACAGGTGTGGCGCATAGGCAAATGGTGGTTTATAAAAGTAAAAGGGAGGAACTTGTGTTAGGATACGGTACTTAATAATAATCGGGCGTGTTAATTAGGGCAGCCCATGGGGGCTTCTGCTTACTGGACTTCAATACTTTGATACCTGGACCTTGGTAGTCAGTCTCAGGAGGAGGAAATGAAGGAGCAGACCCTGGAGGCAGCTTTAGGAATGTAATTTAATGGTTTTTAGCAAGGCAAGAGAGTAGGGGGAAGGGCAACCTCTGCCAGTGTTGCTCTTTTGCTACAATTATTGCCTAAGAAACACAAACACCAGACTCTGCGCCCACCCGCAGTTTATTGGTAGGGAGGAGAGAAAGGGAGGTGGGGAGAGAGAGCAAGGCAAGAGAAGAGAGAGAGGGGAGCAAGAGAGGGGGGGAGCAAGAGAGGGGGAAGAGAAAGAGAGAGGGCGCTTGCTTTAAAAGGGAAACTTGCGCATGCGTAACTGAGTCCTCTGCGTAGTAAAGCGGAGCAGTCAAGTAGGTCGTGCCATAGTGAAGACGTGGCCATGAGCATCCCGCCCATCATCAGGGGTGGGGTCAGCAGACCGCTGGGTTCCAACAGCCCGAGTCTCATGTTCGAGTGGGCTAGGGTCCCTTCACTGATGATGCTGTTGTTGGAGGAATATGGACTTTGGGACTTTGGACTAGAAAGTGCTTGGACTCTTTAAGTGGGGCTTAACGGGCCATCCTAGTAGAAGCATAGATGGCAGTGCTAAGGGACGTGTGAACTGTGGTGGCATCGACAGAAGTTCTGTCCCTCCTGCCTGCAGCCATTCAGTCCCAAGTAAGCACACTGAGGCTTATATTAATGATAGACTGTTTGGCCAATGGCCCAGGCTTCTTATGGGCTAGCTCTCTCTTAATTATTAACCCATTTTTATTAATCTGTGGATCTCCACATGGCTTTGGCCTTTACCAGTGATGCTAGAGCCTCTTGCTTTCTTGGCAGCTACATGGTATCTCTGGCAACCCACCCTCTGCATTCCTCTTCCTGGTATATTCTCCTCATCTGGTAGCCCTGCACATAGTCCCTGCCTGGCTACATCCTGTTTTATTCATTAACCAATAAGAGAAACATATACTCACAACATACAGAAGGACATTCCCCCCACATGGTGACTGGGTCAAAACCAGAGGGAGGGCAGGAAAGCTAGTAAGTGGCCTAAAGACTATTTTTGTGATGTTCTTGATAAAGAGTGTGGCTCCTTTTTTTTTTTTTTTTTTTTTTTTTTTTTTGCCCTGGTCCTAACAAGCTGCTTGGAGCTAACTTGAAGAGTTTTGGATTAATGGTGTTGGCAGAGGAGAATTCAAGACAGCCTAGTATTGGCCGCGTCACGCGGGTATTAATGATCACTCTCAATGCTATCTATATGAAAAGGAGCAAGCTGGACAAAGAGAAATATAAAATGTACAGTTTGAGGCGAAAAGGGGAGCTGGGAAATGTAACAGAGCTAAGTCCAATGCTAGAGAAGATAAAAGTTTAGGACACGCACACACAGATGCAAGTGACATAAAGGGAGAGATGACCTCAGGACAAGACCCCACCAAGATGAGCTTCCAATTGGAGGAAAGGAATTCAAGAAAAGCTTAAGCGGGAGCTGGAGAGATGGCTGCCCTTCCAGGCGACCAGAGTTTGGCCCCCACCAACCACATGGTGGCTCGCAGCCACCTAGAATGAGATCCCATCCCTCTTCTGGCATGAAGGTGTACATGCAGACAGAGCACTCACATATCTAAAATAAATATGTAAATCTTAAAAAAGAAAAACTTAAACAGTGAAGGAAAGTTCCAGCCACAGAAAGGAGGGGGCCCGAGTTCCAGCCCCATCGAGCAGCAGAACTTGGCGGCTTTGGCCACGTGGGTCTGGCTTTGGAGTTAAGAATACAAGAAAGGAGTTGTAGCAACTCCCTCTGCAGCTAAGGAAAAGCTACGGAAGGGAAGCATGTGTCAGAGGTGTCCCTGCATGGAGGGCCAGCGAAGCCCTTGCCTGAAGCTGTGACGGTGACGCCTGGAGTGCCGTGGAGAACCCAAGATGCCAGAGCTGCGCCAGAGCTGCCGAGGAGAGCCGTTACCGGGGTGGAGCCTGAGAGAAGTGCGTTGTAGTCAACGAAGGTGAAAGGAGCTGGAGACCTGAAGAGCGCCGTGACGTCAGCCGTGGAGATGCAGAGTTTGGCATTTGCCCAGCTGGTTTTCGGACTTGCTTTGGTCCAGTACTTCCTCACCATGCTCCGTTTCCCATCATTTTAGAATGGTAATCTATATTACCATTGTGTGCTGGGAATACATGATCTGCTTTCTGATTTTACCGGGGATTACAGTGAAGACATTGTCATGAGTCTCAGGAGGGGCTTGGAGCTTTGCACTTTTAAACACTGTTGAGACTATGATAGACTACGGGGGCCTTTGAAGTAAGGATGAATGCACTTTGGCATTACGATATGGCTACAGGCCTGTGGTGGGGTGGTAGGATGTGGTGGTTTGAGTAAGAATGGTCCCCCATGGGCCCACATATTTGAATGCTTAGTCACTAGGGGTGAAACTGTTTGCCAGAACCGTGAGGAGTAGGCGGTATGACCTTGTGGGAGGAAGTATGTTACTGGAAGTAGATTTGAGGTCTCAAAAGCGGGTGCCCTGCCCGGTCTCTGCAGTCTGCAGATCAGGGTGTGGCTCTCAGCCACTGCCCCACGCCTGCCTGCCACCTTACTCATCACCATGATGATAGTGGACTAAGGCTCTGAAACTGTAAGCCGGCCCCCAATTAAATGCTTCCTTTAGTAAGCATTGGTCATGGCCGTCTGTTTACAGCAACAGAACAGACCAAGGCAGTGCCATTCCCCAGTGGCTAAGTACTCAAACATATAAGCCCACGGGGGCTGTTCAAACCCACCATCAGCAAGCTCATCTTCCCCCACCCCAGGCAGTCGCTCTACCAGTGGAGCTGTGTCCTCAGCCTAGTTAACTTTTTATTTTCATTCCAGACGGGATCGCCTGCAACACAACGTGTAGCCGAGGATGACCTTGAACTCCTGATCCTCCTCTCCCCTCCCTGTCCCCCCAGCACTGGAATTATCAATGTGTGCCACCGAATCTGACTTATCAACACCTTTGCAAGAACTTAAGACCACATTTCTTTATGTATTTATTTGGAAACAGACACGTGCCACTGTGCTGTGATGACAGAGCACAGCTTTTGGGAGTTGGCTTTCTCCTCCTGACATGTGGGTCCTGGGGATGGAACACAGGTCTTCAAGCTTGGAGAAAAACTCTTTGGCCACTGTGACATTTCACTGGGCCTTAACGTTTTTTACAAAGAACCATATAGCTTGAACATGGTAGCATATGCCCTTAATCCCAGTACCCGGGAGGAGGCAGAGGCAGGTGGATCTCTGTGAGTTCAAGGCCAGCCAGGGCTACACAGAGAAATCCTATCTCCAAAAGCCAAATATATAAGATAGATAGAGATATGGCTATATTGGTGTACACCTGTAGTCTAGGAGTTTGAGAGACTGAGGCAGGAGAATCACCAATTAAGGCCAACCTGAGCTATACAGTGAGATCCAGGCTTAAAAAAAAAAATTAGCTGGCAATAGTGGCTCTCACCTTTAATCCCAGGACTGGGGAAGCGGGGGTACTAGGATGTGAATTCAAGGCCAGCCTGATCTATAGAGTGGTTTCCAGGATGGCCAGAGCTACACAGAGAAACTGTCTCCAAAAAAAACAAGCAAACAAATAAAAAAACCAGTAAACACATTAATTAATAAATTAAATAATAAGCTCTGGTTGTGGTTGGATGATTCTTGGAACTTGAGTCTCCATTTATACCCATCAGGAAAGCGGGTGTAATTCTCTTAAGGGAACTTTTCCTTAGCCTTGGGAAGGTTTGTGATCCTCACCCAACCCACCTGTCTGAAACCGCCTTCATCTGTTTTCTAGCCAGGGGGGTCAGACTGGAGACAGCTCAGAAGTAAACAGGCGGCAGACCCCTGCAGGGCGAGCGCTTGGGTACATAACCCTACACAGTAAACACCAGGCTGGGCATTTTCTCGTCAGTTTCGCTGCGGGCTCTTTCCTGTCTATACCACCCAAGTCTGGGCTTATCTAAAGAGCTGCCTGCAAACATCCAAAGAAAATAAATAAATAAACATCAGCCAGGGGCCCAGGGAAAAGGCTGCCATAGCTAAGTAACAATGCGAGACTGAAACCAGGAAAATAAATAAGGTGGGCAGGCTCTGCGGATGAACTGGCCAAACAATAGCAATAGTGGCTGTGGTGTTCCGCAAACGTGCCGTTCCTTACAGACGCTCAAACCAAGAGATCGTGGTCAAGGCTCATCAACCCGCAACAACATAGACACTAAAAGTCGCGTCATGACTGTTTTTCCTTGTTTTGAAACGTGTGTGTGTGTGTGTGTGTGTGTGTGTGTGTGTGTGTATGCCTGCATGCACAGACACAAACACACACACACACACACACACACACACACACTCACACACACACACTCGCTGCCTAATAAATGCCTTGCAGACCAGCCTGGCTTCAAGCTCAGAGAGCCACCTGCCTCTGCCTCATATATATGTGTGTATGTATGTATGTATGTTTTGGATTTGAACTTATGACCCTCCGGCCTCAGCCTCCCCCGACCATGTTTCCATTTCTGCTGTATTATCCAGAGCCTGTTCTAGGCCCCTCATCAGAAGCCTTGCTCTCCCATAGGGCAGCCAGTGTGTCTCTTTTGTCTGGGAGGTTGAAATACTGCTGGCATCATTCTGTGTGGGAAGCCGGCGTCTCAGGCATCCTCTCATTGCAGTTCCCGGGACTCAGTGTGCATCTACACCAGGCAAGCCTCACCCAGCTCCCCCTATTCTCTTGACCTGAGATGGTGCCTCACTCTGTAGGCCATGCTGCCTTTAAACTTGCAGCAATCCCCCTGCCTCTGCTAGGATGACTGCACCTCCTTGCTCATCTATTTTGACCACGTTCCACATGGGGCTTCATGGGATGAAGATGACTCAGGGTTTGGGTCCCAGCTCTCCACTTAGCTTTAACCAACCCCTCAGCCTCTCTGAAGCCCTCCCTGAGCTCATCTGTACAATGGGATGGAGACAGTGTTTTCAGCTTCTTAATTGTAGGCAAGACATCAAACCCAAAAGCTTTCGGAGAGCTAGGATTGTGAACAGTCACCCTGCTTAGCTACAATGAGACTTTAAGGTTAGTTTTATTGTTTGTTTATTTGGTTTATTTATTCGTTTATTTATTTGGGGTTTTTTTTGAGGCAGGGTTTCTCTGTGCAGCCCTGACCACCCTAGAATTCTGTAGACCAGGCTGGCCTAGAACTCACAGGAATCCGCCTGTCTCTTCCTCTGGAGTGCTGGGATTAAAGGCGTGCACCACCATGCCTGGCTTACAGTGGGTTGCATACCAGGCATCCCAAACAACAGGCATGGTGGTGTGCACCTGTAACCCCAGGCCTTGGTAAGTACAGGCAAGAGGATCAGAAGTTCGAAGTTGTCCTCCACTGCACAGAGATCAAGGCCAGCCTGGGCTACAGGAGATCTTGCCTCAAAGATAAACACATTGACGGTTGGGTTTAGTTCAATGGTAGAGTGCTTGCCTAGCAAGCTCAAGGCCCTGGGTTTGGTCCTTATGTGGGGCTGGGGGGGGGGTTGGAGATCAGAAACAACACACACACTCACACACACTCTCACACACTCACTCACACACATACATACACACACTCACTCTCACACACTCACACACACACACACACACACACACACACACACACACACATACACGTGTCAGTCCCTCAGTCCCAATTCTGCTATCTCCCCAGTTTGTGACTCGGGTGTCTCCGAGCCTCCTGTCCCCTGTGACTCCTTGGCTGGCAGTGGCCTTTGAAGACTCACGTAGCACCAGGCACCGTAAGCACCGGTTCGCACTTGTTTGGGCCCAGCTTTTCCACGCTGTGTGACTGAACCTCAGCTAGTGGTCTGTAGTACAGGATCATAGCTGTGCTCCCTCATGGACTTGTGAGGGTTAAATCAGGCCCACCGTTTGGTAACTGTAACGCAGTGTGTGACAGTAAGGGTTAACAAGGATAAAGGGGCTTGTCTCCAAGCCTGACCACCTGAGTTCAGTCCTCAGGAGCCACATAGTGGAAAGAGAAGTGAATTCTGAAAGCTGTCCTCTGACCTGATGCTGCAGTACAGGCACCCACACACATCCAACACACACGCATATACAACATACATCAGCACACAACATAACACACATATACAACACATACACATTACAATACATACGCAACACATATATACAATACACATCACACACATATTACACACTTACACGACACACACATACAACACAAAACATACACATACAATACAACCACCATATATGACACACACAACATGTGCATATACAACATACATAAACACATATATACATACAACATACACACATATACACATTACAATGCACACACATACAACACACATACACAACATACAACCATATAGGACACACACACACACAAACATTGAGAATACTAGGTCCATGAGCCCAGTGCCTCACGCCTGTCACTCCAGCATTCGGAATTGAGGCAGAGTTCCAGGCCAGCCCAGGCTACATCTCAAAAAACCAAAAATAATTTCTAAAGACAATTCTAGGAATACATCCTGGAGTGGGGCTGTACATTTTGTTTTGTTTGTTTGTTTTTTTTCTTTAAGATTATCTTTACTATTTCTATTTTTTATTTTATTTATTTATTTAAGCATGTATTTATTTATTTGTTTTTTCAAGACAAAGTTTCTCTGTATAATAATTCTGGCTGTCCTGGAACTCGCTCTGTAGACCAGGCTGGCCCTGAACTCACTGAGATCCACCTGCCTCTGCCTCCCAAGTGCTGGGATTTAAAAAGATGTGTGCCACCACCACCCGGATCTAATTTTTTTTTTTAAATGTGCACATGAGTGATGTACGCATGTGTGTATGGATGTGCGTGTGCCTCCTTGATTTTTGTGCACCACATATATGCAGGTGCCCAGAGAGGCCAGAAGAGGGTTTTGGATCCCCTGGAGTGGGAGTTACAGGCAGTTGTGAGCTGCCCAACGTGGGTGCTGGGAGCCCAACTTAGGTCCTTTGTAAAAGCGCTAAGTGCTCTCCCAACAGTTCAGCCATTTCTCCAGCCTTCGCCAGTATTTTTCACTATGCATCTCTATATGCACACGAGTGCAGGTACCACAGAGGTCACTGGAGTTACAGGTGGTTGTGAGCTGCCTGACCTTGGAGCTGGGAACCAAACTTGGATCTTATGCAGGAACATTAAGCACCCTTAACTGCTGAGCCAACTCTGGCCCCTGTCAGCTGAGGCAGAAACTAAGATGGGGAGGCTGGTCTCAAACTGGCTACAAGTAGCTAAGACTGGCTTTGAACTCCTGATCCTCACTGTCCCACCTCGCAAGTGTGGGGATTACAGGCAAAGCCCCTGAGACTCAAGCATGCCAGATGAGGCCAACCCAGCCCAGTGTGTTTGTCATCATGCTCAAGACTGAAGCAGGACACAGAGCCGAAAGCCAAAAGCAAAGGGGCCTGAGGAGCCCCACTCCCAGGACTATGTAACAAGATCTCACTGTTTCAAAAACAGAAACAGACACAAACGTTACCAAACATCAACAAAACCCCACATGGGCCAGTGCTATAGCTCGGCCCGGCTTATTACCAAGCTTGATGACCTGAGTTTGGTCCCTGGAATCCATCTGGGGGAGGAGCCTCCCGAAGTTGTCCTCCGATCTCCACAGGTAAGCTGTGGCATGTCCCCCACTAAATACAGGTAATAAAAAATTAAGCTGGGCATGGTGGCACACGCCTTTAGTCCTAGCACCCGGGGAGGTAGATTCTGAATTTGAGGCCAGCCTGGTCTACATAGCGAGCAGGGATGCATAGTGACACTTTACCTCCATACACAAAACAAACAAGGGTGGTGGTGGCGCACGCCTTTAGTCCCAGCACTCGGGAGGCAGAGGCAGGCGGATCTCTGTGAGTTCGAGTCCAGCCTGGTCTACAGAGTGAGCTCTAGGACAGGCTCCAAGGCTACAGAGAAACCCTGTTTTGAAAAACGAACAAAACAAAACAAAAAAATTAAGTCAAATCATAAGGTTCTGGATGATTCTGAGGGAGGGGAGGAGGGAAGAAGGAAGTGAGAATGAGCAACAGACATAAGCAAAGCCCTCAACTTAGCAGGAGGGGAACTGAGGCCCATGGGCTAGGTGGTCCTTTCCAGAAAACAGAGTTCCTTGGAGGAGGGGCAACCTGGAAATAAGCTGCTTCCAGTCTCCCTGGGAGACTGGTGCTGGCCAAGACTCCTGGGCCGGAAGTGGGCCCTTTAACGCTAAGCTCCACCTTTGCTTAGAATGGGCTCTAGGGGAGTATTTATAAGGGGGTGTGCCTCCTCTCTGCTCCACAAACAACCTGCTGCTCCTGCCCTCTGACCTCACGGTCTCCTGGCCCCCCCAGTCCCTCCCCAGTTCCCACAGCCACCGGCCACATAGAGGTGTCATGGACCTACCACCCTTTGACATGTGGAAGGACTACTTCAACCTGAGCCAGATGATCCTGGCGATAATCCATGGCCGGAGCCAAAGACTGGAGGATGAAGGGGCTGAGGTGCCTGCCCTCGGGCAGGAGAGGAGTGAGCAGGGGGTCTCCAGGAACCTGGCTTCTCTGTGCAACTTCTGCAAGCACAATGGAGAGTCTCGTCACGTCTACGCCTCACACAAGCTCAAGACCTCTGAAGGCGTGGTGGTGTGCCCCATCCTGAGGCATTACGTGTGTCCTCTGTGCGGGGCCACCGGGGACCAGGCTCACACACTCAAGTACTGCCCACTAAACAGCAACCAGCAGTCTCTCTACCGTCGTGGTGGGCGAAACTCCGCCGGACGCAAAGTCAAGCGTTAAGTAAGACCCATGAGGTGCCCAGCACCCACACTCCCCAACCCTCCTTGCTCTGACCCTGATACCCTCCCCTTTGCTCACCCAGCCCTATGGGGTCCCCAGGTCCCACTGTTCTCTGAACCTTTAGGATCCTGAAACATTGGGGGTTGCTGGCAGCCCGGTCCACCTGTCTCAGAGATTCCTGGCACTGAGGGTTGTTCTCCAAGGATGCTGCGTCTTGGTGGCTTCTTTTGGATTGTGACAGCCTGCTGATGACACTTAAGAGAGCCTCGTTGACTTCTCAGAGCCCCGGTAAAGATCCCTTGGGGGAACCCTTGGACTCTCCACCCTACAGAATCCCACTGTGCCAGTCTTCAGAATCCTGGGACAGTGCCAGAGACTGGCTGGGGCCATCACTATCAGGAACTTGACGTTCGCACTACTGACTGTGAGATCATCTGTCTCCGTCTTCTTCAGCATCTGCAGACTCGGGTTTCTCCGTGGGACCATTCTAGTTCAACCCTCAGTTCCTTGAACACGCCTGTCCAGCAGGAACCAGAGGAGGGTCAGGACCCTCTCGGAAGACTGCAGGACCTTTGTAGCTTCAGGCTGCCTCAAGTGAGCTGAAGCCTACCGCTCCTCCTACTTTATTCCCGTCTCACTTCTGCCTGTCCCCAACCCCAATCACCGACGGATCCTCCCCCCCACGAGAGACGTATCTCGCTGCCAATCCCAATCTTGTTACTTGAGGGTTTTGTTGAGTCTGTGTGAGTACCACAGTCAAAGAGCCTGAGACCCCGGTGGGAACATGGTGACTGCTTTGATTTGAATTTTAGGGTCAAAGAAGAACTCTGGTAGGGTTTTAAGTTATTTAGGAGTTGGGCTTGGAGGTGGGGTGAGGATATATGGGTGGAGCTGTGGTGAATAAAGAGTTTTAGAGTTAGGTTTGAGATCCTGGTGTCCGCAGTCTTTGAACTTGGTTGGCCCACTTAGTGGGCTGTGCCTTTGGGTACGGGGGGGGGGGGGGGGAAGGGCACTGCAGGCTGCATTTGCCTGAAACCTTGGGAATGTCAGGAGGGGAAGGAAAGGATCCAGAACTACACCCAGGTCCTCCAACACGGGTTGTCTGGCTGGGACAGGTTTCTAAATACTTCTCAGGATCCACCAGACACTGATTTTTGTTTTTTAATTAATTATTTTTTTTTTTTTTTGAGACAGGGTTTCTCTGTATTGTGTTGGAACCTGTCCTAGAACTAACTCTATAGACTAGGATGGCCTCGAACTCACAGAGATCCACCTGCCTCTGCCTCCCGAGTGCTGGGACTAAATGTGTGCGCCACCAACACCCGTCTTGTTTTGTAATTTTTAAAAACCTGTGGGGAGCTGGGCAGTGAGCTCCAGGACAGCCAGGACTATACAGAGAAACCTTGACTCAACAAACAAGCAAACCGGAAAGGCCAGGCATGGTGGCCTTCAATTCCAGCACTCAGGAGGCAGAAACAGGTGGATCTCTGAGTTCCAGACCAGCCTGGTCTGCAGAATGAGTTCCAGGCCAGGGCTATGTAGGTAAACTCTGTCTCAAAAACAAAACCAAAACCAAAAGAGAAACCGCATAGGGTGAGGGCAGGGTTACACCATCCAGGTGGTAGTTAGATGATAATTCGAGGGAATCCACTCTGTCCTTCTACCACGTGGGTCCCGGGGATTTAACTCATATCTCAGGGTTAGTGGCAAGCATCTTTCACCCAACGAGCCATCTCTCTTGCCCAGTAAGTCTTTTCCCTTCTTCCGTTTTCTCTCTCCTGTTCCCTGGAGATTGAACTTAGGAATCTACAGCTCTAATAACCAGGTATTCCCCTCTTGCCTTATTAGACAGAAGACCACCAGGTCTTCTGATATTTTAAACTTTGGGCTCCCAAACCCCGTTACAAAACTGTTTTTTTTTTTAAAAAAGTATAAAGCAGCCACGTGGTCTCACACAAGCCTTTAATCCCAGCACTAGAATGGCAGAGACAGGCAGATCTCAACCTGTGAATTCAAGGCCTGGCTGATCTACAAAGCAAGTTCAGGACAGCCAGAGTTATTACACAGAGAAACCCTGTTCCTGAAAATCAACACACACACACACACCACACTTTCCAGAGCGTTATTCCAGCCCTCAGAAAGCAGGAGCAGGTGGATCCAGCTGTAAGGGAGCTCCCACCTTCTTTGGCATCCAAGGCACCACCACCCACACATATACAAACAATTAAAACTTAAGCCTTCTTCCCCCCTTTTTTTCTGTGCATGGGTGTTTTGCCTGAGTGTCTGTGCACCACGTGCACGACTGGTGCCAGCAGAGACCAGAAGAGGGCATCAGACAGAAACCCAAACTCAGGTCCTCATGCGAGAGCTCTGAACTACTAATCTATCTCTTCAGCCCCTCCCCCTCCTCTTTTCGTAATACTCGTCACCTTTTCGTTAAGTGTGGTGGTGGCATATACCTTGTCCTCCTAAGTATTCTGGCGACTGCTGCAAGAGTACTATTGCAAGTTCAGTGCCAGCCTGGGATACTTAGAGACATGCCCTCAAAAATAACTTTTGGAAGTGAGCGCAAAGGGAACGTAGTTTTGCCTTTTATATGGGTAGCACCTTGAGCTATGTGGGCGCTCATAAATAGCTGTCGGAAAAATGACGCTAGTTTTCTCAATGACCTTGCAAGTGCTGGCACTGAAAACAAAAATTCACAAGGCTTAAACTCTGTCATCCAGTCATTCAGTTCATCCCTGCTCCGCGCTTTTGATTAAAATGGGCCATAGCCAAGACCGTCGTCCGCGCCCTCCAAGAAACTCCAGCCTTTGAACTCCCTTTCCTAACGGTGACGTCAAAACGGGAACCGAGGGCTTCCCAGGCGTGATTGGGAGGTTGCTGGGTTGCTATAGTTACCACCTCTGCATGGGCGGGGAATATCTCCAGGGTGCCCCGCCCCAATCCGTAGGAGGTAGTTCCCGAGCGAACCAACGCGGGGGCGTGATTGGGCGTGGGCGAGGTTTCCTAACGCCCCCATCTCCACCCACGTAGTTGTCATGGAAACTAAACTTTACTCCCTCCCCATCGTTCCTTCCATTTTCTCTAACAAAAAAGACTTTTCGCTTAGCGGAAAGAGTAGGCTAGGGGACTCCCCCAATAGAGAAACTCCACTCTGTTCTTGAGCTCTCTCCAGCATCTTTCCTTCCTCAGCTGCGACCACACGGATTGAGCCCTGGGTACCCCGCGGGCAAGGCACCAGCGACACGCATGCGCGCTATAGGTTTACACATGCGCAATTGGGCAGGAGATGCCCAGGTAACCTAGCGCAATGCTAAGTGTGCGGCTGCGCTGCCGTGTCCTTCTGGAGAAGCCAAGAAGGCGATGATCAGTTCTGCGCTTGCGCCATGCAGAGAGCCTAGGCGCAGAGAACGCAGCCCTGGCTCTCAGGGTGTCTGGAGACAGCGTTCGCCCAGCGCGCATGCGCCTTGGCTGTCGATGCTACTGGGGGCGGGGCCCAGAGGGGGAGGGAGAGGTAGGGGGGAGGGAAGAGGCTGCAGAAGCCGAAGCCCTGACCCACCGGCAGGCAGGGGCTGCGGCGGCGCGGGTGAGTGACCCACGGCCCAACTGGGTTCCCATCGTCTGCGCTCCATCACTCTTCCTGGAGTCCCAAAGAGCTTCGGGGAGTCCCTCCTCTTATCTAGGACCCCCGTTATCTCCAGAGCTCCCCTTCATCCCAGGCATTCCCAGCACCCCCACAATCCTTGCAGATCCTCAGCCCTAATATTTTATCGTCTTACCTAGAGGACCCCATCTCACCTTTATTCCTGAACATCCTCACTCAGGGACCATAAAACATACACCCCACTGCCCTGGGAGCCCCCCAGCGCTCCCCTCTGATCTGTATGCCCCCTGTCTACTGCATTGCCCGGCTGGCATCACTTCAAAGCCTCATGCGTGTTCGACCCCCGGGGCATCCCGATTCTCTTTCCCCTTCCTGTTCCCATGCGCCCCCGTTCTCCTGTAACTCCTGCAGCGAGCGACACCCTTCTCCCTACCACTTTTGCTCATTTCCCTCCATCCTTCCAGACTGTCCCCCAACACCCATCAACTCCTCCGTGAGGCGTTCGGCGGCCGCGTGAAGCGCAAGATGGGCACTGGGCGGGTGTCACCTACGAGCAAGCACCTCTGATTGCACTCAGCAGCTCGCCCGCCGCTCCCACCACTACTTTTTGCACAGAGGACCGGAGGAGCCCGTGTCGGGGCGACACGGGGACACCGAGCCCCCGCCAGCGCTGTTCACCCTTTGCCCGCAGAGCCGGCGCCCCCCATGCGCCAGGCAGCCGATCGGTGGCGTCTGGGGGCACCATGGCCTCGGCGACCGCGGCAGCGGCTCCGGGCGAAGCGGAGGAGACCACCCGGCTCCGCAAGCCGCGGTTCTCCTTCGAGGAGAACCAGATCCTGATTCGAGAGGTGCGCGCCCACTACCCTCAGCTCTACGGCTCGCAGAACCGTCGGGTGAGCGTGGCCGAGCGGCGGCGAGTGTGGGACAGCATCGCCAGCAAGATCAATGGCATCACCAGCTGGAAGCGCACCGGCCAGGAGGTCCAAAAGCGTTGGAACGACTTCAAGCGCCGCACCAAGGAGAAGCTGGCCCGAGTGCCGCACTCCACGCAGGGCGCGGGGCCCGCCGCCGAGGACACCTTCTCCACGGAAGAGGAGACTATTTTCGCCATCCTGGGGCCGGGTGTGGCGGGGCCCGGGGCTGGCGCTGGGGCTGAGGAATCCCCAGCAGCCGCCTCTTCCCAGGCGCAAGCTCCGTCCGCGGGTACGCAACGGTATGTTTTGTCGGAGGACCGAAGGCAGGATCGACGGGCGGGTGAGTCCCAAAGCCACTCCTTTTAACAACTGCAAACACTTGTAAAGCCTACTGTACGCAGTTCACGCCCAGATCCCTGGGGCGTGTTCATCACATTCCGCTAGAATCTGTGGGAGGTGGGTGTTGTCGCCTCCGTTTTAGAGCTGGGGCGATAAGGTCAGAGAAAGGATATGATTTAGACTTGGTGGCAACGGGCCTGTAATTCTAGCGCTTGGGAGGCGAAGGTAGAAGAAAAAGAAATTCAAGGTTAGCCCGTGCCTCGGGGGACCTGGTTCAAAGAAGGGCCATCTGTGGGTGCCCAGTTGGTAGTGTTTTCCTAGCTTGCAGGGCTTCCTGGGTCGGATCCCCGGACACTGCATAGATCCCTGTGGTGGCACCTTACAGCAATCCTAACACCTTGAAGTTGGTGACAGAAGACCAAGGTTATCCTTGTGAGTTAAAGGCAAATCCGAGCCCTGTGGGACCCCATCTCTCCAAAAATAATAGTGACTTAGAAGACAGAAAAGAAAATGGATTGTCTCTGGTGGATGGACAGCCACTTGGTAATTGCCAGAGGTAGGCATGGAAGCAGCCCTAGAGACCCTGGCTCAGGGTCTGTGTCTGGGATATGTCATCAGCAGCCAGGCAAGGTTTCAGTAGGTGGGGCTGGCCTCTCCTCCCAGTTCCCTTGGAGGCTGAGGCAGGAGGATCGGGACCTCAGTGCCTGCCTGGGGCTGCAGCGTGAATTCAATAGCAGTCTGGGAATCTTTCGGAGACCCTGCACCAAAACAAAAGCAGAGAGAGCGCAGGTTACCGCCAGAGCACTTGGCCCGCATGCATGGGCTCTAGAGTTCATTTCCAGCCCTGAAATAAAGGAAGGCTGCAGGGCATTGCCTAGAGGCAGAGTCCAGGCTGAGTGCTGGCACTGGGTGGTGTCAGTCCAGCAGGTTAGACCCAGTTCACTTCTGCTCTGGCCAAACACTGGTCCAAAGTAAGTTTCCCGCTCGGGGTTTTCTGTGAGAACTTAGTGCAGCAGCACATCAGGCAGGTTGCTTGCTCTGGTGTCCCTGGAGTGCATGGCTAGCTTGTGACCTAATGGTCAACAGTTGGAGGTCCTTAGTGCCTCTCCACTGTAAGTCAGAGACTTGGAGCAGCCCGGTGACTTCCCCAAGGTCACGCCGGAAGAGCTGCTCTGGGGACTTTCACTCCTGCTCAGCTCCTGCTCAGAAGTGTCCTTTCGATTGGTCCAGAGAGGTTCATTTCCTTACCTGAAGTCACATAGCAAGTGAAGAGCGAGGTGTGGACCGGTCTCTATACCCGAGTGCTGGCCTGTGTGTAGGTGTTGCCCACCAGCAGCTGGGAAAGTTAATGTGTAGGACGGAGGCCAGCACACCGGCCTTAAAAGCCAAGGTCAGGACTTGTAACTCAAGTAGAGGGAATATGGGAGCCGGGAAACTGCCAGAAGCCCAACCCGTGTGCTGGGTTTGAATCAAGTATCTTTTTGTGAATCGGTCCCATCGGACCAAGACCATGATAACAAGTTTATTTGTGTCCATGTGTTGTGTGCATGTGGCATGTAGGTGTGCATGTTTGTACGCATGCATGTGCGTGGAGAAACCCAAAGCTGATAACGGAATTGTCACCACTTTCACTGGAGTCAGGGTCACTCAGTCAAACCCAGAGCTCACTGATGGGGCTAGACTATCAGACAGCTCTCTCTCTCTGTCTTCCAATGCTGAAGTACTGGCTCGCTACCGTGCCTGCCTGCCCATCATGTGGGCTCTGGGGCTCTGGACTCTGGTTCTCACATTTCCACTGAATCATCCCTTAAACTCCTTTACTTTTTAAGAAATTGTTGGGAGCCACTTTATTTGGTTTTAAGGACACAACAAATGTTTATTGAGAGCCTCTTCTGGGGTAGATGCTGATATACACCCAGTGGAGGACAAGACAAATTTCCTCTCCCTTCCGGAGCTGCTGTAGTTGGGGAAAACATACCACAAATAGCCACATAATGCCACTACATAATGACTGCAGTGATGGCAGCTTTAATCCCAGCGCTCGGGAGGCAGGTGGATCTCTGTGAGTTTGAGGCCAGCCTGGTCTACAAAGCGAGTTCCAGGACAGGGCTCAAAAGCTACAGAGAAACCCTGTCTCAAAACACAAGAAAACATAATAATAATAATAATAATAATAATAATAATAAAAACACAAGAGAAAGGAAGTCTGTTGCAAGGGTATCAAGGCAGGCAATGGCAGCTCACCCTGAAATTCCAGCACTTGGGGGTTTGAGGGGAGAATCGCTCGTTTTTAGGCTAGCCTAGGCTGCATAGAGAGGCTCCATGCCTAAGTAACTCACAGTGATGATGTGCTGTGTAGTAAGGAGAGTCAGGGAGGGTTTCCTGGAGGTGGTGAAATCACCCAGGATCTTGAATTTAGATGTATGTGCCCTAGAACTCAGTGGATGTCTGAGGAGAGAGGCTTTCTGTGCAAAGGCCCTAAGGCAACAGTATCCTTAACCAACTTCTGTTTGTTTTACACGGGCTCTCTTTGGGTAGCCCTGGCTGTCCTGGAATTTACGTACACCAGGCTGGCCTTGAACTCACAGCGAATCCTTGTTCCTCTGCTTTAATCCCAAGTGTTGGGATTAAAAGCTTATGCCACAGTACCCAGCCTGACTAGACTCTTAATACTGTGTGAAAGTTACAGATCAGAAGTCTGTAACCAAAGAGGAGGAGCAGGACCCTGAGCAGCTGTGTACAGCCTGCTGGCATCTTTGCTGGCACTGGGAACTAAGCTATGTGACATCTCTGACATAGTATTTGAAGAGCCTGGCGGTGGTGGCACACCCTTTTAAATCCCAGCACTTGGGAGGCAGAGGCAGGCAGATCACTGTGAGTTCGAGGCCAGCCTGGTCTACAGAGTGAGTGCTGGGACAGCCAGGCAGGGTGGCACATACCCACAGATACAAGAGGATCACCCCAAGTCTGAGGTCGGCTGTCCTCCACATTGAGTCCCAGGCCAGCCACAGCTACAGAGCAACATCCTGTTCCCCAATACCAAAAGGACCCCCACAAAAGCCACCTTTAATCTTGACACGTGGGAGACAGGGGCAGCCAAATCTCTGAGTTTGAAGCCAGCCTGGTCTAAAGAGCTACACAGAGAAACCCTGTTTTGAAAAACAACAACTAAAAACACCCCTGATGGGAGTTGTTATTCTGTATATATGTTTCTCATACTGGTTAATAAAGCACTGTGGCCAATAGAAAACTAGATAGGCCGGGCTAGGAGACCAGGAGGAGGAAAGAGGAAGTAGGAGGAGGAGTCAGGATGTAGAGCATGGAGAAAGAAAATGCTGGCGGCGGCTCTCCGATAAGATGGCCACGTGGAAATAATTAGATAGGTAGAAATGGGTTAATAATTAAGACAGAGCTGGCCCATAAACAATAATAGTAGCTGGCCAACAGGATTGTATCAAATACAGAGTCTCTGAGTGTTATTTGGGGCTGCTGCTTCTATGGGCCCAGACTGGCGGCAGGCGGGATGGCACCGGCGGGAAGGAAAAACCTGCCGTAACACTCCCCTCCCAAAATATTGGTTAAAGATGCTTGCCACCCCACCTGACAACCTGAGTTCAATCCCTGGGGACTGACATGGTGGACACAGAGATAAGTTGTCTTGTGACCTCTACATACACAACATGTGTGCTTGAACCCCCAAAAACACAAACAAATGAGTAAATATGTAGTAAACTTTTTTAAAACAACATGGAAAAGAGGGCTGGGCCAATAGCTCAGTGGTGGATCCCCTGCCTAGAATCCCCCAGTGAGGGGCTGGGGCGTGGCTCAGTGGTAGAGCCCCTGCCTAGAATCCCCCAGTGAGGGGCTGGGGCGTGGCTCAGTGGTAGAGCCCCTGCCTAGAATCCCCCAGTGAGGGGCGGGGCGTGGCTCAGTGGTAGAGCCCCTGCCTAGAATCCCCCAGTGAGGGGCTGGGGCGTGGCTCAGTGGTAGAGCCCCTGCCTAGAATCCCCCAGTGAGGGGCTGGGGCGTGGCTCAGTGGTAGAGCCTCTGCCTAGAGTCCCCCAGTGAGGGGCTGGGGCGTGGCTCAGTGGTAGAGCCCCTGCCTAGAGTCCCCCAGTGAGGGGCTGGGGTGTGGCTCAGTGGTAGAGCCCTGCCTAGTTGTTCAAGGCCTAGAGTCCCTTCCCTGGCCTGGGAAAACAGCAATTAGCACGATGAAGCCTTGGCTGGTAAAGCTCACCTAGAATGATCAGATAGTCAGCAAACATGGATTCCATGCCCAGGGGAAATGAGTGCTCAAAGAGACCACTTAGGGCTAAAGGCAGAGCCAGGAAAGGACTAACAACCACTTTAGATAACAGTAAGAAATGTCTCTTTGAGGAGATAAGAGTAGAGCCTGCAGGCCTGGAAGCCACCACGCCAGGTGCCCTAGGGCCCTAGGCAGCCACTGAGTTCCTGTCTGCATCTATAGATGAGCATGTTGTAGACATTTCATGTATGCTGAAGCAGGTATCACACAGTCAGTTGTGCCTAGGTGCCTTCCTGGAGTCCAGCTATGCTTTAGTGGTACCCACGCGGCTGATGGTGGAGAAGGGGCTGGGGGTACATTGGATGAGGGTAGGGAGCCCAGTAGGGAGATGATAATGGTCAGACAAGGCCAGAGCTGTGCACTGAGAGGCATCTAGATTGGGTGTTGGATTTAATCAGATTTCTGTGGGATGGAGATGGTGTCTTGGGGGGGGGGGCGGGAAGAGCCAGGTGTGGAGGTGCAATCCTGTGATCTCGGCTACTAAAGGAGGCTGAAGGAGACTGGTAGTTCGAGGCCAGCCTGGGCGAGTCAGCAGAACCCTGTCTCAAGGTGCAGAGGAGCTGGAGAGATGACTTAGCAGTTTAGATGTGCACCTGTTTACAGAGGTCGCAAGTTCAGGTCCCAGCAGCTCACAACCACCTGGAGCTTCAGCCTCAGGGTGTCAGGCCTCTGACCTCCAGAGCTTCAGCCCTCACGTGCACATAACCCACACAGTCACACACATGCACAGAATTACACTTTAAAATCCTTAGACAGCCGGCGGGCCCATAAACACCTTTAATCCCAGCAATTGGGAGGCAGAGGCAGATGGATCTCTGTGAGTTCCAAGACAGCCTGGCCTCCAGAGTGAGTTCCGGGACAGCCAGGGATACACAGAGAAACCTTGTCTTGAAAAACCAAGACTAGATAATAAATAAAATATCTTTAAGAAAAGGAAGGAAGAAAGAAAGGGCTGGAGAAAGAACACAGTTGGTAACATGCTTGCTGAAGTGTGACGTTTTTGAGTTAAGTCGCCAGAACCCAGGCTCGAAAGCCAGGTGTACTTTACATTAGTGAAATCTCAGCAGTGAAGAGGCGGCGTGTATGTTGGCCAGCCAGACCAAAGCAGCAGACTCCTGGACCTGGAGAGGCCCTGTCTCAAAAGTAGGTTGTATAGTCCACACACACATACATGCACTTACCCCGTTACACATACATAGGCGTGTGTGCACACACCGAGTACTGCTAATACAGGCTGCTGGTGGAGTTTGATGGTAGAGCACACACCTACCTAACCTGGATGAAACTCTGGTTCCAACTCCAGGAGAGAAAAAGAATGGGGGGTGAAGGAGTTATTTTAGCCCCCGCAGCTGGAGAGAGATGGAGTTGCTGTCTCTACTGAGGCTGGGGAACGAGGGAAGCACTGGGGGACGCAGATCAGGAACTCATTGCAGTAGTGAGTTTGGAGTGTCATTAGACGTTAAACATTAAGCATTGCTCCCCTCGAGACACTGGAGAGCCCAAGGTTCCGCTCAGAGAAGAGGGGTCACCCAGGACCGTAGTCCTCTCTCGGCAGACTGTTCAAGTCCCGGAGTACGGATCAAGTCCCAGGTGAGTGGAGCTTGGGAAGCCCAGCAGGCAGGGACAGAACTAGGAAACCCTGCCCCTGCTGTCCCCAAGTGTGACAGCCACTCATCTCTCCAGGGGATTCCAGCCCAGACATGCAGGGGTGGGTGTCCATTCCGAGCTTTGGGGAGCCCACAGCGCCTCTTGCTACTGATGTCATGGGCCTCTGTTCTCTCACACGCTCTAACTTGGATGGTCTTACTCCTGTATTGGGGAGGGGGTTGTTCCAGAAACATATATTTCAAGTCTCGAAAGCCGTCCAGCTTTAGATGTGCGTGCATGTGTGTGTGTTTCTGGGGTGGGACAGGTCTTAGGGTGTTTTGTTGGTGGTGGACTGTTTTTTTGTTTTTTGGTTTTTTTTTTTTTTTCATTTATGGTTTTTTTGAAACGGGGTTTCTCAGTGTAGGTTTGGAGCCTGTCCCGGTACACGCTCTGTAGACCAGGCTGGCCTAGAACTCAGAAGAGATCCGCCTGCCTCTGCCTCCCGAGTGCTGGGATTTAAAAAGGCCAGAGCCACCACAGCGAGGCTGTTGCTTTTTAAGGAGTGGATATGGTCTACTATATTCCAAGCTAGCCTTAAACTGGGTGTGTAACAGACGCAGGCCTTCGAAGGCCTTCTCAGTCCCCTTCCTGCTTTGGATTCCTCGTACTGGGATTTAGCAGGTGTGGTAGATCCACTTGTATGTAATTCCTGCACTTAGAACTTTGAAGCAAGAGGGTCAGTAGTTGCAGGCTAGCCTGCATCGGACGGAGAGTCCTGTTTCATCGCAGGAGGAAGGGACCGAACCCAGGACGCTACAACGGGAAATGAAGCCTGGCAGGCTCATTATAACTTACCCAAGGCTTCTCTCTTTACAGATACCCCAGCCCAGAGCAAAGGGGGCTCCAGTAGCCCGGAGTCCTGGTCCCGGCCCTCTTGCAATGCCCCGGAAGCCAAGGAGCGCGAGTCGCCATCTGCAGCCATGCAGCCCGTGCAGCTGCCCCGCCTGGCCTTGACTCCACCGCTACCTGCCCCTCCACCGCCACCCACGCCGCTGGCGCAAGTGGTACCCTCATCCCCTAGCCCACCTCCTCGGCCCACCTTAGCCCCAGAACAATCCCTGGACTTCCTGCGGGCTCAGCAGGAGACTGCCAATGCCATCAGAGAGCTGGCTGGCACCCTTCGGCAGGGATTGGCCAAACTGAGCGAGGCCCTCAGCGCCCTGTTACCCCTTCTGCCGGGGACCCCAGCCGACCCGCTGCCTCCGCCCCCACCGCCACCTCTGCCCCCACCTCCCAAGCCAGTCCTGCCACCACCTGCCCCCAAGGTGGAGATCGCCCCAGAGCCTGTGTCCGTGGTGGCTGCTGTCGTGGATGGGGCTGTAGTGGCAGCTAGGGGAGTGATCATCTCCCCCAGGAGCGAGGAAGGGGTGCCCAAACCACCCCCAGCCCCGCCGCTGCCCCTCCACGACTCTCCACCACACAAAAGGAAGAAAGGCTTCCCTACACGGAAGAGGCGGGGCCGCTGGAAGTCTCCGTGAAATCTGCTCCCGTCCACGCTCCTGCCTGCAACCCCTCTCCCTGCTTGGCGCAGTCGAGGAGGAAGATGCTCTCTGCCCATCCTAGCTGCACCCCAGCTTCCTGCTCTAGGGAAGTGAGCGCCCCACTTCCTGTGCTAGTTAGTGCCTGATTCTCTGGGTGGGACACCCTCGGCCCCCTTCTCTGGTACAGTGGTGTCTGCCTGACTGCCTCCTGTAACCCCAACTTGTAAGCCATCAATTTTATGTTGTTATATTGCCCCGTGTGGGGTGGGAGGGGGCCCTCCTGGCTCTGCGACATGCCTCTTTGCCTAATACTTGCTGTTCTTGACTTGAAGAGAAGCAACAACGCGTGGGGGCCTCCCAGCCCAGACTTGGGAAGGGTTGGGAGTTTGCTGGACAAATCAGAATGTAGAAGGCAGAGGACTTTCTGGACAGGGAGGTGGGATTCCGACTGGGGAGGTACAGGTTGGGTCCTCTGCCTCCCGTTGCTGTGTGACCTGTCTGACCTCCGGAGCTCAGACCCCCTTTTCTCCTCAGTGCTGACAAGACGTCAATAAACTTATTTTCATACAGTTAACTTGAGGCTCTGAGACAGGCCTTGGGAGGACAGCATCTAGGACTGCTCCACCCATCCCCTTAAGGTAGGCCACACCCTCCCAGAGGCGACACCTCCCGAACTTGCCCCTCTGAGTCTGAACCAACCCTGGTATGGAAGCTCAGAGTGAAAGATGCAATCCCAGCTACTCAGGTGGCTGAGCGCATGACATCTTGAGTTTGAGTTACGGACAACATAACGAGATCCTGTATCCAAAAAAAAAAAAAATGTCTCCAACAGTTATTACAAACTTAAGATGTAATTTGAGTTCATGTGGGCCAGTGTTAAATTAAGAGCAGTCCAATAAAGCAACTTGGGTAGGTGACCCGGGCAAGGACAGACAGACAGTTGCCTGAGGGTCAAACTCCCAATAAGTCTAAGAATAAATGGACTTTTACAGTTTTTAAGAACTTTAAGCATGGGATCATGGCTCACACCTGTAATTCCAGTAATAGGGAGGCTGACATATCATTGCCTTGAGTTCAGGGCCAACCTATTTCAAAGTGAAGCTTTTACTATTTTATTTTTTTTATTTTTTTGCTTTCCTAGAACTCACTCTAGACCAGGCTGGCCTTGAACTCTGGAGAACTGGGATTAGGTGTTCACCACCACCTCCTGGCCTTTGAAGCCTGTCTTTAAAAAAGAAAAAAAAAAAAAAAATTGAAGTCAGGCATGGTTATGTATTTTTGAAATATCTGCCCTCAGGAGGTTGAGGCAGAAGGATCTGAAGTTTCACACCATCTAAGGCTACGTAGTAAGACCCAGCCTCAAAACAAAACAAAAATACGGGCTGGTTGTATATCTCTGCAGCAGAGCACTTAGCATAAGGCCCTGGATTCCATCCCAGCACCGAGAATAAGCAAGAGAATGTAAACAAAACAGTAAGTAGTACACGAAACCAATGGTTGTGAATATAGTATCTCCCAGGAAACGACAAAAATAGGCAATTCGTTTAAGGGAGAAAAGTGTTAAAATAGTCGTGCAGGTGGTAGGTAAAATTGTGACGCTGAAATAGGCAGAAGCCAGGGCTGCTGAGACAACCCCGGGATGGGGGTGGGAAAGCAGGCAGCCTCCACTCGGTGCAAACCGGATGAATGCAAACAGATATCTCTTTCTTGAGAGCTTCAGAGGGGGCCCAGGCCGAGTGAAGGGAAAAGGCTGATGGCATACATCTCTTCTCCCCCACAATCTGGGAGAGAAAACGTGGGGGTGCCAGAGGCAGACTGGGCCCACCCGGTCATTAAGCACTTGAGGGTCTGGCGTTGCTATTCCCAGCAACCTCTTCTTGGCTCCCTCAATCCAAATCCGAGAGTAACGAGAGTTCCCCCACACACCCCGAAAAAGAAAAAAAAAAGCAGGGGGGGGGTAAGAATCGGGAAGGCCTCCCCCAACCTTCCATGCAGAGGAAGTGCGTCAGTTCGTCCCTCTTGCAGAGCATTTTGGGAATTGTAGTGAGATTGGGGGGAGCGCGGAGAAGTCGACTGTGTAACCCTTTGAAGACCAAAGCGCCTGCACAGCTGGAGCAGAACTGGAAGGCGCTCACTGCCCCTCCTTTAACAGATGAGGCTCTGGCCCTGAAACCTTCAGTCCTCTCTCTTCTCATCCTGTGGTCCCCCCTTGAGGTTTGCGCCTAAGGACTCTGGGGGAGGACAAAGTAGCAAGTAGTCACCCCTTTCAAAGACCTGCTTCCCGGTCCCTTGAAGCCATCCAATCAGAACCTCTCCGCCCCATCTCAAAAAGCTGCTGCCTCCCTAACCCGTCATTGGCCCTTCTTGGAGGGGCGGGATTCTCAGAGAGGGCAAGACTCTTCTCTGAAACTGCTCAGCAAGTCGGAGCAGAAAATGCTTGCCGGGTTCTGGGCATGGAGTCTCAGGACGGTAATCTCAGCATTAGGGAAGCTAAAACAAGAGGAGGATTGCAGCAAGTCTGAAGCCAACCTAGGTTACAAAGGCTAGCCTTCTAAGGCCAACCTAAGCGAATTAATAAATCCAGAGTCTCAAAAAAGGGGGGAAATGCATGCCCAGAACTTGTCCTCCCCAAGCATCTATGAATCCACGATCCATTCCCTGAGCCCTGTGTGCGAACCGCCACTTCATGGCGAGACACAAAGAAGAAAGCACGCAGAGGCCAGCGCGCGCCCACTCTTCCCGCCACTGCTTTCTGCCCGGTCCCCTTTAAGACGCAGCCCCGACGGGACTACATTTCCCAGAAGGCTTTGCCCGCGCGTTATGTAACTTTCCCTGCGAAGCGGCCTCTGGGGCAGAAGAAGGAGGTGGAGGCGGCGGCGGCCGTTGCAGCGGCGTCGGCGGCGGGGCGAGCGGCGGGAGCCCGGGGCGGCGGCGCCGGAGGCCCATCGAAGAGCCGGAGCTGTGCATCTCGACTCACGGTGCGGACCGGACGGGGGCGCCGACGTGCGTGCTCGTGGCTTGCCTTTTCCACGGGAGGCGGGAGTGAGGAGCAAGAAAAAAAAAAAAAAAAAAAAAAGGCTGCGGGCCCAGGGGGCGGGGAAGGGGGGCCGGGCCTGAATCCGGCGGGGAGGCCGAGCCGAGGCCGGACTGAGTGGCTCGCGCGCCCGTCCCCGGGCTCGGCGGAGCGAACGTGGGCGGTGGGTGCACAGCGGGGGCACCTGGCGGCGCTCCGGGGGGCGCCATGGCGTCCGTGCAAGCGTCCCGCCGCCAGTGGTGCTACCTGTGCGACCTGCCCAAGATGCCGTGGGCCATGGTGTGGGACTTCAGCGAGGCCGTGTGCCGCGGGTGCGTGAATTTCGAGGGCGCGGACCGCATCGAGCTGCTCATCGACGCTGCCCGCCAGCTCAAGCGCAGCCACGTGCTCCCCGAAGGCCGCTCGCCGGGACCCCCGGCTCTCAAGCACCCGACCTCCAAGGACCTGGCCTCGGCGGGCTCCCAGGGCTCCCAGTTGCCACCCCCGCAGGCCCAGGCGCAGCCATCGGGGACCGGAGGCAGCGTCTCAGGCCCGGACCGCTATGACAGGGCCACTTCGTCGAGCCGCCTGGCGCTGCCTTCGCCGGCTTTGGAGTACACCCTGGGGTCCCGCCTGGCCAACGGGCTGGGCCGCGAGGAGGCCGTGGCGGAAGGGGCACGCAGGGCTTTGCTTGGCTCCATCCCCAGCTTGATGCCCCCCGGGCTGCTGGCAGCTGCAGTGTCTGGCCTGGGAGGCCGAGCCCTGACGCTGGCACCTGGCTTAAGCCCCGCTCGTCCACTTTTCGGCTCCGATTTCGAGAAGGAGAAGCAGCAGAGGAATGCGGACTGTTTGGCAGAACTGAACGAGGCCATGCGTGGCCGGGCGGAGGAGTGGCACGGGCGTCCCAAGGCTGTGCGCGAGCAGCTACTGGCGCTGTCCGCCTGCGCCCCTTTCAATGTCCGCTTCAAGAAGGACCACGGGCTGGTGGGGAGGGTGTTCGCCTTTGATGCCACTGCCCGCCCTCCTGGCTACGAGTTCGAGCTGAAGCTCTTCACCGAATACCCCTGTGGTTCTGGCAATGTGTACGCGGGGGTCCTTGCAGTGGCTCGCCAGATGTTTCACGATGCCCTGCGAGAGCCAGGCAAGGCTCTGGCCTCATCGGGCTTCAAGTACCTCGAATACGAACGCCGCCACGGCTCAGGGGAATGGCGCCAGTTGGGAGAGCTGCTTACCGACGGGGTCCGCAGCTTCCGAGAGCCTGCGCCTGCCGAGGCCCTGCCTCAGCAGTACCCAGAACCGACCCCAGCCGCGCTGTGCGGCCCACCACCTCGAGCCCCTTCCCGGAACCTGGCGCCCACGCCACGCCGCCGCAAGGCATCCCCTGAGCCCGAGGGCGAGTCAGCCGGGAAGATGACTACAGAAGAGCAGCAGCAGCGGCACTGGGTGGCACCAGGTGGCCCGTACTCTGCAGACACACCTGGCGTGCCCTCACCCATTGCCGCCCTCAAGAATGTGGCCGAGGCCCTGGGCCACTCACCCAAGGACCCCGGTGGGGGCGCGGGCCCTGTGCGCACAGGGGGCGCTAGCCCAGCAGCCTCCTCCACCCAACCACCAACCCAGCATCGCCTGGTGGCTCGCAATGGAGAGGCCGAAGCCAGCCCCACGGCGGGGGCCGAAGCTGTCAGCGGGGGTGGTAGCGGCACAGGGGCGACCCCTGGAGCCCCCTTGTGCTGTACCCTGTGCAGAGAGAGGCTGGAAGACACCCATTTCGTGCAGTGTCCCTCGGTACCCGGACACAAGTTCTGCTTTCCGTGCTCGCGAGAGTTCATCAAAGCGCAGGGCCCAGCTGGAGAGGTGTACTGCCCCAGTGGAGAAAAGTGTCCACTGGTGGGCTCCTCTGTCCCCTGGGCCTTCATGCAGGGCGAGATCGCTACCATCCTTGCTGGAGACATCAAGGTCAAGAAAGAAAGGGACCCCTAGGCCGCCAGTGCCATCAGGCTACTTTCCTGTCCCCCTTGACCACCCACCGCAGTTGCGGATAAATTATTCCCTACCCAACCCAGTACCACCCCAACTTGTGTATATTCCCTCTTCCCCTGCCCGGATGGATCCCCTAGGGTAGATACATTGTGGGTGGGGGTAGAGCTTGTGGCTCCTGTCAGAGAGGAGGGTGTTTGGAGTTCCTGGGCCCCTCCGATTTCCTTCTCCCTTCTTGGCTTTCCCGCTGTTGGTAGTTGGGGGAGAGGCACCCCGCTTGTCCTTGAGAAGCGAGCTCCTGAGAACTCACTCTTTATAAACGAAGCAAAAGCATTTTATTCCCCCCCCCCCTCACCTTTTTCCTCCTTAAATAAACCGAAAGATGGGTTGGTTTTTTTTCTTTTCCCCCTCCCCTTCATGGTCCCTTTAGTTGTGTGAGATGCTGCGCCCCCTTCGGGACTGGACCTGTCCTGCGAGAGGGAGGACTTCTGTTATGTGACCACGAGGTGGCGCCTTTGTCCAGCGGGCAGCTGTTTGTAGTGTACGTTTGCTGTGCTCTCATTAAAAGGTGTAGTCGAGGCCGGTGTTGCAGACGATGGAACTGAGGTTCTCTCGGGGTTTGGTTCCTGCGTGGGGACCACAGACAAGCCGGGGAATAGGTATGCGCTGTGGCTGGCCGATACTCTGGCTGTGGAAACCATCGGAGGAGGGAGAGGAAGTGGGAGACTTCCTACACCCGCTTATGTGACGGTGTATTTCTAGAACTGCCCACGGGAAATGTAAGTTTTACCTTCCCGGGTAAACGGCGATGGCTTCTTGCTTCACATGGTGCCCGGGAGGTGAACACCCCGGAGAAACCTAAGCTGGGCTCGTGCCTTTCATCCGGGGACGTGGCGGCCACCCTAGACACCCAGGAGCTAAGTAAAAAGCCGTCACCCGCCGCGGCGGCCTCTGATGTGCGCAGCCTTGTCCCGCACCTGTCTTAGGTGACTGATCATTAACCAGGATTTCCTGCTCACTAACGTCACGGGGCGGGGCCTGGGGCCTAGGCAGGTTGTGGCAAAATAGGGGTTAAGAAGATGGGGCGGCCCCAGGAACTGGGACCCTGACTTGCCGACAAGGGTGGCTGGGCAGTGAGAGTCAGGGCAGGCTTGTGTCCTGCCGCGGCACAAAGCTCGTTATGACACCCAAGGGTGCTTCTGATCTCCCCGCTGTTCCCTAACCCGAACATGAAAAACCGCCACATGCCCTTCGGTGGGCTACTTGGGCGCCCCCCAGTCACCCGAAGACAAATGTCACACACATACACCCCAGTGTCTGCAGGATCCTGAGTTCCAGAGCTCAGGGGTTCCCGTTCCCCCACCCCAGTGTAGGCAAGCCGGGCACTACCAGCCTGGGGCTCAGGGCAGGGCTAGGGGAACCACCCCTGATTAAATACACCAGGCGATAAGCTGCACCACGGATGGTGCTTGATGGAGTGGAGCGCCCCTCTTTCTGGAGTCTCCCTGATTGGTCAGGGAAAATCCTCAGGGATAGCAGCCACCCCACACCTGGCCACTCCGCTCCAGGAAGGGCTCACAGCTGTGAAAGACACCTGGTCCTTTAAGAGCAGCTGGTAGGTGGGTGGGGGGGCAGGGGAGTCACCCCCAGTCTGCCTGCTGTGTATTTTAGATAGAGGTTGGGTTAACTATTAACAGAATAGACAGGCTGACCTGTGTGGGTGTGTGTGGGGGGCTGGGTCAGTCCCCCTTCCCCCAGTGCCCAGATGGGGTAAGGGTGGAGGATTTGGGATTTTTTTGGGGACCAGGGAGCTGGCAGAGAATGAGGAAAACGCTGCAGAAAGGGGGCTGGAGAGATGGCTGAGCAGTCGCGAGCACTAGCTGTTCTCCTGGAGGACCTGAATTCAATTCCCAGCACCCATATGGCAGCTCACACTGTTTGTAACTCTAGTTCCGGGGATCTGATACCTTCATGCAATACAATAAAGTTAAATAAATTATTTAAAAATAAAAAGATCCAGAAAAACGTGGGAAACAACAGAGGTGGGGAAGAGAGAAGCAAGAGGCCAGTTAGTGAGGGCTGGCCTAGGATCACCAGCAAAGAGCTGAGGGCGTGACTCAGTGGTACCTGCCCAGAATCTCCCCGTGAGGGTCTGGGAAGCCATGGCTCCCATCCAGAGACATGGAGAAAAAAGAGAACCTGGAAAATGAGGGGGAAAACAGATTAGTGCTGGCGCACGCCTTTAATCCCAGCACTCGGGAGGCAGAGGCAGGTGGATCTCTGAGTTTAAGGCCAGCCTGGTCTACAGAATTAGTTCCCCAGGGCTGCACAGAGACCCTGTCTCTAAAAACAAAGAAAAAGGAAAGAAAACGTTTAGAGAAATTAGTTTAGTGGGATGATGCACAAAGATGCCAGTCACAGGCTGGAAGGATGTGATGCAGAATGGTACCCATAATCCCAGCACGGGGGGGGGGGGGGGGGGGGGGGAGACCCTAAGGCTGAAAGAGCAGCACAAGTTCTAGACCAGTCAGGGCTGCATGGGAACTGCCCATCTCACACAGCAAACAAGGGGGAAAAAGAACAAAAGCAGGCTTAAAACTTGTTCAAGCTAGAAGTTTCCAGAGAGAGAGAAAGCCGAAGACCTCTGGGCCTGTCCTGGATTCTTGGTTGCCCTCCTCATGTGGTGAAGCCCCCCTGACTCCCAGGCTGCCTGAAAGGTCATTTCTGGGTTCGTGCAGCCCCTATACTCCCTTGCCCCAGCCTGGTCCACGTTGGGCTGACTGTGAGCCCTCTGAGGGGAGGGCCAGGGCTTCTTGATCACCACTGTGTCCACAGCATCACCCAGCCCAGGGCTGGTTTAAGGGATGAACAGATAAGCGGGATCCTTGCCCTCTATAAAAAGCTCAGCCGCCATCGTGTGAGTGACAAGTGAGTGACAGACGCTGCAGTTTCAACGGGGGCTAAAACTATGGTTCCCAGAAACTACCATTCAAATAAGAGGCACAGATCCTTCGAACATGGCAGGCCTAGATGTGCAAGTCACAGGAAAAGACAGGCAAAGGGATCACAGGTTGACGTTTTCAGAACAACTAAAGGGAAAGGAGCAAGCCTAGAGAAATCTGTGGCTGACTCGTGCAAAGGTCCTGAGGTAGCAAGCCGCTTGGTTCCACACAGAAGCAGCCACAGACGACCCCTCCCCTCCCCTCCTGCCCCCACCCCAGGGGGAAGACTCCACCTAAGGACCTGAGGGTAACCAGGGGCAACAGATACAGACAGCCACACGAGGGACAAGTCCTTTACAGATCTTCCCCCATGGGGGAAGCCTCCCAGGCCCTGGAAAAAAAATTCTGGGTCCCCGTCTGCCTCCCGGTGCCCTGCCCACTCACACCTCAGGCAGAGGAAACTGGCAAGCCCCACAGGAACCTTTGTATGGGGGGGGGTGGATGGGGCGGGTGGCAGGGCCGAAGGGAGAGGAGAGGCAGGCAGCGGGCAGCGGCTACACAAAGGCCCCAGTGTCTGCCCCTCCTGCCCCCATACAGATATAAATAAGATGTACATATACCTTTTTATATATACCAGCGGGCTGGGGCAGAGGCTGGGGGCCTCTCTGTCCCTGAAGGGCCAAGGCACGGCAGTGTCTGCCACTGGCCAAGACTTGCACTGAGAGGAGGGGGAAGCTTCCGTGGTGAGAAGCAGCTGAGAGCCCAGACTTGGACAGTGACACAATAGTCAATTCTGAAGTTGGGGGCAAATCTGGGAAACAAACTTGGCCGGCAAGAAGAAAAAGGACGGAGAAAAGTCTGACAGAATGAAGGACGGGGCTGTGGCCGGGAGAGTCGGAGCCTCGGGAACACAGGCAAAAGGAAGTAGGGGCAGAAAGAAAGCAAGATTGAAATACAGGAGCACGGGTGTGGGGTGGAGGCCTGTAACCCCAGAACTGGGAGGCGAAGTTAAGAGGAACAAGGATTCAGGGTCCTCCTGGTCTGCATATCTCAAATAAACAAAAGAACCCCCCCCCCAAACACACACACACACACATACACACACACATACACACACACACACACACACACACACACACACACACACACACACCACACACACACAGACACACACACACAGACACACACACAGACACACATACAGACACACACACAGACAGACACACACACGCAGAAACACATACACAGACAGACACACACATACACACACACAGACATACACACAGACACACAGACTCACACACAGACACATACACACACACAGGCACAGACAGATACACACACACATACACACACGAAGACACACACAGACAGACAGACACGCAGACACACACACACAGACACACACACAGACACACACAGACACACACACAGACTCACACACACACACACACACACACACTCCATTAAAAAGGCTAGGGCTAGGCACGAAGTTCCCTTGGCAGAGAGAAACTGGGTTCAATACCCAACACCCCCTAAGCTGGGCATGGTGCTTCAAGCCTGTCATGTCAGCAGCTAAGCAGTCAGCAGTTAAGCAGTACAAGGAGGACTGTCACCCCAGCTACATGGTGAACTCACTCCAGGCTAGCCTAAGCTGCAAGCAACCCTAGTGACCTGTGGGTGGTGAGGGCTTGGGGTGGGACAACCGTTTCACAGGAGTCACCTAGGAACATATGCACAACAGATACTTACAGTTCATAACCCTAGCAAAGTTAGTGTCACAGTAGCAACAGAAGTAATTTTAGGATTGGGGTCACCATGAGGAAGGTGGAGAACCACACCAATCCAGAGAGACAGAGACCGTGACAGACACCAGGTTGAGGCCAAAAGTGAGTGTGGGTTCAGGGAGGCTGGGGGCATGTCCGTGGGCCGTGGTCCAGCTGCGCAGGGAGCAGAGGTGAGGGAGGTGCCCTGGGCCTCCGGATCCTCATGTTTACCTGAGGCAAGGCAAATAGGCGTCCAACCTGGACCACAGTAGCCAGGGTAGGCCGGGCCGGGCCGGGCCGCAGTCCTGGCACCAATGGGCCCCGACACGCCCACCTGTGGCCTGAGTGGTGAGTAACACACACACTGGCACCAGGGTAGATGGTGACACATTGGTGGACAGACACAGTGACGCACAGTGACCAATATAGGCAGAGCTGCAGTGACAGGTCTGGGGGACTGGGGACCGAGACACAACGCTACATATAGTGTCTTTATGCATAGGCCCAGTGGCAGAGTCCATGGTAACAGACACACACACACACACCAGTATGCTAGCAGAACAGCAGAGAAGCAACATCAAGATGACCCACAAACACACACCTGCCAGCTGCCCAGACGCCGGCCTCTGCCACACGGAGTCTAGGCCAGATGTCCTGCCTAGGACCCTGATAATTAACTGTGTAACCTTGATCAAGTCAAGAAACCTTTCTATGTCATCCCCCCCATAATAAAGGGGGGGCGGAAAAGGATTATTCAATTTACTCATTACTTGTCAAGTTGGGTTTCCTTTTCCTTAAGACACAGAGTCACAGGTAGCCTAGGTTGGCCCCATACCAGCAACCCTCCTGCCTCTGTTATCTCCTGACTGCTGAGACCACAGGTGTGAGCCACTGGGCCCCAAAGCTGGGGCCACTTCCGTGGCCATTGTCCCATGCCAGAGTATCTCTGCGCCCAAGGAGGGCCCAGCACCTAGCCTCAGTTTCCCGCCCGGGGCTCTTCTTAGACCGTGTCCCTTGAGCGTCCCAGCCGAGCCCTCTCTTGTGTCCCCATGCCCCCATTCCAGACCCATCTCTCGTCCCTGGCGTCCTCCTGTCTGTCCACGCATCCCACGTCCGAGTCTGGCAGTGGTACTTTTCCACGTTGGACACCAGCCCACTGTCCCTGGGGTGGGGGTGGAGGGGTCACACCTGCCCACACCAGGCGAGGCGGTGGCCAGCAGACACCCCGACGGGGGGCCCCACCCTCCCGGGGACCCTGCGACAACACCCGCCTCCCAGGCCACCTGAGGTCCCCAGGGGGGCAGCCTGAGGCCCGAGCCCGGGGACAGGAAGCCCCAGGCATGGCTGTCCTGAAAGCCTCTTTCAACCTGGGCCTCTCCCGCCGCCACCGACTCCTCCCGCGGAATAATATTTGGGCTGTTGGCCGGGGGCGGGGGCAGATCCGGAGGCCGCCGGGGAGAAGCCAGAAACCGCAGGGCTTCCTGCCTCGGGCCGGAGACCCCCAGGCCGGGGCCGGGGAGACTGAGGGCCTTTCTCTCGGCCCCAGTTGTTTTTTCCAGGAACCGGGAGGAATTCCCCAGGACGGCCAGGCTGGTGGGACGGCTGACAACTGGGAGCCAGCGAGGCAGGGGCGGGGGTGACACGCAGCCCGGGCCAGGCGGGACGGCGACAGAAATAGAGGGACCCGCCCGCCCGCCTGCCAGGCGGCAGGTAGAGGCGGAAACTCTGAACCAGGAGAGGGAGGGAGGGAGGCCAGAGGAGAGCCAAGGTGGGGAGGGGGGGCAGAGTGGGGTGACAGGACAGCAATGACGGAGGGGACCTCGCTCACTGGGTAGGTGAGTGCTTGCCCCGCGTGCTCCGAGAGAGCACAGGGCTCTTTATGCCCAGCACCGAATGCACCAGAATAAATCAGTGTAAATCAGGTGTGCTCTCCTGCTCTTTGCACGCGGAAGGCAGAAGCAGGACTGCCCTGAGTTTGAGCAACCCAGACTAGACTGGGGCGCCTTTTTTCAAAAATAAGTACAAAAATTCACACCACACACACACACTCACATACACACACACTCACACACACATTCACACACACACACACATTCCATACATTCACACACACACACACACACACACACACACACACACACACACACACTCACTCACACTCTCTCAAGTCGTCTTCCCCCAGATTGAATAGCCCATAGTTCCCTACTTCACAGGTTCCTGGACCCTCAGCGTCCCAGGTGTGTGTGTAGTGGGGGTAGGGCAATGGCCTTGGTCACTTGCAAAGCCACCTCCCCTCTGGCTAAACTACTGCGGGGGCTGCTATCTATGAACAAACTGTCCTTGGGGTCAGGGACAACAAAGAGCCAAAGGTCACGCTGCTGTTTTCCCCCAACCCTTCCCCCATAAAGGCCGCCAGCTCTCAGGGATGGGAAGCCAATCACAGCGACACAAGGCTTGGTGTTTGAGACCCACAAGGTCCACCAAGGAAAAACAGTCACTCAGAAACCGAAAAGGTGCCTTTTTAATGCTGAAACACAACCAGTATCCCAAGTCCCAGGCAAGAATTTGACCTCGGTAAGAGCTCCCACACCCACACCAGCCCCGCTTTCTCACATCCAGGGTGGGGGAGGGCTGGGCGTCACAGGAAAGTCGCAAGGTGTCCTCATCTGTACCCCTCACCCAACCCCCACCGAGGGAGGACACCGTGGTGGTGACACCATCGCCATCGTGGCACATAACATCATGCTGAGACATCACGTGGCCAATATGATGGCCCTCCGCGCCTCCAGTGTGTCAAAAATGACATGTGACCCGGTGGCCGATGTGACGTGACTATCCCGCTCTCAAAAGGTCCAGCACAGCACAGCCGAGGGCCAAACAAGCTGTCATCCAACATGGCGACACCATGGCTTCACTCAATATGGCAACTTTCACAGTAGACCCAGCATTGCTGCCTACACAATACCCCCAAGCCGAGGCCCGCCGGGGGGTCCGGGGCCCTCGCCACAGTAGCCAACAGGTCATCAGCACAGCAGCGGGGCAAGCGAAGTGTGACCAGGGGGACCAGAGCCCCGGAACCTGGTGTCCATCACCGCTAAGCCCGTCACCGTGCCCCCCGCTGCCCTGCTAGGATGCGTTCAGCAGAGAGCGGGGATAGAGGTTCTGGTAGTAGACCCCTGGCTCCCCACTCTCAGCCCCGTAGCCCCCAAACCCCACATCCAGTTTGGAGGGCGCTGGTGTCTGTTCTGACATCAGGTTGTTGATGGAGAAAGGGTGGTTGAAGTTGTAGGCTGCGTCCAACTTCAGCTCCCCTGGGAGCTCCAGGCCAGTGAAGTAGGGTGTGGCGGGAGGAGAAGAGGCGCAGTCCAGACCCGCCACGTCTTCCCCGCCCCGGGCCTCAGGCTCGGGGGGCGGCGCGGGCTGGGGCTGAGCCTGGGAGGTGCCCACTGCGGCCGCTGTCGTCGTCGCGGTGGCAGGGGTGGCTGACCCCACTGCGCCGTTCCTGGCGGCAGCCGCGGCACCATTTCCTTTCTTCGCCTTCTCCTCCAGCTTGAAGCGTTTCTGGCGGCGGAGGTAGCAGCCGTTCTCGAACATGTTCCCGGAGCTGGGATGTAAGGCCCAGTAGGAGCCTTTGCCGGGCTTGTCTGGGGAGCGTGCCACCTTGACAAAGCAGTCATTGAAGGACAGTGAGTGGCGGATGGAGTTCTGCCAGCGTTGCTGGTTCTCCCGATAGTATGGGAAGAGGTCCATGATCCACTGGTAGATCTCGCTCAGGGTCAGCATCTTGCCGGGCGCCTGCTGAATGGCCATGGTGATGAGAGAGATGTAGGAATACGGTGGTTTGGCGTGGGCCAGTGGCCGCCGGTACCCCTTCGCCATCTCCTTCCCATGGGCCAGCCCGGGACCTGCGGCTCCATACCCAGAAGTGTTGCTGGCACTGTGGACGCCGCCGGCACCCAGGCCTGGGAAGGTGGGCCCCAGGGGTGCCGGGGGGGCTGGGGGCGCCAGGGGTCCTGTGGTAGGCAGCGGGGAGGTCTGAAGCCCTCCCGGAGGGTAGGGAGAGCTGAGCGGGTTCAAGGCCATGTAGGAGTTGAGAGGGGCCATGGTGGGCACGGGCGTCACTGGAGAGTATACCTGCGGGGAAAGAAACAGACGCCGCTCGCTCAGCAAAGGAGCTCTGGCCGAGTTTTTAAAGACAGTCAATCTCGCACAGCCCTAACCAGCCCAGCCTCAAACTCAACGGCAACCAAGACCCACCCTGAATTTCTGACCCTCCGGCCTCTGCCTTGGGAAGCCTGGAACTCGTTCTGTAGACCAGGCTGGCCTTGAACTCACAGAGATCCCAATGCCTCTGCCTCCTGAGTGCTGGGACTAAAGGCGTGTGCCACCACTGACCAGCTCTGTTTTGCCTTTTCTATGGGTTCCTTCCATCATTACCTCTCTGGAGGTAGCTGCCTTCCCAAAAGCTGTCCCCTTTCCTTCACGGTCTCAAATACCCTGGGGGAGTCTCTGAAACCATTTTCAGGTATCTACCAGGTCAAGGCCATTTTCATTTTCTTTTCTTTTTCTTTTTTTTCTTTCTTTCTTTCTTTCTTTCTTTTTTTTTTTTTTTTTTTTTTTTTTTTTGTTTTTTTTTGTTTAAAGACAGGGTCTCTCTGTGCAGACCAGGCTAGCCTCGAACACAAAGATCTACTTGAGATTAAAGGCATGCACATTTTCAAAATAGTAAAATCATAGTAAAGTATCAGTTCTCCCAGGCATCATGGTACAGGCCTGTAATCCCAACTACCTGGGAGGGTAATAATCACAAATTCAGGGCCAGCCTGGGCTTCAGAGAGGCTTCTAGGACAGCCTGGACAACTTGTCTCCAAATGAACAGTAAAAGGGCAAGAGGCGTGGCTCAGTGGTAGAGCCCCTGCCTAGAATCCCCCAGTGAGGGGCTGGGGCGTGGCTCAGTGGAAGAGCCCCTGCCTAGAGTCCCCCGTGAGGGGCTGGGGCGTGGCTCAGTGGAAGACTGCTTACCTAGCATACAGGAGGGCCTGGATTCACTCTAGTAAATCAAAAGAGAAAAATTTTGTCAGCCTTTTGTACCTTCTTTCATATGAGTGTACAATGAGCTTTTCATTGATCTGTGGCATCTGCAGTTGCAGATCTATTGCAGTAGACCAAAGGTCGAGCATGTACTCTTACAACTTGCCAGCTGTGTGGCAAAAGTAGAAGACAGTGTCTTGTCACTAAATTTGATTTGTCTTAGAAACAGGACCTCACTGTGTAGCTAATGCTTCTCTTAAGCTCACTATTCTTTTTAAACAGCATCTGAAGCCCCTTAGACTTCATACTAATAAATGACTGCCAGTTGGTGGTGGTGGGAAGGCAGGCAGATCTCTGTGAGTTCAAGGCCAGCCTGGTCTACAGAGTGAGTTCCAGGACAGCCAGGGCTGACACACAGAGTAACCCTGTCTCAGATAATGATAATAAACTAAATTAGGAGACTGCAAATGGCTCAGTGGGTAAAGGCACTTGTCCCCAAGCCTCACAACATGAGTTCGATCCTCAGGACCCACATGGTGGAAGGAAGAGATCTGATTCCTGAAAGTTGTCCTCTGATCGTTACATTTGTGTGGTCACGTACATATACAAACAGTAAATAAGTATGGTTTTAAACTACTGGGGAGGCAGAGGCAGGCGGGTCTCTGAGTTTGAAGCCAGCCTGGTCTACAGAGTGAGTTCCAGGACAGCCAGGACTACACAGCGAGACCCTGTCTCCAAAAACAAAGGAAAGGAAAGAAAGTTTGGGGTCTCCAATACTTATTTATTGGTTTTGTTGCCTCTGCCTCCTGGGTGCTGGGATTAAAGGCTGCGTCTTCAACAATTTTTTTAATAGTGTGAACAGGTTTGAGGGCTGGTGAGATGGCTCAGCAGTTAAGAGCAAATGCTGCTTGCTCTTTGATAGGGCAGGAATCCGGTTCCAGCACACAAGCTGGGCACCCCAGGGGATCTAACATCTACGGTTCTGGAGCCCCTTCCCTCAAGGGCACACAACCACACACATGTACATACTGAAAACAATCTTTTGAATGTGATAAAAGGTTTTAAATGTCTCCTTGATGGGCACAGTGGTAACTGACTTAATCACTGCACTCAGGAGGGTGACTCGTGATCAAGACCAGCCTGGGCTACACTATAGAACAACTTCCTGACTAGCCAGGGTGTCCTAACGAGAGAGCATCTTCCAAAGGGAGCGGGGGAGGGAGTCTGATCACAGTAAAATTGAGACATTAAATCAATTATTTGGTTTGAAAATAATTGAGAAATCAATTGAAATTAGCCAAGTCAGCCGATAAATTGATTTATGTGGCAAATCAGCAGTTTCCCCTTTTTTTCTTATCTTTCTGTTTCTTTTTCTATTGTACGTATATGACTGTTTTGCCAGCCTATATGGGTGTACGTTATATGAGTGCCTGATAGCCAAGGAAGGAGGCCAGAAGAGACAGTTGGATCTCTATTTCCTGAGCTAGTCTCTCTCCAACTGCATGTGCCCAAAGGACACACACACACACACACTCACACACACAAAGACACACACACACACTACACACTCACACAGAATATATACACACACACACACACTCACACACTCACACAGACTATACACACACACACATTCACACACACACACACTCACACAGACTATATACACACACACACTATACACACACATACACACACACTCACACACACATACACACACAGACTATACACACACACACACGACACACACACACACATACAGACTGTACACACATAAACACACACACACACAGACTATACAGACTATACACACACACACAGACTATACACACACACACACACACACACACACGCTCATGCATGCAGGCAGAAGAAACACACGCACACATGAGTGAACACACACATGTTCAAACACACACTTCTACTTAACATAAATGAGATGAAATGTTAAGAATTTGAAAAGAAATTTACAAAATGCGGGAACCCTTCGCATAGGGGAACTCGTGTCCTTAGCTTGGTGAGATATGGTACACACTGTGTACCTACCATAGGCTACGTCTTCCAGAGTCACCGGCAGGCTCACGGTGGTGGCTTGCACCTGTGTTCCCTGGCCGGGCAGGAGGGTCAATATATACTGAAATGCTTTCCTGATAACAAATCAGCATCTGCATATTTTTCAGCTAGCCCAGAGGCTTTCATTTGATTGCTTTTGAACTCGCTCTGGAGACCAGGCTGGCCTGGAGCTCACAGCGATCCACCTGCTTCTGCCTCCTGAGCGCTGGGGTTAACCGTGTGCACCACCACCTTGCCTCCATAGCTTTTTTTAAGGCAGGGTCTTGCTGTGCAGCCCAGGCTGGCCTCTAACTCCTCCTGCAGCCTCAGCATCCCTAGTGCTGGGATTACAGGTGGGTGGGTATGGCCATAGCCAACTCTAACAGGTATTTGTCCACCATCTACACCGTCCAAGGAACTGACCCAAGCACCTCACAGGTATAGTCTCTAATCCGTACAAACTCGCGCGCGCGCGCGTGTGTGTGTGTGTGTGTGTGTGTGTGTGTGTTACTGTGATAGTCATGTTCTATGGTTAGGGTAGACTTGAATCCCAGATTTACAATACCAGGCAGGGGCTCTACCACTGAGCCACGCCCCAGCCCCTCACTGGGGGATTCTAGGCAGAGGCTCTACCGCTGAGGGACATCCCCAGGCCCCCAAACCCTCACTGGGGGATTCTTATTTTTCGAAACAGGGTTTCTCTGTGTAGCTTTGAAGCCTGTCATGGAACTCGCTCCTCCTGCCTCTGCCTCCCGAGTGCAGCCACCACCAACCAGCCTCACTGGGGGATTCTATACGGAGGCTTTAGCACTGAGATACACTCCTTGCTTAAGAGTTGTTTTGATGCCCATTTTATGGCTGAGTCGTCTGAGGCTTAAGAGAAATTGTCAGAGGGTGAGGGTCACACAGAAAGAGGAAGAATCCTGGCAGTCTAGAACCAGGGCCCTACGGGTGCCCTGGACCATGCTATGGAAACTACAGTCAGGACCACCAGAAGTGCCCCGAGGTGGAGCTCAGTTTAGCAGTAAGTCAGCGCCCCCAAAGAGCAGGGAAAGCACCCAGCATGTTGGTGCTTCTCTCCCTGGGTATATATTCCTACCCTGTCTCACCACCGTCCTCTCTCCTACCGCCTTCCATATGCCTGACCACTCTCTCCTCTCCCGGGCTGGGATCTCACGGCACTGGAGGGCACCTTAGGCTTGGTGCTGATGGGAGTGGAAACCACCGGGTTTCTGGTTCTCTTGACACCTGAGCATTGCTGGTCTAGAGAACAAAGGGACCTCCCAGGACAGCTTAGGGAGTCAGGGACAGGTGACAGGTCCCTGCACCTTCTTCCCAAACCAGCCTCTCCACGTGGCTCTTTTCTCCTTCCCTCCTTTGACACGAGTGTCATGTAGCCCAGGATATCCCTGAACTAAATCTAGGATAACCTGGAACTCCTGATTCTTCTGCCTCTACTTCCCAAGAAGCACGGGCTGCAAGCCTGGTTTATATGGTGCTGGGAGATGAAACCCAGGACCATCTGCTTAGTAGACAAACACTTTACCCAGTGTCCTACAGCCCCAGATAGCTTTATTTTTCCCATTATATGTAAGTATCTGTGTGTATGTGCAAGTCACTGTGGGTGCTGGGGGGAAGCCGGGGAATCTTTTCAGATCCCCTGGATCGGGGGTTCCAGGCAGCTGTGAGCTGCTGACATGGATGCTGGGAACTGAACTCAGGTCCTCTGCAAGAGCAGTATGGTGCTCTTAACTGCTGAGCCCTCTCTCCCGCACCCACAGGTATCTCTTGCAAATAGACAAGGATAGCCTCAAATTCCTGAGCCTCCCGCCTGCCCCCACTTCCCAAACGCCGCTCTGCAGGTGCCGCCACCACGGAGCGCTCTGCGGGCAGCTCTTCCTCCCTTCTCTCTGTCTGACACAGGATCTCGCCACACAGCCCTGGCCGCCTCTCCCTCCCTAGTGCTGGGATTAAAGGTGTTTACCACCCCTGGCTCCCGCATCTGGCCCTCCCTACCCCAGCCGCACGTGTGTCCCTCCAGCCCCATCCCAGAAGCTCTGCACCCCTCGCCTTCCAGTGTCTACCTCCCTGGTCCTTCTCTCTCTCCCCCTCCACACAGCCTTGCCACCTCATCCCTTTGCCTCAGTCTCCCTTGCTGGACTTTTTCTCTCTCCCTCCCCGCAATCCCCCTGGTGTGCGGCAGAGCTGGGCCACTCCCCTCTGCATATCCATCTCTCCAGGAGCCTGTTTTCCTAACGCTCTGGTCCGCCCACCGGGCTTGGCGGCTTCTGCCCTCCCCTTCCAAGGAAAAGAGATGGCCTCAGGGGGTTCCAGAGCCTCTTAATCCCTTTGTACCTCACTCTACATCTCCAACCCTGGGTCATCAGGGCCTTCCTTTCCTGGCTCCCCACCCACCCGGAAGTCCTCCTTGAGGTCTGACCTCAAGCACTCCAGCTGCTCTAATCCACCCTAGACTTTCCCACGCCCCACGGCTGGGATGAACCCCTGATGTCCGGGTCTGAACCGGATCTCCCCCCCTCAGGGTGCGGCTGAGAGTGGGGGGAAGCCCTCAGGGGACCTGCATCCCCACCTGGGAGGCTGTAATCTCTCCCTTTCATTTCCTTATTGTTTCTGGAGAAGGGTGTGCTAGGCAACAGGGGGAGGAAGCCTGGGGACGTTTCCAGTTCCAGGCCCAACGTGTGGACCCTGCATGGGACCCTACTGCCCATCTCTAAAATGGGGGGAGGGGCGCTGTTGGGACAGCTGACGAGTAAGAGTCTAAGGTCCCACGGGTTTACCGGCTACCCAGAGTAGGACACAGGTATCGACCTTGCCCGCCCCCAACCAGCAACCTTGTGTGCGTGTGTGTGTGTGTGTGTGTGTGTGTGCGCGCGCGCGCGCGCACGCGCGCGTGTGTGTGTGTGTGTGGGGCGGTCTTGTGTGTTCTTAGTCCCAGTGGAATGCAGCCCACCCACTGTTCTCCAGAACAAGGAGAGAGTGGGCTCTCCTGCCGAGACGAGACACCTGCGTTACTGCTGGCACCCTGTGGCACCCTGCTGCAGAAGGGTGGTGGCGGCGGTGACGGCAGGAACCTTTTACAGTCGCTCCAACCATCCAATCTCCCCTTAGGTTGACTCTTCCAAAATTACATCTAGGCCGACCCTTACCTAACTTCCCTTCCCCCAAGGTCTCATTCTGTAGGTCAAGCTGGCCTGGAACTTGCTACGTAGCTGACTTCAAACTTGCCATCTTCCTGCTTTAGCTTCCCAAGTGCTAGGATTGCAGGCACACACATCTACAATGGCCTGTCTCCACATACACTGTCTCCTTAAGGGGGGGGCGGCATTCACACACTACCCCCAAACGTTAGCCCTCCTCCTCAGACTCCCCAACCCCCGGCTAACTTCCTCAGCTACGACCCATTTGGAGTTGGCTCTTAAACCGCAATGCTCAATCTCCCGACTACCTGAGACACTCCACGCACCACCTGGCCTCTGCCTTCCCATACTCTCACCCAACACCTCCAGCCCGCTCTTCCCACCTCCCCACACGCCTAATCCCTTCCCGGTCAACTCTGCCTCCCCAACACACACACACCTCCCCACACCAAGGGCAGGCCCCTCCCAGGCACCTAGCCAAGTCCAAGCCCCACAACCCCTAGGGATCCAAGAGTCCAACCCCACAATTTGGAAATACAGATCCTGGCCACCTCCCTCAACTGCTGTATCTTACTCTGTTGGTGAGCCCTGCCCTCTCCATCCCGCCGCACGTCCACCTAAAATCTCCCAGGTTAGGAATCTTTGGGTCCAGAACCTCATGTCCTCCCTACCATCACAATATGGGTTACAGGGTGAGTGAGCAAAGCACGACTCCTTGCAACAGGACAAACAGGAGTTAGATTTGCTGAGGGACTCTCTGTTTGTCAGGATGCAGGAATTAAAGTCAATCCAGCAATGCCTAGATTGTGCCCAGTCTGGAGCGGGGGTCCCTGCTGAGGGCCGCAAGGATGTGAAACTGCCTCCTATCACACAGGTGTGGTTGCCCATATGTCTGTTGATCTCCCAAGGCTGACGTCATCTGAGGACTAGCCAGTCTAAGCCACCTGTTACATTCAAGTTTCCCCCAAACGACCCCGCTTACTCCCAACCGCCCAAATCCTTCCCCGCCCCAGGCCTGTCTTCAACCCTGAACTCCCACCACTGACTTTTCTTAGTGGGGCCCCAACTCGTGCTCTCTACTTCGAACCTCGTTTCTTCAGGTCCTCCAGCTCTACTGCCCTATCCTAGGGCTCCGACTCCCATCTCCAATTTGCTCATTTGAATCAGGGTCTCAACACTTTTCATGTGTGGCCCTCGGGTTTTCCGGCTAACATTGTCTTCGTTTGGAAGCAAACCATCGCCTGGACCTGCTTCTCTAAATTCCCCTTCTAAGCCTTGTCCCCTGACCCCGGCTGTCTCACCTGGTATCTGTGTACCCAGGTCTCTGGCTCTCACCTGGGCCCACAAAACGGCCCCTGTTTGCATTTAAGCTTGCAGCCCCACACCTGCCCCCATTCCCGCTCCGCCATCCCCGAGGACACACCTCGCCCGCCTCCGGGTAGTAGCTCCACTCGGCCAGGTCATGGGCCTCCATCTTCACAGAGCCCAGCATCCCCCGGGCCTGCGCCCCCACACGCCCAGGCTGCGGCCCCCGGGGGAACCGAGCGCTTCGCTCTCGCGGCAGGCGCTGGCCCCGAGTTCCGGACTGAGGCACGCAGCCCGGGAGTCCCGCTGGCCCAGGCGCCGAGGGAGGCAGTCACTTTTTATAGCCGGGACACCCCCGCCCTGGCCCGCCCCGGGCTCCCCTCCCACCTCCCCTAGGGCGGCGCGCTCGGATTGGGGCGCCCCCTGCGGGATCGCGAGGAGACAGACCTTAGACACCGGGAGCCTCGGCCCCGGCACCTGGGAGCTAGCGACGGGCGAGGAGTGGGGGAGCTACCAGGGACGGGGAGTAGGACCACACACGGCTGATCCCCAAGAGCCCCAGAGCCCCACGCGAGGGCGCGGAAATATTTCCGCCTCGAGGTGTTTCATCATCCCCACCTAAGAGGGAAACGCCAGAGCCCTGCGAGTCCTCCGCGAAGGAAAGGAGGCCGACGGCGTTCAGGACTCCACCAGTCCCTGCACGACGCCGTGAAGTAGCCCGCAGGGATTCTGGAAACCACATTCCCATTCAATAGACGAGATGACTGAAGCTTTCGACGACTGCAAATGCTGCAGGCTTGTGTGGGGTCAGGGCCAGTGGTGGAAAGGCTCAGGGCTTCTACTCTGACCCCATTAAGGCACCACACCTCCTCCAAGACCCGGGAGCTCCGCTCACAGCACTCTCCAGCCTAACGCCAGCTTGCCGTCTAGGGAGGTGGGGCCTCCGCGAACTCCATTTCCCAGAAGCCTCCGTTCCCATTTCCGTCCGGCGCCTGCGCGCCACGGACTACATTTCCCAAAAGGCATGGCGCTCGAAGGCCGGAAATGGCGGCCGCCCCGGTGGACACCCGCGGAGGGCGGTCGGCAGCCGACGCGGCACGCCGTAGGGGCGGGGACGGGCCGCGGTGCGGGACTCCATTTCCCGGCGGCCCTGCTAGTGCAGCGCCTGCGCTGTGTCACGGCGGCAGGCGGAAGATGGCGGCGGCAGCGTCTATGGAGAGGCGCTGCTGAGGGGGCGCGAGGGGGACGGAGGCCGGAGCCGCGGTGAGCGGGTGGCGGCTGGGGCCTGGGGCGAGGGGAGGAGGGGCGCCGACGGGGCCGGGGCGCGAGCGGCGGGGAGGGCCTCGGGGACGGCCGGGGCCGCGGCGTCGCGGGCCCCGCCTCGGCTACCGAGTCCCCCGCGGCCAAAGTTCCAGCGCGGCCGCCGCACAAGTCCGGCCCGCGGACCCCCTGGGCCTCCGGTGTGCGCCCCGGCGCGGCCTCCGCGGCCCCGGCTGGCCATGTGCCTGCCTTCCCGCCCCGGGGCCTTTGCACTCCCGCTCCCGCGCTCCCGAGACGCGCAGTCGTCCATCCGCCCGGCTGATCCCTGGCGCTGCGGCTCGGCGCCCTCGTCACGTCCCCTGCCGAGCCCCCGGCTCCTCCATCCCTCCCCCAAGTCCTCCTGCTGGGGCTCCCTTAGGTCCCCGTGCCTTGGCCTCGCGTCACGTGCGGGGGGATGTGTTGCTAGGGATGTGCTTACGGTGTGCTGCAGTCAGGGTGGCTCTGACCCTGACCTCGTGTGGGCGGGGACTGGGTGTGTGTCTCGGTCTGTGCCGGCCCATCGCACACTGGAGTTGCTCAGTTGGTGTTTGTTGAATGAATGAATGAATGAATGAATGAATGAATGAATGAATGAATGAATGAGAAAGAAAACACTGGGAGGAGACCCACTCTTGAGGCTAACGGGGGAGTCCTGATGGAAGGAGCAGTTCACTGCTGAGGACGCAGACGCAAACATCCCAGCTTTTATAAAGTAGGGAGCCCACCTGAAATCAGTAATTCCATTTACGTAATACAATGATCTGCAGCTGTAGAAGAAGTAAGGAGAAAAATAGACGGAGCTCCAGCATTTATTAAGAGAAAAACTAAAATAGAAAATATCCAGAAAAGTATCCAGATAGAAAGTAGAAAAGTATCCAGAAGTTCTCCTGTGTGGATTCCTCCAACCTTAGATCGAAACATTCAGGAAACTGCCTGGCCAACACCTTCAATCTTGGGAGGCACAGGCAGGTGAGTTCGAGACCAGCATGGTCTACAGAGGTAGTTCCAGGATAGCCAGGCCTACACAAAAAGAAACCGAATCACACTGACCGTGTGTAGACTTTTTTTTTTTTCTAACAGTCCCTAAACAATACAAAGTAACAATGTTTACGAAGTATTTATTTAGGTACTTTAAGTCACTGAAGATGTTTTAAACCAGCCTGAGTGGCACAGACTGGAATTCCAGCTACTTAAGGGACTGAGACAGGAGCATCACAAAGGTCTAGTCCTTGCCAGGATTACAGAATGAGTTTGTTGGCAGCCTGGGCAACTTAGTGAGACCCTGTCTCAAAGTCTTAACAGTTAAAAGGGCTGGGGCTGTAACTCTGGTCAAGCACTTGCCTGGCATGCAGGGGCCCTGGGTTCTATCTGTAGCCAGCTTGGGAGAGAAGGGGGAGGAGGGTTAAAGTGTGTGTGGATTTCACATGAACACTGCTCTTTTTTTGTTTGTGGCAAGCTCTCCAGGCCCAGCCTGGCTTCCCAAAATATAGAGGATGACCTTGAGTTTTACACCACTGGGTTTATGTGGTGCTGGGGATGGAGCCTGGGAATTGTGTATATCAAACAACTGAGTACCAACTGTGCTCTGCTCTCAGCCATGACAAATAGTACTGCTTTTATTTTATTTATTTTATTTATTTATTTTTTTTTTTGAGACAGAGTGACCCTAAGAGATCATCTTGCCTCTCTGCCCCTAGTGCTGGGATTAAAGGGGTATGTGTGCCTTCATGCCTGGCCAAACAGTGCTATTTTATTATTTGTTTGTTTGTTTGTTTTGGTTTTGGTTTTTTTAAGACATGGTTTCGCTGTGGCTTTGGAGCCTGTCTTGGAACTAGCTCTGTAGACCAGGCTGGCCTCGAACTCACAGATTCACCTGCCTCTGACTCCCGAGTGCTGGGATTAAAGGTCTATGCCACCAACACCCAGCCAAACAGTGCTATTTTAAATAAGGAGCTAGGTTTTGATACGAAGGAGGTCCTGGGACCAATCTCTGATACTGATGGGCCCCTGAACATCATTTTCATTAATTTAAAAATTGTCAAAAAGAGAAATAGGAATATATACTCAAGGCAAAACAAAGTCCAGAAACTTAAAGAGTAAACCGAAGAGAAAGGGCAGTTTTGTTGGTTCTTGATGTATCCTGCAGGAAAAGAGTGGGAAGTTTCTTGCTTTCTGGTGTGTCGTGTTGTGTGGCCATGCCCTTGGCCTTCTGAGCAGACACAGGGCATGGTGGTGGCCCCGTTGCAGGAGAAGAAAGGAACACTCGGATGTGTGCAGTGTGTGTGATTTGGAGTGGGGAGCCCTCACTATGAAAGGGGGACTAGCAAAGCTGCCAAAGGGAGACAAGGCTAGCCCCTAGAAGGCATTGTAGGCCTTGAGGCCAGAGCTGTAGCTATCTATGCCCCTGCCTCTTAAGGATGAATGATAGGCAGCCTTTCACACCTGCCTCAAAATGTTAGGTTCTTTAAAAAGGTGTTAGCCAGGCTAGTGGCACATACCTTCAGCTGGGAGGTAGAGGCAGGGAGATCTCTTGAGTTTGAGGCCAGCCTGGTCTAGAGTTTATAATCCACTGAGACCTTCCAAGTTATTTTCACTCCATAACCTTTTTCAGTAAACGTTTTGTTGTTGTTCCTGTAGACTGGGTTTCTCTGTATAGCCCTGGCTGTCCTGGAATTCTAAATAGTTTATTTTTTAGTTTATTTTTATTTTAATTGGTGTTTTGCCTACAAGGATGAGCGTCATCCTTGTACTGGAGGGGCCATGCTAATCTTCTCTGTATTGTTCCAGTTTTAGTATATGTGCTGCCAAAGTGAGCACTGGCCAGGAATTCTAGACCAGGCTGGCCTCAAACTCAAGAGATCTGCCTCCCTGTGCCTCCTGAGTATTGGGATTAAAGGCATGTGCCACCACTGCCTGGCTAAACTTTTTGTTAGCCTGTCTAGCAGGGGTGTACCTATTTAGTTTTAAGGTTAATTCTATTTAAACTTAGTTACTCCAATACTGTGTTATAGATTTTCAGTTGTTCCATTTATATTTAGGGCTAAAGTTAATATTTTTAATTTAATCTTTATGTCTCTGCACCAAGTATATGTAGAGTACCTGTTAAAGCCGGAGAGGGTTTCTTTCTTTTTTAAGCAATTTATTTTTATTTTATGTGCATTGGTGCTTTGCCTGCCTGTCTGTGTGTGTGAGGAAGCCAGATCCCCTGGAACTGGAGTTTCAGACAATTTTGAGCTGCCACATGATGCTGGGACTGAACCTGTGTCCTCAGGAAGAGCAGCCAGTGCTCTTAACCGCGGAGCCATCTCTCCAGCCCCCCAGAACAGGGTTTCATACCCCCCTCGGAGTGGTTACAGTTTTGAGCTGTCATGTGGGTGCTGGGAATCAAGCGAGTTCTGGGAGAACAGCTGTGTCTTTACCCCTGAGCTGACTCAGCAGTTCTGCTTCCAGCGTAAACAGCGTTTGGTTTATCCTTTTCCCTATCTTCACATGGGTGTCCAGCTCAGTGTGGTCCTCCTGCCCCAGCCTCCTCGCTGCCAGCGTGATACCACCCTGGCTGTGGTTTTCTTCATTTAACAGCCCGCCCCCGCCCCGCCCCCATCCGGTGAAAAGGGAGCTGCGTTGCTGGCACACTCCACTGGTGCTCGCAGAACTTCGGTACTCCCTCAGTGTGTAGAGATTTTCTGTATTCCTTTCCCCTGCTAACTCAGAGTCCTCCCACCTCCCTCTCCTGGGCTGCAAGGCCACAGGTGTGTGTGCACCTCCCTGGCTCTCCCGTCCATGTCGTTCGTACAGCCGTGCCGCCCGTTGCGTGTTCGTGAACCCGGGTGTGCAGCCTGTACTGCACAGGGCCTTGCCCGAGCCGCACAAGCACTGTGGCCCGCTTGCAGAGCCCTTCAGGGTGCAGGTGCCTTTGTAGCCTGTCTCCCTGCTTAGGAACACTTGGTTGGCCTGGCCTGTGCTGCTTGCTGTTAAAAGTGATGCTGTACACGGTGGCCTCTGAGTCACTGCACGATTTCCCAGATGACTTCCATCCTTGTAGAAGTTCCTCTCCCGCACTTTCACAGAAGGAACTGCGTAAGGGTGCGGTATTGCAATGAGTCTGCCCTCTCTCTCTCTCTCTCTCTCTCTCTCTCTCTCTCTCTCTCTCTCTCTCTCTCTCTGTTTTTCTTTTTCAGTCTTTTTGTTTGTTTGTTTGAGATGGTATAAAGTAACCCTGGCTGGCTTTAAACTGATGTTTCCACCTACCTGCATCTTGAAATTGCTAAGATGAGAGATAAGCACTGCCACACCTGGTGATATATGGCCTTTCCTTCCTTCTTTCTCTCCTTCTTTCTTTCTTTCTTTCTTTCTTTCTTTTTTTTTTTTTTTTTTTTTTTTTTTTGACATGGGTCTCAACTATGCATCCCTGGCTAACCTGGAAACGAGGCTGTGTACACCTGTAATCCCAGTCTTGGGAGGCACAGACAGAAGGGAGTATCACTTGATGTCTCTGACTACCTAGTGAGTCTGAGACCAGCCCACCAACACGACCCTGTTTATTTTTATTATTTTGTTGTTGTTGTTGTTTAGGGACAGGGTTTCTCTGTGTAGCTTTAGAGCCTGTCCTGGAACTCGCTCTGTACACCAGGCTGGACTCAAACTCACAGAGATCTGCCTGCCTCTGCCTCCCGAGTGCTGGGACTAAAGGCGTGAGCCACCAACGCCCGGCTTGACACCCTGTGATTTAAAAAGATGACAAAACGTACTGGGGGTGAAGCATTGTGTCTGTGACTGGGGCATCATTCTCCCTGGATTGGACCCCCTGCACGTGAACAGAAAGTCACCCTGCAGGGAAGCTTACTGTTTTCTTTTCCAGAGAGAACCTGACAGCAGTCATGGCAAGTGGCAGTGGGGACAGTGTCACCCGCCGCAGTGTGGCGTCACAGTTTTTCACACAAGAGGAAGGGCCAGGCGTTGATGGCATGACCACTTCTGAGAGGGTGAGTGCAGCTGAGGGGTTGGGGGTGAGAGATGTGACTCTGGCCTTTGCAGAGCTCAAGAGGACTGTGGGGCTTGGCCAGGGTCATCCGGACAGGCTGTGACACCTGGCTTGTCCCTCCTTCCAGGTGGTAGATCTTCTCAACCAGGCAGCGCTGATCACCAACGACTCAAAGATCACAGTGCTCAAACAGGTGAGTTGGGGAAGAGGGAGGGCGGGACGGGGCAGGGATAGTCACTGAGAGCATTGCTCACACATGCTGTTGCTTATGCCTGCACTGTGCGCGTGCGCATACACACACACACACACACACACACACACATACACACGCCTCTGTCGTACTCATCCGTGGCAGCACATGACCCTTGTACATACCTGTACCCCAGCGTGCAGTGCTGTACAGTCTGTTCATTCAGTGCTTCCCAAACTCTGGAACTGGGGTGGCGTGTGGAGGGGTCACCCGTAGTTTATGCGCACAGAAGGAGACTCTGCTAGCGGTTGGCCAAACTAGCCCGTAGATTCTGGGCTCGGCCTGCAGACCCTGTGCCTTTCCTCTCTCCCACGGTCCAGTAGGGTCAGCAGACAGTGATGGCCCATGGGTGATGGTGGTGCACACCTTTAATCCCAGCACTCGGGAGGCAGAGGCAGGAGGATCTCTGTGGGTTTGAGGCCAGCCCCGTCTATAGCGTGAGTTCCAGGACAGCCAGACTCTTACACAGAAGAACCCTATCTGGAAAAAGAAAAGCCTGCCTGGTCGGAATGCTTGCTGGATGCTGTGGGTGGTGACAGCATTGTGGGGTGGAGAACTGGCAGACAGGAAAGAGGAGGCTGAACCTCAGGAAGGCAGGAGCCCCAGGTTTTCCTCTTTTCCTCATCCTGATGCTCGGACCTAGAGCCTTGGCATGCCAGACTCTCAGCTCTTTCACTATTCATTAATATTTATTTTTGAGGCTGAGTCTCTCTGTGTAGTCCTGGCTATTCTGGAGCTCAGTGTGTAAACCAGGCTGGCCTCAAAATCAGAGCGATCCACCTGCCTCTGCCTCAAGTGCTGGGAAAAAGTGTGTGCCCCCACAGCTGGATTACTTTTATTTTGAGAAGTGTTCTCACTGTGTTCTTCAAACCGGCCTGAACTCGCTCTGCAGCCTAGGTAGCTGTTGACCTGTAATGTTGAGTAGCTTGGATCATAGGCCTGTGCCACGAGGCTCAACTCTCTCTTGTTTAGTGCTCTTGGATATCACGTCCTCACTGCTGACCAGGACCTGCCTCCCTTCTGTGGGCGCAGGGAAGCTTCCTGGCGGCCCGTAAGAACGCTGATTTCTGAGGGTCTCGTTAAACACCATAGCATTTGGGGCTCGGGCTCAGGAGCGTCGGAGCCTCCAGTGTTGTGTTCTCCCTGCTCTTGTCTGCATGGACTGGACCTGGGGTTTTTATTTGACGTTTGTTTGTAATTTTATATGTTTTGCCTACATGTATGGATATTGCACCATGTACATGCAATGCTGTTGAAGGCCAGAAGAGGGATCTGATCTCCTTGGAGTTGGGGCAGATGGTTATGACTGGGTGCTGGGAATTGAACCCGGTCCTCTGGAAAAGCAGGCAGTGCTCTTAACTGCTGGGCCACCTCTCCAGCCCCGATATTTAAATTAAGCACTAATTTTTTATTTTCCCTGTATGTCTGGTGTGCGTGTATGCTTGCTCACATGGATGTAGGTGTTTGGTTGCTTGGTATGAGATACATGCATGTGTGTATACATGGAGAGGCCCAAAGTTGACATGTTTCTCAGTCACTGAGGCAAGTTGAGGCAAGTCTCTGAGTAGAACCCGAAGCCTGCTGACCCATTAGCCAGCCAGGTTGCCCTGGGTGCTGTCTCTGTCTCCAGAGTGCTGGGACTGCAGCTGTGCTGCTCCAGAGATCCAAACTCTGCCCTCAAGCTCGTGGGTGGAGTGATTCGCCCACTGAGCCATCTCCCCGTCCCATATTTTTATATTCTTTATTTCAAGCATGCCTGCAGTGTACGGATGTCAGAGGGCAGTTTGCTAAAATTGGCCGTTTCTTTTTACCAAACAGCTCCTGGAGAGTCTGTTTAGATCTTGACGCATGGGTGGCTAGCCCCTTACCCACTAAGCCATATTGGTGAGATAGAGTCCATAGTATAGACTGCCTGGATAGCATGATAACCCTGCCTCAGTCTCCCAAGTCATGTGATTATGAGGAACAGCCACTGTGCCTGGCTTTGGAACCTGGTTCTATGTCTGTTCCTCCTTCCCCAATCTCCCAGGTCCAGGAGCTGATCATCAACAAAGACCCCACCCTGCTTGACAACTTCTTGGATGTGAGTGATCAGCCTGGGGGTGGGATAAAGGTGAGGTGATGTGCTTTGGTGTGGCCTGATCCATCTCCCTCCGACATGACAGGAGATCATCGCTTTCCAAGCAGACAAGTCCATCGAAGTGCGCAAGTTCGTCATTGGCTTCATCGAGGAGGCATGGTAGGGGCTCCTGAGAGCAGCTGGGTGTCGTGGCTTGTGTCCCCCAGAGCCCCTCCCCCAGCACACAGCTAATGAGATTGCAGCCCTGGATAGTACCGTCCCACACACTCCCTGCCCTTGAACCAACACGTCAAGGCTGCTTTGTTAGCCAGAGTGGCGTCCCTCCTTTCACAAGGCAGGCAGCAGGCGGAAGCAGACTGTGCTCAAGAGCTGAACCGTCCTTCCATCCCATCGGTGGCAACCAGCACAGCCACTCTGGACTTCTCTTTTGCTTTAGACAATACTGATGCAGCGTAGGCTGGCCTGGAGCCCGCTTTGTAGCAGAGGATAACCTTGACCCCGTCCCCTGGCCTCATAGTCTAGTTCTGAAACATCTGCCCGAGGGAAGTCATACCCTTATCTGTTCGCCTACTTGTGCACATAGCTAGGTGATCTGCTGAGGATGTGGCGTCTTACTGTCCTCTCCTACACTCCTTCGGGCCCTCTGAGCACTCGCCTGCCCCGTGTCCTTCTGCTTCTCACAAAGCACCAGTGTCCTTCCTAGCTGGTGTGCTTCTGCCTAACCTGTGCCCCAGGTGGCCGTTCATCACCTCAGGGACCCTCCCGAGCCCTTTCCCGAGCACTGCCCTTGGCTCCTGCCTTCACTGTTGCTGCTTTCCCGAGCACTGCCCTTGGCTCCTGCCTTCACTCTTACTGCTTTCCCGAGCACTGCCCTTGGCTCCTGCCTTCACTGTTGCTGCTTTCCCGAGCACTGCCCTTGGCTCCTGCTTTCACTCTTACTGTTTTCCCGAGCACTGCCCTTGGCTCCTGCCTTCACTCTTACTGTTTTCCCGAGCACTGCCCTTGGCTCCTGCCTTCACTGTTGCTGTTTTCCCGAGCACTGCCCTTGGCTCCTGCCTTCACTCTTACTGCTTTCCCGAGCACTGCCCTTGGCTCCTGCCTTCACTCTTACTGTTTTCCCTAGCACTGCCCTTGGCTCCTGCCTTCACTCTTGCTGTTTTCCCGAGCACTGCCCTTGGCTCCTGCCTTCACTCTTGCTGTTTTCCCGAGCACTGCCCTTGGCTCCTGCCTTCACTCTTACTGCTTTCCCGAGCACTGCCCTTGGCTCCTGCCTTCACTGTTGCTGTTTTCCCGAGCACTGCCCTTGGCTCCTGCCTTCACTCTTGCTGTTCTTTGTGGCGCTCCACACGGCTTGAAATCACCTGGGTAATTCACCAAAAAATAAATGTTGGCTGCATAGCAGGGCACTCTGTCCAGCTGGCCTCTGTGTCCCTGTGTCTCCTCAAACAAGGTTGGTCCTAAGAAATGGTGACAGTGTAGACGCTGAGCAAGCAGGCCATCTACCACTGGCTGGGCACCTCTTGCCTTTGCTCTGCACCGCAGCCTTAGATGGGGCAGTCACCCTCTCAGACTCAGACCGGAAGCAGCTTTTCCTCTCTATGCTCATCCTTGGCTCCGCAAGGGGCAGTAGATACGATAGTTCTTCTTGTTCCCTCCTAGCCTGCCAAGGGCTATTGAGTCTTCTTGACCTACTTGTTCAACCTTCAGCCTGAGACTGGAGGTGATTCTTGATCTGTCTAATCAAGAAAATAGGCTTGGAGGGCCAGGTGGGTTTTCCCGAGTTCACTTGGCCGAACCTGGCAGACCTAGGATATTTTACTCTGTGTCTCTAACCCCAGTGTCCCACATTGTCCCACTCGCCCCTTTACTGGGAAAATCAGTGGTAGTTTTTCATGTTTGCTGGAGACAGGCTCTTCCTGTGCTCTTGAACTTGGGGTAGTCTCCTCCCTCTCAGCCTCCCAGGTGCTGAGATTGTAGTGTGTGCCACCACATCCAGCTGTACTAAATTTTAGGGGTTCACAAAAAAATTGTGTGTGTAACAGATGTGTCCAGTGTGCTGAAGGATACTACATGGAAGTGAAGCTGTCTACTGTCCTGCCTTCTGGCCTCTGACAGTCGAGTTTTATTTTATTTTTTTGTCTGAGACAGGATCTCACGTAACCCAGGCCTGCATCCAGTGCTCTTAAACACTGAAACACTGGGCTGTCTCTCCAGCATATTTTTTGATCCTCCTTCCTCCCTCTTTCTTTTCCTCTCTCCCTCTCTCCCTCTCTCTCTCTCTCTCTCTCTCTCTCTTCTCTCTCTCTCACTCCTCCCTCCCTCCCTCCCTCCCTCCTTACCTTCCTCCCTCTCTCCCTTCTTTCTGTGATGTTTCATATTTTTTTAATGGTGCAACTGGTGCTTAGAATCAGAATGGAACTTAGGTTATGAAAAATCACGTTAATATGCTGAGCTCTGGGGGCTGGCCTTCTCAGATTGCTTTGTTCCTTGGCCACACGTTACTGGAGGCCTTTGATTCTTTCTGGCAACCAAAGTGACCCTGCCAGTTCTTAGCCACCAAAGGGTCCCTGTGTGGGAGCCTGGAGGCTTGAGTAAACAAATGTAGGTGTTTTACTAAGTTCTTTCACTGAGCGGTCCATGGTTTTGGTGGCTGTCATCGCCACGTGTGCAGGAGGAGTTCTTCAAATACGATAAGGAACGGGGCTAGGTGTGGGGCTTGGTTAGTGCTTGCCCGACGTGTACAAAGCCTTGGGTTCCATCCCCAGCACTTCAGAAACCTGTGTGGCGGTACATATACCTAAATCCTAGCACAGAAGACATGGAGGCTGTAGGGTCTGGAGCTAAGGGCATCCTCAGCTGTGTAGGTAGTTAGAGGCCAAGCTGGGCCTGAGACTGTCGGGGAAAAAGGCGATGGCCTGCTCAAACTTCACGCAGTTGTTGCCTGTCTTAGACAGACGCCTTACAGAGTTGGAGGGGTGAAGGCCGCAGGGCTCGCTGTGGTACAGGGCCCACATGTCAGCATCCTCCTCACTGTTGGATGTGCTGGCAGCAAAGATTCTCACACCTCCACTGAGTGTCTTGATTCACGGCCTGAGTTCCTATCCTCTGCCCCAAGGCCAGCATGACCTGTCCCCTTCTCTTTCCTCCCCAGCAAGCGGGACATCGAGCTGCTGCTAAAACTGATTGCCAACCTCAACATGCTCCTACGGGACGAAAACGTGAATGTGGTGAAGAAAGCCATCCTCACCATGACCCAACTCTACAAGGTGGCCCTGCAGGTGAGCAGCACAGCTGGGCCTGCCCAGTGACGATGGCCTTCCTCGAAGTCGAAGCCACATCAGGGCCAGTCTTGGGTTTGGTACTGGGTGTGGAGGTCAAGGCTGAGTTGCCCAGGGAAACCTTGAGTTTCCCTCTCCGTGCCCACGCTTCCTCCCTTTGCTCGGTATGGTCTGTATTGCCAGTCCTGGTGAGCATAAGCTCGTCATGCGTGAGATCTGCTGCTGTGACGAGCACAGACAACAAGGCATCTTCTGGGTCTACTTATGCACCCACAGACATCCCCAAGAATGTCCACTTTCAAGCCCTGACAGGTGGTGTGGTCAGCACCAATATCCTAGATGCAGCCTTCACGGTGCAGCCCAGAGGGACACAGGCCAAAGAGTCAGTGTAGCCGGGCATGGGTTGCTTGCCTGTCAACCCAGCCTGTGGGAGGCTGGGGCAGAAGGAGCTCAAGGCCACCTTGGACTGCAGAAACAATAGCAGTTTTTAGGAAAGGGTGTGAGTCTACAGAGAAGCTGTTGGGGATGCTTGCTCTTTCCAGAGGACACAGGTTCACTTCCCACTACCCACATGGTATCTCATAACCGTCTGTCACTCCAATTTCAGGTCATCCAGTACTCTCTTCTGACTTCCTCGGGTACTGCATATATGTGGTACACAGATACATGAAGACAGAACACCCATACACATAAAAAGAAACATCTTTAAAAAGAGGGAATCACATGAGTTCCCAACTGTTATTTGACAACACAGGAGTGAGTTTATTGGTTAGGCCATTCTTTATCAGCAAAATGAAGCCATTTAGCTATTGCTGCTTTTTTTGGGGAGTGTGTGTGGGTGTTTTGCCTGCATATATGTCTATGCAATCTGTGTACAGTACCTGTACAGTGCCTGTGGAGGCCAGAAGAGAGAGCATCAGATCTTCTGAACTGCAGTAACAGACAGGGAGAGCTGCTGTATGGGTGCAGGAATACAAGCGGGCCCTCTGGAAGAGTAGCCAGTTCTCTTTAACTGCTCAACTGTCTCCAGCCCTGCTGACCCTGTGTCTTGAGATCTGCCACTTCATCACTGGCTTAGCTGTGTCTTGGTCGCCCCCATCCTAGCCTCGTCCAGTACTGAGCGTAGCTGTTGGTTAACCAAGTGAATGTGCTGGTGGTGGTAGAGCCCACTGACAGTGATGTGTTGTCTCGGCTTTCTCTGTCTTTTCTATTCCTGACCCCTTGGCAGTGGATGGTGAAATCTCGAGTCATTAACGACCTCCAGGAGGCCTGCTGGGACATGGTGTCTTCCATGGCTGGGGAAATCATCCTGCTGTTGGATTCCGACAATGACGGCATCCGTACACATGCCATCAAGTTTGTGGAGGGCCTCATTGTCACCCTGTCACCCCGCATGGCTGATTCAGAGGTCCCCCGACGCCAGGAGCATGACATCAGTCTGGACCGAATCCCTCGAGATCACCCCTACATCCAGTATAGTGAGTGTTGCCGTGCCCTAGTGCCCCGTGTGCACTCACGTGCTGTTAGTGTGTTCTGTAGATACGCATGGAGTTTGCTTTACTCTACGTCTTCCTGTCTAGGAGCTCAGCATGTTTACACAACGTACAAGTGTTGACCCCGAGGGACCAGACTGAGAGCAGTGCTGCTCTGGGCCTGTTGGCTGTGTGGGTGGGTCTTCATCTGTTCAGGTTGACCGTGGTGCCCTTCTGACTGAGCTGCTCTTCTTCCCATTAGATGTCCTATGGGAAGAAGGCAAGGCAGCCCTGGAGCAGCTGCTGAAGTTCATGGTACACCCTGCCATCTCCTCCATCAACCTGACCACAGCCCTGGGCTCCCTTGCTAACATTGCCCGCCAGAGACCCATGTTCATGTCCGAGGTGATCCAGGCCTATGAGACCCTGCATGGTAGGTTGAAGGTCCCCGCCCCTCTCCTGGCTTGGCTGCTGCTTCCTGAGGAGCTGTTGAGCTCTGCATACACCACTGCTCCATGTTAGATAGAAAGCTTTGGTGTGATAAAAACCTGCGTCAAAGCAGGCTTGGGATGCTGGGCCCATAAAGTGGCTTCTCACACCCTAGCCTCCCGCTGTCCCTCAGAAGAGGAGGCTGGTGACATTTTCCCAAGCTTGTGCCTGGGGTTGAGGCTTGATTGGATGCTGGTCGTGGATGTAGTCCATCCACCTGAGCTCTTGTCTTGGCCTTGTTTTCTGGTTGTTTCCTGAAGCAGTAAAGATGGCCCCAGAGTTCTAGGCTCCCGTCCCATCCACTTAGCAACAGAAAGAGAGAGCAACTTTCCCCATCATTCCAGCAAAAGCCAAGGGCCACTGTTCATTGTTTATGATTGGCTGAGCAGAGACTGCGAGCCTACCCCTGAGCCAATCACGGTGGCCAGGGAAACACAGCGTTCTCATTGGCCCCGGTCTCCTGCACGCTTGGACAGAGGATGGGACAGAGTGGTTCCCTCAGAAGTGAATGAGTGGCACAGGCCAAGGAGCTGATGGTGGATACTGCACAGGCCCAGTTAGAGGCCTCTTTCTCTGTAGAGCAGGGGCAGCTTGCTCACCAAGGTGACTGAGACTCTGGCCGGTCAGCCAGTGCCACAGGACTGGCCTGAGCTGTGGCAGCTATTCAGTCCGCAACTTGTGGAAAAGGTGGCAGTTATAGCTCTCCCCAGGACAGCAGTGGACTGCAGATCGCAGACAGGGAGCTGAGGCTCCAGGGCAGAGAAATAACATTTAGGTTTCCTCACTTTGAAGACTAGTGTCCTAGAGCTAGGTCTCTTGGGTTTTCAGTCTCAGCTTGAAAGGGGTAGGCTGCCAGTCCTGCGAGCCTAGGAACTTCCCGGGGAATGGCGTAAGAGCTGGGAATTGAGCCTGGCAGTGGTCTGTCCCCAGCACCAAGCTCCCACTCTATCCTCACAGCCAACCTGCCCCCAACACTGGCCAAGTCCCAGGTGAGCAGCGTGCGTAAGAACCTCAAGCTGCACTTGCTGAGCGTGCTCAAGCACCCTGCCTCCTTGGAGTTCCAGGCCCAGATCACCACCCTGCTGGTGGACCTGGGCACCCCCCAGGCAGAGATCGCCCGCAACATGCCCAGCAGCAAGGACTCCCGCAAACGGGCCCGGGATGACGCGGACTCCACCTTGAAGAAGATGAAGCTGGGTGAGTTGGGGCCTGGGCTCATCTGAGCTGGCTTTGTTACACTGTGCTCAGTTGTGTTAATACACAGGACATTCCGTAGCATGATGTGTAAACATACCCAAGTAAAATAACTAGTGCGCAGTTCATGTAGTAAGTGGGAGCCTGTTTCTGAGGAGGGACTTGCAGGAGGGGTGACCTGTTCTTTCCGCCTCCACCTCTGCACTGTGGGAGTGGCGGGTGTGTGGCCAGTTAGGATTCATTTAGATGTTACAGAAAGAACTGAGTGGCGAGTATGTCTTGTTCTTCAAGGTTTTTCCCTGTTTTATATGTGTGTAGAAGGCTCTTTTCCTTGATATATAATTGGTGTTTCCTTTTTTGTTTTGGTTTTTTAAGAAGGCTTTCTCTGAGTAGCTCTCAGCCCTGACTGTCCTGTTTGTTTCTAGAACATTTCTGAAATTATGTTGGGGTTTTGTGTTTTGACAAGGTCTCATTATGTATCCTGTCTGGCCTTCAGACTCATAGATCCACCCGCCTCTGCTTCTGAAGTGCTGGGATTACAGAAGTCCGCCAGTGTGCCCAGCTATGACATTCTTTCTCAGATTCAAGTGGAACTAATTTCATGTGGGCTGCTCTAGGGATCTAGCTACATTTATTTCTCCATTGCTCAGTGAGTGAGGGCAATGCTCTGCTCTCCTTTAAGTTTCTGTCAAGTAGAATCTTGGAGTCTACTGCATCTTTTTTTCTTTTCTTTATCTTTTTCTTTTTCTTAATGGGGGCACATGTGCCGGTGTGCATGTTTGGAGGCCAGGGCACAACTTTGTGGAATCTGCCCTCTCCTTCTGGGAATGGAACTCAGATCTTCAGGTATGTGCAGGAAGCACCTCTCCCTGCTGAGCCTGTCACTGGCCCTGCATCTTTTTACTTTTTATTTTAACTTTCCCATTAGATTAATTTTATTTTATGTGTGAGCATCCTGCTTGCACACATGTGTGCTTACCACATGCACGTTTGGTGTCTCTGGAAGACAGAAGAAGGTATCAGATGCCTGAACTGGCATTACAGTGGTTGTGAACCACTGTTTGGATGTTCTTAAGTCTAAGCTACCTCTACCTCTGCCCTGCATCTTTTTAATTGTGGTCAAGTAGTCTGTAATGAGCATGGAAACACTGACAGTTTCATTTGTGGGCATTTCGTTTCTGCCCTCACATGCACACACATGGTGCACAGATATACATACATGCTGGCAAGTACCCATACACATAAACTAAATAAACAACTCTTTTAAAAGGCGAGGGCGAGTGGTGTCAGTGATAGGGACAGTAACAGCAGCACCGTCTCTCACTGGGGACACCTACTTAGCGAGTGCAGGGTCCTGCATTCCATTCTCAGTATGGACTATATTAATGGTGTCATCATCCTGGAGCTTCATGTGATCAGCTGGAGGTTTTTGGCGTTTTGCCGTGTCCCACATGAGTCCAGAGCCTGGGAAGAGGTGGGTGCCCAGGGCCCTGTGCACTTTCACAGCCGTGACGGACTGCAGCTTAGGCCCTTACTTCCCTGCTGTGTGCCTGCTCCTTGCAGTGGCTTCCTAGAGGAAAGGTCCCCTGGCTCCCGACACAGGTCCTGCTGCAGCCTAGAGAGTGAGCCTGTTCCTTCCCTTCTCAGAGCCCAACTTGGGAGAAGATGATGAGGACAAAGACATGGAGCCTGGCCCATCAGGGACTTCGAAGGCCTCAGCCCAGATCTCAGGCCAGTCAGACACGGACATCACCGCTGAGTTCTTGCAGCCTCTGCTGACGCCTGACAATGTGGCCAATCTGGTGAGGAGGGTGAGGTTGTCCCAGGGATGGGGTCCAGATTCCAGTCCTTCCCCTGCCTGTGCTCCATGCTGGCCACATGCTGATGCTGGCTCCTGGTAGCATTATGCCTCTCCCCATCTACCCACTCTGTTTTTGGGGTTAGGGACTCTCCAGGTGGACAGCTGGGTGACCGTTGTTTTCCCACAAAGCTGAGACAAAGAGAGCAGGCCCAGCCCAGCCCCACTCGTGCTGCTTCTGCATGCTGCCCTAGCCTGAGCTGGCTAAAGGTCCCCTTCCCCGCCACCCTGCAGGTCCTCATCAGCATGGTGTACCTGCCTGAAACCATGCCTGCCTCCTTCCAAGCCATCTATACCCCCGTGGAGTCAGCAGGCACCGAAGCCCAGATCAAGCACCTGGCTCGGCTCATGGCCACACAGATGACGGCTGCAGGACTGGGTCCTGGTGAGTCTTATGCTGACCCAGGCCCGGCCTTGGCGCTGGAGTCTCCTTCTGGAAAAGCTGTGGAGATATGGAGGTCATGCTCCATCTAACGTGTTGTCTGTCTGTCAAGTGCCCTCGTGTGCCGTCTATGTGTTATCTGTCATGTGTCCTCATGTGCCATCTATGTTATCTGTCTGTCATGTGTCCTCATGTGCCATCTATGTGTTATCTGTCATGTGTCCTCATGTGCCGTCTATGTGTTATCTCTCTGTCATGTGTCCTCATGTGCCGTCTATGTGTTACCTGTCATGTGTCCGTCATTATGCAGAATGCTCAGCATCTTCAGGTCCTGAGCTTTAAAATCCAGCAGACCTCACCTCGAGGTCCAAACTGAACCAGACTCTCGCTTCGGAGTCTTTCCCTTACTTTGTCAGTGTATTTTTGTTTTGTGTGTGCCCTCAGGCCAGGAGATGGTGTCAGATCTCTGGGAGATGAGGAATCACAAGCGTTTATTGGTGTTGAAAGCAAAAAACTCAGGTCCTCTGCAAGAGCAGCAAGTGCCCTGCACGGCTGAGCCACCTCTGCATCCAGGCTTTGTCTTCTTTAGGACCAGGTCTTGTGGAACCCATGCTGGCTCCTACCTTCCCCAGTCTTCCTGCCTGCTCTCCTGCGTGCTGGAATTATAGGTGTGAGCACGCTTATGAACAATGACACAAGCACAACTCCAGTGTCAATGTAGTGTGGGCTTCACAAAGCATATATACTCTTTCCATCTTATGTGGGTTCCAAAGACTAGACTCAGTTCCCCTCTCCCCTCTGAGCCATCGCACCAGCCTTGTGTCAGGCCTTGTTGTCGTGAGCATACCTGCCGTGAACAGTGGCTTATGAGTCTTTGGTATGCTCAGGTTTCCCCTGACTGTGCTCCAAGGGATGGTGTTGTCAAGTCACGTGGCCTCTGCCTGAGTGGCACACACCGTTCATCCCAGGAAGTGGAGTCAGCAGGATCAGAGGTCATCCTTGGATGCATAGTGAGTTTGAGGACAACCTGAGGTGCATGAGACCCTGACTCAAACCCCAGATGGGCTGGTACGACAGCTCAGGGGGTAAAAGTATTTGCTGCCAAGCTCAGAACCTAGGACAAGGAAACCGCACAGGTGCACCCTGGCTGTGTGTGCACATCTCCACACAAATTAAGACACTTTACAGAAAGAAACCGGGCAAAGGCTCAGTGGGTATGTGCGTATGTGTCAACATGCTGCCTGTGTTCTGACGCCTAACATCTGCAGAAAAGCTGAGCTGTGCGTGCTCACCAGCAGTGCATGAGGGCAGACACAGGCAGACCCTGGCGGTCTGAAACCAGCTCTGGCTTCTGTGGGTGACCCTGTCTTAGAAAATAAAGTGTGGCTGGTTAGATGGCTCAGCTGGCAAAGGTGCCTGCTGCCACACCTGTCGACCTGGGGCTCATTGAGAGATCCAGCTCTACAAAATTGTCCTCTAATTGTCGTGCATACATACACATACACAGTACATAAATAACATGTAATGGTAGGCAGGGTGGCACACACGTCTAACCTTGGCGCTCAGGAGGCAGCGGCAGGCGGATCTCTGTTTGAGGCCAGCGTGGTCTACAGAGTGAGTCCAGGCCTGTCAAGATAGCACAGAGATCCTGTCTCAATAAAAAGAGTAGAGCTGGGCAGTGCTGGCGAATGCTTTTAATCCCAGCACTCGGGAGGCAGAGGCAGATGGATTTCTGAGTTCAAGGCCAGCCTGGTCTACAGAGGGAGTTCTAGGACAGCCAGAGCCATACAGAAGAAATCTTGTTTTGAAAAAATAAACAAAACTCACACAAAGTAGATGTTAAGGAAGTGACAAATCCACCTCTCGCTTCCATGTGTGTACACAGTCTAACACACACACACATACATGCATATGTCACACAGATATAAACTTAAGAGCGCTTGCTTGTGACATATCTCAGTTGGCTGTGACATTGGCTGTGCCTCCAGGAATGAAGCCTTCTAGCTGGATCCGAGGCTCGCGTCGCTAGTGGGCTACACGGTGGGTGCAGTGCGTGCATGGCAGAGCCTGGGTGCAGGCGATGGAGCCGAGGGTGCTATGGCTGCCTCCGCTTCCTCTCAGGCGTGGAGCAGACAAAACAGTGCAAGGAAGAGCCCAAGGAGGAGAAGGTGGTGAAGCCCGAGAGTGTCCTGATCAAGCGGCGCCTGTCAGCGCAGGGCCAGGCCATCTCTGTGGTGGGCTCTCTGAGCGCCATGTCCCCCTTGGAGGAGGAGGCACCCCAGGCCAAGAGGAGGCCTGAACCTATCATCCCAGTCACACAGCCACGGTGAGTCCTGTGAGCCTGCCCTGTTGGCAGGCGTGAGCGTAAGGCGAGCAGTGGGCTGGACCAGCTTCCCCTCTACTCGAGTCAGGGCGGGAACGGCCAAGCGCTTGTGGGTTTCTGCCGCCACATCTCCTGTTTCTGTTACTGGGGAGAATGGTGGTGTCTTTCTCACAGATGGAGTCGCTAGGTTAGAGAACTCTTGGTGCCACAAGTCCCGGTGACAATGAGGCAAGAAGGGCTCCCAGTCATCATCACATCCTCATTCTTCTCATCACCTTTATCCCCAAATCAGTCTCAACCCCACCCCAGCATCAAGTGTTAGCTGCTCCCTTGCAGCCTCTTGCCCTCCCCATGTCATCTTCCCCCATCCAGGGTCTTGGCGCTTACTCTCGCGGCAGACACCCTCCTTGGCAAAGTCAGGATTTCTTCCTCACTGTCGTGTGCTGTGCTGAGCCTCACTCGGAATGAATTCACAGCTAGAGAGGGCCTGTGTGTGTCTCTATGACCCCGTCCCTGAGCTGGGGCCACCAGACAGACTGGGCTGCAAAAAGCTTGCCAAGTCACCGTCCTTGTCCCTGCCCTCACGTAGGCTGGCGGGTGCTGGTGGGCGCAAGAAGATCTTCCGTCTGAGCGATGTGCTGAAGCCGCTAACGGATGCCCAGGTGGAAGCCATGAAGCTGGGAGCTGTGAAGAGGATCCTGAGGGCTGAGAAGGCTGTGGCCTGCAGTGGGGCCGCCCAGGTGTGCCTCGGTGAACAGTCCCTGTGGCTCACTCCTCCAGGCTCGTGTCCACCCCTGCAAGATGAGCAGCAGCTCTGTATGGGGCGGGACCTGCTGGGGTGCAGCTCTGCATGGGGCGAGCGTGGGGGCTGGGGTGCAGCGCTGCATGGGGTGAGCATGGGGGCTGGGGTGCAGCACTGCATGGGGTGAGCATGGGGGCTGGGGTGCAGCGCTGCATGGGGCGAGCGTTGGGGCTGGGGTGCAGCTCTGCATGAGGCGAGCGTGGGGGCTGGGGTGCAGCTCTGCATGGGGCGGGTCCTGCTGGGGTGCAGCGCTGCATGGTTTGGGTCCTGCTGGGGTGCAGCTCTGCATGGGGCTGGTCCTGCTGGGGTGCAGCACTGCATGGGTTGGGTCCTGCTGGGGTGCAGCACTGCATGGGGCGGGTCCTGCTGGGGTGCAGCACTGCATGGGGCTGACCCTGCTGGGGTGCAGCTCTGCATGGGGCTGGTCTTGCTGGGCTGTTTCTTAGCCACATTTCTTAGCAGTGATTTTTTTTTTTAATGTGTTTGTTTAATTTGTGTGTGTGTGTGTTTGTGTGTGCATGCATGAGTTTATGTGCACTGTGTGTGTGCAGGAGCCCACAGAGACCAAGAGAAAAGCAGATTCCCTGGAACTGTAGTTACTGGTAGTTGTGAGCCACCATGTGGGTGCTCGAAACCAAACTCAAGTCCTCTGTAAGAGCAGCCAGTACTCTTGACCATTGAATCATCTTTCCAGACTTTATTTTCTATGATATTTTTGTTTGTTGTTTTTGGTTTTTTGAGACAGGGTTTCTCTCTGTAGCCTTGGATGTCTAGAAACTCAGCTTTGGATATTCAGAGATCTACCTGCCTCTGCCTCCCAAATTCTGGGGTTAAAGGCTTGAGCCATCATGCCTGGCTTTTTCTTTCATTTTAAATGTGTGTGTGTTGTGTGTGTGTGTGTGTGTGTGTGTGTGTGTGTGTGTGTGTGTGTGTGCGCGTGCATGCGTGCGTGCGTGCGTGCGTGCGTGTTGTTTGATGAGGACACTCTATTGTCACTGCACCTAGCCTGAGCAGAGGCCATGGCTTTTATCCCCAGTGCCTCAAAAGATTGTTCTGGACGATACACACACCATGCGCTCTTCCTTGGTTGTCACCCACATCCTGTCCATGCCTAGTGGTAACAAAAAGAATCTTCAGGGTCTTTTCCAGTACACTGAAGTACCTGGTTACTACTTAGTTACTCCTGAGAGCTTGGGTGGTTTGGTGACAGATGATTGTTTGTTTCTTCCTCACCCACTGCCGCACGTTGTGATACTGCTGTGTTTATGCTTCACGCTGCCTTCCTTCCTTGAGTGAGTGAGTGATTTGGTTTTCTAGATATGGTCTCACTCTCCAGGCTGGCCTTGAACTTGAGCAGTCTGGGAGCTGGGATTGTAGATGTCACCCACTATATCCACATTAAATGGTGGCAGAGGTACAAGGCATAATTGAGCGGTGCCCCAGTGGCTCAGCCATGCTGCCCCACTCAATCGCTCACCTACCTGCAGGTGCGCATCAAGATTCTGGCCAGCCTTGTGACACAGTTCGACTCTGGGCTCAAGGCAGAGGTGCTGTCCTTCATCCTGGAGGATGTGCGGGGCCGCCTGGACCTGGCCTTCGCCTGGCTCTACCAGGAGTACAATGCCTACCTAGCGGCAGGGGCTTCAGGCACTCTGGACAAGTATGAGGACTGCCTCATCCGCCTGCTCTCTGGCCTGCAGGAGAAACCGGACCAGAAGGATGGGTGAGGGCTTGACCGTGAGCCCCACCCCCCTGTGTCCCCCTTCCCCTGTCTTCCTCAGTGCCACCCAAACTTGCTCTCGCCATGTGCCTCCCTTCCTGCCCTTTCTAATTCTTACAGAGACTGTGCAGACTGTGCTGGAGGGGCTGGGGTAGTGCCCATCAGCCGTACTCCCAGCTCGGCTACTTGGTCTGGGTGGCCTGTGGCCCTGGGCTTCTGTTTCCCATCTGAGCTAACAGTTCCGGGATGGGACAGTGGCTCGATGGTAGAGCCCATCGCTAGCACACAGGAAGCCCTGGGTCCCATTCCTAGCTGTAGCAAAAGGAGAAAGCCTCAGAGAGGGAGCATCTCCAACCATGTAAGCCAGTGTGAGGCTCTGGACCCAGGGGCCACTGGGGTGCAGGCTGCCTTGCTGCACTTCTCCAGCAAGACCTGTGTCTTTCTTGGCAGGGTCTTCACCAAGGTGGTATTGGAGGCCCCGCTGATCACAGAGAGTGCCTTGGAGGTGATACGCAAGTACTGTGAGGATGAGGTAAGCAGGCCGCCGCTGAAGCAGGCCGGATGTCAAGGTGTGTAGTGTGGGCCTGGAGCAGGGCTGGCTTGAGGGCCCAGTCCTGGGGACTTGGTTTGAGGGGAGGAGGGAGGCAGAGCATGGCAGCAAGGCAGGCAGAGCATCGCCCTTCTGCAGAGCCGCGCCTACCTGGGCATGTCGACGCTGGGAGACCTGATCTTCAAGCGCCCCTCTCGCCAGTTCCAGTACCTGCACGTCCTCCTTGACCTCAGCTCTCACGAGAAGGACAGGGTGAGCATGAGCCCGTAGCCAGTCAGCCTGGCTATCCTTTGCCTCAAAGCCCTGCTGTCCGTGCACCGTGGAGTCAGGAGGGCGGGCCTGTTCACTCTCCTCACTCACGGTGGTGAGCTGGAGCCTGGAGCCAGCAGAGGAGCCTGTGTGACCGCAGGTAGCAGCATGTTACTGCACGTATTTCTACAACACACAGTGCCTGGCACCCGCCTGTGCCACAAGGGGTGAGGGTCGGGAAGCTTCCTGAAGGAGGAGGGACATGTGAAATGACCGGAACATATAGTCGCTGTACTCTAGATGAGGCCTTGCTACAGCTGGAGGTCCCTGGACCCACTCTCCCTCCCAGCCTGTTCCCAGCCTCCCCTGGCGGTGCGCGCTCAGACACCATGCCACTAGCACAGCAGCCCTGGCCCAGGCCCTGGCCCGAGGGTGGCACATGGTGTCTGAGTGGAGTGAGGCTTAGCCAGTGACATGTGTCAGGGCAGTGGGCTGCCTGTCCTGACAAAGCCAGGGCCACTTGGCAGGGAGAGTCACTGCTGAGGAGTGAAAGTGAGCAAAGCAGGGGGTAGCAAGACAGATGGACTGACAGGCGTGTCACCGTGTGCTGTCTTGGGCTTGTTTCCGTGGCCCACCTGTGTCACCGTGGTCCCTCAGGTGCGCTCCCAGGCTCTGCTCTTCATTAAGCGCATGTATGAGAAGGAGCAGCTTCGAGAGTACGTGGAGAAATTCGCCCTCAACTACCTGCAGCTCCTGGTCCACCCCAACCCGCCCTCGGTGCTCTTCGGAGCTGACAAGGACACAGGTTTGACCAGGTTCATCTGATTTGTGTCGAACTCCATCCAGCCTACCGGAATGGCAGCTGGATAGTAGCAACCAGGGTCGGGAGAGCAGCCCGTGGGTTCTAGCTCAGGCCAAGTCCCTTAGCAGATTACAGGCACAAGTTCTCTGGGGATGTGGAGAGCCCTCCCAGGACAGGGTGTGAGCCCAGGGAGGGTGTGCGCAGAAGTGGTCCCCTGCAAAGGAGGTGGAGGCACGAGGGTTAACCGTGAGGGGCCAGCGTGCTGAGGGGCCAGCGTGCAGGGCAGCAGGGTTGCCAGGTGGGCGGCCCCTTCAGTCCCTGACAGATAGCCCGTGTGAGGACACTTATGTTGGGCTGTAATTGTGACAGGACTTGGAAGATACAGGGTTAAATTTGCACTGTAGAATGGCCTAGCTGCCTTGGGGCTTGGTGGTTGGGGGAGAGAGGGGAGTCCTGCTCTTTCTCCATTGACTTCCTCTTCCCCTGACTTCACTGATAAGCACAGACACTGGGGTCAAGGCTTGGGGAAGAAAATATAGACCTCTATTGATGCATGGCCTTGTCCTGTCAGAGGTGGCCGCGCCCTGGACGGAGGAGACGGTGAAGCAGTGTCTGTATCTCTATCTGGCTCTCCTGCCACAGAACCACAAGCTGATCCACGAGCTGGCAGCCGTGTACACCGAGGCCATCGCCGACATCAAGCGGACAGTGCTGAGGGTCATTGAGCAGCCGGTGAGGCTCCTGAGCCCACCTGGGCAGGGCCGAGTCCCCAACTCCAGCCGCTCCCGGGGTGTCTCTCAGCAGGCACAAAGGGCTGTCATGTGGATTCGTGGCTTTGGCTTGTGGGTGGCACTTACAGAGCCTGGAGTGGGCACATCTGGCTTCACGTTCTGCCTTTGCTGTGCCCTGACATGAAGGGTGCAGGCCAGTCCCCAAGGAGGGCCACATTAGCATCTAAGCTCCTGTCACTGGGTCGACTGGCCTTCCCTTGTGCTGTAACCGGAAGTCCTGAGCCACAGGGCCACCTCGAGGAAAGCAGCTCAGATGCTGGACTCAGAACCTTTGCTGGTGCTGCTGCACTCAGAACCTCTGCTTCCGTGTGGCTCTGCCCCAGCTTCGCTTTGTACTTGAGCGGGTCTCGTTTTCTAGAAATTCTCCTGTCCTCATGGCGGTTTTGTTATTAGGAAAGGAGCAGGTAGAAATGGAGGGAGGGCAGGGCGAAGCTCTTACCGAAGGCGCTGTGCCCAGTGCTGAGAAAGTGTAGGCAGGACTGGGCTGCGCCTCCGTGTCCTTCATACTGTACTCGAGGCTGCTCCCTGCTCTTTGCTCCCTGCAGCTGGCACCCAGGTCTCTAGCCTGCACCCTCGGCCAGGCGGGGTGACTGTGGTTGCAGGAGGGTGGGCAGGGACCAGGAAAACCTTCCTAGGTACTGCCACACGGGTTGCGCATGTAAGGCTTGGGACACTTGGGTCACTGACCTGACGGAGAGGACACCACGCAGATGAAGACTCAGAGACCCAGGGACCTGAACCACCCAGCCTCAGATGCTCTCCATAGCCTGCTCTTGCTCTCCTCACCCAGATCCGAGGGATGGGCATGAACTCACCTGAGCTGCTGCTGCTGGTGGAAAATTGCCCCAAAGGGGCCGAGACGCTGGTCACCCGCTGCCTGCACAGCCTCACCGACAAAGGTGCCCGGGCCTCCTCCCCTGCAAGAACTGGGGCTGCAGAGTCCCCGAGTGTGTCCCCTGGATTCCTCCTGTCCTTGGGCGTCACTGTAGAAAAAGCCATGTGAGCTTCCTGCTCTAGAATCACACTGCCCACACTCACTCACACACACACACACACACTCACACTCACTCACACACACTCACACACACACTCACACACTCACTGACACACACTCACACACTCACACACACACACACACCACACTCACTCACACACACACTCTCACACACACTCACACACACACACTCACACACACACACACACTCACTCACACACACTCACACACACTCACATACTCACACACACTCACACACACTCACACACACAACACACACTCACACACTCACACACACTCACATACTGACACACACACACACTCACTCACACTCACACACACACCACACTCACTCACACACACTCACTCACACACACACCACACACACACACACATCACACACACCTCACTCACACACACACACACCACACTCACACACTCACACACACACTCACACACACTCACTCACACACACACACTCACACACACTCACACACACACTCACACACACTCACACACACACCACACACACTCACACACACTCACACACTCACACACACACACACGAAACCCTTCTCACATACGCTCTCTCCTCTGTCCCCTCCCTGTCACTCCAACTCTGCTTTTCTCTGTCTTCTTGAAGTGCCACCGTCCCCAGAGCTGGTGAAGCGGGTCCGAGACCTGTACCACAAGCGGCTGCCTGACGTGCGCTTCCTCATCCCCGTGCTCAATGGTTTGGAGAAGGTAGGCGGGGCCAGGGGCTTGTGAGAACAGGGCCTCAGCAAGATTGTGCCCTCACTGAGTGTTGGGGCCAGTGTGGGCGGGAATGGGGCGAGCCTGTCCACCAGAGGAAGGCAGCAGCTTTGGGCAGTCAGGGGACAGGTATCAGAAGCCAGAGGCTCCCTGGGGTGAGGGTGGGTGGGCGCCATCCAGCCCATCTTCACCCTCCTCTCCCCATCCCTTCCTCCTTAGAAAGAGGTGATCCAGGCTCTGCCCAAGCTCATCAAACTCAACCCCATCGTGGTGAAGGAGGTCTTCAACCGCCTGTTGGGCACCCAGCATGGTAGGTGCCCTCCCCCATACTCCCTGCCCCCACACTCCCCCCCCATACCCCTATCCCCACACTCCCCCCCCCATACCCCCAACCCCCAGGTCTCACCTCATTTCTCAGGCTGAGAGCCAGGGGCCATTTTGTCCACTGTGGTAAGAAATAAGAAAAACGTTTGAGGAGGGGAAAATAGCCAGTGATGTGGCTGAGTTCCTCATCCTGGTCCCTGTGGCCACGGTTCAGGACACAGTGGAAGGGGGTGGGATCCCTCAGTGCGGCTGGTCATCCCTCCCACAGCAGCAGGCCTTCAGGGTGCACAGCCCAATGGGACAGTGGGGCCGCAGCAAGGCAGCTCTAACAGGTAGCAGGGAGTGAAGAGGCCGGGCCACTCCATGCAGTCCCCACGAAGCAGAGTGCCTTATCCGTATTTACTGTCCCTGCAGCCTGGCCTGAGAGCCGCCTCCTGTTGAGGCCTACCTACTGTCTCCCTCCCCTGTTGCTACCCTGCAGGTGAAGGGAACTCGGCCTTATCCCCCCTGAATCCAGGAGAGCTGCTCATTGCGTTGCACAACATTGACTCCGTGAAGTGTGACATGAAATCTATCATCAAAGGTGAGGCACCCCTGTTCCCACAGGGCCCGGCTCCCATGAACGTGGGAGTGGGCCTCAGTCACCTGCATGGCCCCTGGAGTGAAGACTGTCGCCTGCTGCTGTACCTGCTCCGTCGTGGCCTCTGCGTAAGGCACATACACAGTAGTTGAGCCTTGGTGTCAGGTGGCTCTTGGGAATGAGGGCTGTCCCTGTCCCTCCCACCCTGCCCTGCGGAGCTCAAGGAAGCAGAGCCCGTGTGGAGAGTCAGGCACTCTGCTGGCATGGCTAGATGCCCGGCCTGAGTTGAGGCAGCACGGGGCCTCCATAGCAGGGGCTTGGTGGCCTCCCGGCAGGCTTCCTCTGTCCTGGCTGCCCAAGCATTCCCTCTGAGCCAGGCTCTCCCTTCATGCCACAAGCCCACTCCTGCCGCTTGTAAGTATGGTGTGGATAGGTCACAGAGGTCACAGAAGCTAGCCACGTAACAAAACCTAAGCCAAAGCGGACCCAAACCAAGAAGGCATCTTGTCCATGCGCCTCCCCTGGGAAGACGCCACCATTTCTCCTCCTTTCCTCCCTCCCCAGAGACTTCTGGGCCACAGTCAGCTCCGTCCCAGGAGGGGCCCTGCCTGCCACCCTATCTCTGCTCACTTTAGCATGGCTTCCTCTATGTCCCGCCCTTTCCTCTTCTGGCCTGAAGTGGCTTCTTCAGGGATCGCTTTCCTGGCCTTCCTCGGCAATCCTTACAGGGGAGGGCTCTGTGAAGATAGGCCCCAGGGGGCTCAGGCCCAGGGGAGGAGGGGACAGGCCTCCAAGGCTGTGTTCCAGGGCTGTGGGTTTTAGACACTTGGGAGCGAATCTGCAGCCTCCCGCACACCCGCCCTCCTTCATCTGTTACATGCAGCCAGGACAGTCCTGTCCCCATAGTCCCCGTAGTCCCGCCCAAGGGCTGTGTGCTCATCACATATTTGTGCATAATTGGGAACACACACACACTCACACATACTCACACACACATTCACACTCTCACACACACTCATACACACATTCATACACACACACACTCATACACACATTCACACTCACACACACTCACTCATACACACATTCACACTCACACATTCACTCACACACATTCACACTCACATACACATTCATACACACATTCACACTCACACACATTCTCACACACACACACACACACACACACACACACACACACACACACACACACACACACCATCTTGAGTCCAGAATAGAAGTCCGGTCACAAAGAGGGGAGAAAGAGTTCTGCCAAAAGTGACACAGGTGGCAGGCAGTTGACATCCTCTCCGCTGGCTGGGCCCAGCACCCCGCAGCTCCCACAGCTCTCATCTGTCTGCTCGTGTGAAGTCCTGCCCTCCCTGGCTTCTGTGAAACCCAACACAGTGCTGGTCCAGGGTTCGCACACTGGCAGCCTGATGTAGCCTGCCTGGCACTTGGAGGGCTTTCTCAAGTGGGGTCAGGGACGAGGCGATAGTGAGCTAGGGCTGAGGGGCTCCAGGTGAGGGTGGAAACCGGCCTGGCCTGGCCTCATACCTGGGCTGCTGATGGAAAGGGACTCTGCCCTCAGCCTGTGCGCCTGCGGCAATGCCCTCTCTCTGGGCCTCCTCCTGACAGGACCGCCCTCCCTCCATTGGCCTCTCGGGGATTTGTGAGGTGGGGAGGGGCTTCCTCCTGGCTCAATAAAGACTTCCTGGTTGACACGTTCATGGCCAGTGGTGTTTGGGAAGGGCTTCAGGGGCAGCTCCTGGGATCTCCCCTTAGCCCGGCTGGCCCTGACATTGCTGCCCACTCCCAGGAGCTAGACCTCAATCAAGGCCTGCTTGCTTCAGGTGACGTCTCTCCACGCCCTGTCGGCGCTGGTTGGGTCCTCACTCAGCTCTGCCTCTCACCCCTCTCTTCCCTGCTGCTCTCCTAAGTGCCCCTTCTCATCTGCCCTGCACCGTCAGTCACAGACCTTAATGCCTCTGGTCAGCCTTCCAGCAGAGACCAACTTCTTTCTGGGGATGCTAGGGTGTCAGCAGCTCTTACCAGTCCCCTAAATGGGTTACAGCCACCCTTCGTGGGCTGTGGCAGGCCCCAGGGCTTGCTGTGTGCTGTCCTGTCTCCTGCACTCCCCAGGGCTGTCCTCTGGGAAGAGGTTGGGTGTCCCAGGTGGCACACAGCAGGGTATCGGGGGTTGGACATGCCTATCTCCATCTTCCTGGGGGCAGGACCATCGGACATCCCCATGAAGGGCCTTTGTGGTAGGGGTGGAGAAGCTGGGGGGCGGGGTTCCCACCTAACGGGGGCGACAATGTGGCAGAGAGGACAGGCCCACTCTCCGCCTCCTCACAGCCACCAACCTGTGCTTTGCGGAGCGGAACGTGTATACGTCGGAGGTGTTGGCTGTGGTGATGCAGCAGCTGATGGAGCAGAGCCCCCTGCCCATGCTGCTCATGCGGACCGTCATCCAGTCCCTGACCATGTATCCCCGCTTGGGGGGCTTCGTCATGAACATCCTGGCCCGGCTCATCATGAAGCAGGTAACTGCCCAGCCCCGGCAGTGGGCACGGTGGGCAAGCCTCAGCTGCCGCTCAGTGTCCCCTCCACCCCTGCCCCTGGCTACAGGCGGCCAGTGAGAACCGTTGGGGATGGGAGAGGTGAGGGTGCCTCGTCACCCTGCCCCTGGGCCCCGCAGGTGTTAGTTCACCTGGAAACGTGGAGTCAGGGAAGTTTTGTGTTTTAGTGAGGGTCTTGCCATGTGTTCCAGAGTAACCAAGCACTCAAATCCGTGGTTACCCTGTGTCACTGTTCCTAGTGGTGGGACTGTCAGCCTGCGGCACCAGCTTTTAACTAGTCTGGGAGCGATGATCCCGTCCCGCCCTCCACCCCAAAGCCGGCTCAGAGCCCAGGCTGCCCGTGCTCGAGGCCTGACAAAGGTCCTTGCCCTCCCGTCTATCGAGTGGCTAAGCACCGACTAGAGGTGGCGGTGAGGACGTGGGGTGGGCTGCGCTGGCACTTGGTGCAGTGCTGACCTGGGGACTGGTTGGGGTCCCCCCCCTTACCTGTGTCGGGTGCTAGGAGTTTCCTAGGTGAGAGGCGCGTTCCGGGCAGGCAGGTGTATGAATTCTGCAGCAAGCTGTCAAGAGGTGGCACGTGGGTGGTCGTGGCAGTGTCTGCGGTAAGGAAGTGGCTACTTGGGCCTTCACCTAATGGCCCCCTCCCGCTCCACAGGTGTGGAAGTACCCCAAGGTATGGGAGGGCTTCATCAAGTGCTGCCAGCGCACCAAGCCGCAGAGCTTCCAGGTCATCCTGCAGCTACCTCCGCAGCAGCTTGGCGCCGTCTTTGACAAGTGCCCTGAGCTCCGGGAGCCGCTGCTGGCCCACGTGCGCTCCTTCACCCCCCACCAGGTACCTGGCGGTGCGGCGGAGCAGAGCACGAGGGCTCGGGGTTCGCGTTCTGGGTTACGGGGTGCTGAGAGGCGCCTCTGGCCGGAACCTCTACAGCTCTAGCCCCTGCTTTTCCCTTCACCTAGCAAGCACATATCCCTAACTCCATCATGACCATCCTGGAGGCCAGCGGCAAACAGGAGCCCGAAGTGAAGGAAGCCCCTGCAGGGCCCCTGGAAGAGGTGAGGGCAAGATGGCCTCCTGCCAAGAGGCCCAGTTGCTAAACCAGTCTCCCGAGATTGCATTCCTGGTAAAGGGGAATGGCTACCCACCCTCTCCTGTGTCCACATGGAGAGACCGTTCCGTGTGCCCTCCTGCTTTCTGCAGCTCGGTGGCCTCTGTCTCCTTCATCCTGGGTGGTGGGGGGTGCGCCCGTCCTGAGCTGAGTGCCCCTCCCACCCCAGGATGACCTGGAGCCCTTGGCTTTGGCTCCGGCCCCTGCTCCTGCTCCGCGGCCCCCTCAGGACCTCATCGGCCTGCGATTGGCTCAGGAGAAGGCCCTGAAGCGGCAGCTAGAGGAGGAACAGAAGCTGAAGCCCGCGGGCGTGGGAGCGCCCATTGCCTCAGCATCGTCCTCCGGGCCGGCCGTGGTGCCGGCAGCCCGAGCCGGCCCCACCCCAGCTGAGGAGGCCATGGAGTACCGGGAGGAGGGCCCTGAGTGCGAGACCCCGGCCATCTTCATCAGCATGGACGATGACTCAGGGCTGGCCGAAACCACACTCCTGGACTCTAGTCTTGAGGGTCCCCTGCTTAAGGTAGGGGCCAGCTAGAGCTGCAGAGGGAGGCTGCAGCGAGCCAGCCCCGGCCCTGGGGCTGAGGGTCCTGCCGGCTCCTGACCCGCTGCCCCTTGCCTTCTCCCGCCACCAGGAGGCAGCAGCAGTCGGACCGAGCTCCAAGGATGAGCGGAGCCCCCAGAGCCTCAACCACGCAGCGGAGGAAGCCTTGACGACCTCCAGCCCGGAGGCCCAGGAGCCCGAGAACAAGGGCATCAGCTGACAGCTGCGGGGGCGTGGGGGGAGGGGCGGGGGGCCACCTAGAGCTTTGCCTTAACACAAATAAAGGAGGTGGCGCTCAGGGGCGGCTGCAGTGTCCTCTCTGCAGCGGACCAGACGCTTCGCAAGCCAGAGCCAGTACTAGACTGCGCCTGCGCACACCCGGCTCCCACTGCAGGCGCCCCGCGCAGCAGGAGTAACGGCAGGCAGGGTGCAGGCGCGCCCAGCGGTGGCTAGCCCCCTGCACAGGTCCACACACCTTTCCCGGACATGGGGGAGCCACCGCCCAACCATGACCCCTCGTCCCAGAGCCGGAAGACCTCTCAGGCCTCGGAGAGGTCACGCAGTCGGGACTCCTCACAGCCTCTGATCAGCATCCCCGAGAATGCTGGGCCCCCGTCTCAGCAGCGGGGGAGTCGGGGCAGTCAGGGCAGCCAAGACCTTCAGGGAGCCGGCCTGCCCCACTGGCCACAGAGGTCCAGCCTGATCCCAGAGAGCCAGGGCGAGGAAGGCGCGGAGTACAGCCGGTCCATGAGCTTAGGGTACTCTCCGGGCTTTCCCCTGGAGTTCCCGCCACAGAGTTACCTGGATGAGAGCAGAATGATGCAGCAGTTTCCTCAGGGCCTCTTAGAGCAGCTGGAGACCTCGTACCAGGACCCGGCTGCCGAACTCATGAGCCAGCTCAACCTGTACCAAAGAGAGGACCGGCAGTTCAGCCAGGCGGCGCAGCATGGGCCCTACCTGAGGGACGACCCCACCCTCCACCTGGGGCCCTCTGGCCTGGGCTTCATGCCCTTCGTCGGAGAGGTGCCTGACCCCGAGCCCCGCGAGCTGGCAGTGCAGAACGCCAAGGCCTACCTGCTACAGACCAGCGTGAGCTGCAGCCTCAGCCTGTGAGACACGGTTGCGGGTGGAGAGAGCGGGAGCAGGCCGGGAAGGGCCCCAGCCGAGGCTGCCTCGGGTGTGCGGTCCCTGCGGGCACCCAACGGTGCAGCCCAGGGCCAGCCCGCCCCACCCTAACGTCTAGTCGCAGGGATCCACGCAGCCTCTAAGCCTGTTTCTACAGGAGACTGAACCAGAGAGGTTGGGTTGCAATCACACGGCCAAGAAGTGACAGGGCCAGCGTTGTAGAACAAGGCTCCCAGCTCCCAGGGCCCTGCTCCTGTCTGACTTCCGTGTCTGAGGAGGGTAGTGGTTAGTCACTGAGCTGCGGTCGTGGTCCCCTCCCTCTTCCGTTTGCTATGCTATAGGGAATGAAATACGAATGATGGACACGGCATAGTTGATGAGAAGGGTGTAGGTGGCATCGCCTTGCACATAACAAGAGGCAGAGTGGTCCAGAGATAGGGCACAGCCAGGCCTTGGAAGGGCGTCGCCATGTCTGGGACCACAGCGGGGAGGGTAAAAGGAGATGAATCAGGGCTGGCCAATTCCATACCTCCTGTGCTAAGAGCATGCTGTGGCTCCCTGTCGGCTGAGGGAGGCCCAAGTTGGGGTGTGGCTCCGCACCCTGCCCTCCCAGCATACTCACTTCCACTCGTCACTTAGTGGTCTCAACCTCAGGCCCTCAGGCCCTCAGGCCCCAGCTCCAGTCAAAATTAACCTGTAGGTGTTTGACCAACGCGTTTCCAGTCTTGAGAGCCCGAGGTTTCTTCCCGAAATGCCCTGACCTCCGTGTGTGTGTGTGTGTGTGTGTGTGTGTGTGTGTGTGTGTGTGTGTGTGTGTGTGCGCGCGCGCTCTCCCACACGTGAGCACACTCCTGTGGAAGCTAGAAAGGGGCATTGCAGTTGTGGGCTGCCTGATATAGGTCTTGGCAGCTGAACTCTGGTTCTCTGCAAGAGCAATGTGTACTCTTAACTACAGAGCTGTCTTTCCAGCCTTTTCAAGAGTTTTAAAATATTCAGGGGCCGGAGAGATGGCTCAGCAGTACCAGAGGACCTGAGTTCAATTCCCAGCAACCACACGGTGACTCATAACCATGTATAATGGGATCTGGCGCCCTCTTCTGGCCTGCAGGCAGACACTGCAGGCAGCACACTATACCTAATAAATAAACCTGTAAGAACATTTGTTGCTCTTGTAGAGGACTCAGGTTCTGTTCCCAGCACCCAGAAGGCAGCTGGGCCCCAGGGACTCCAGCACCTTCTGACCCCTGCAAGCATCAGGCATGCATACGGTGCACATACATACAGGCAAAGCAGTTGTACACATAAACAATGAACTAAATGGAAAAGATATTAATTTAGTGTGTATGAGTATTTTGCCTGCATGTAAGTAAAGTGCACCACATTCTTGCAGTGCCTTTGGAGGCCAGAAGAGGGCACTGGATCCTCTGAAGCTGGGTGGTTTTGAGTCACCATGTGGGTGCTAAGAACCGGGTCCTCTGCAAGAGCAGCCTGTGCTCTTAACCATTGGGCCAACTCTCCAGCCCCCTCTAAGTTACCTCTTATACATTTTATGGTATTGAAGCTTGAACCCAGGGCCTCCTGCAAACTAGAAAGCACCTACCCAACCAGCTTCGTCTCTTACCTTCCTACTGCCAGCGTGGGCCCTCCCCCTCCTCCCCCCCCCCGCCCCCACTTGAGAGTATTCACAGAGTGGTTTGCACGCAGAGAAAGGCTTGTAGGAAAGCTTTGCAGTGAGACCAGTCTGGTTTCAAAGTGTGCTGAGCCATGGCCTCAGCTTTCCTAAGCATTGGTTCCCTGGAGGGTCGGGTGTGTGTGTGTGTGTGTGTGTGTGTGTGTGTGTGTGTGTGTCATGGTTGCTGTAAGAATTCGGTAATGCTATCAAATGCTCAGCGTGGTGCTGGACTCAGTGGACAGAAGCCACCATGGGACTATGATACGCTGTTTCAGTGACATTAAACCTCCATCATTTTCTCAGTGTGCCAAGCACACCCCTACCCCAGGGATCTCCCTGCCACCTACGCGGCATCGTCTGTGAGCCTAAACAATTTTGCTCACTGTCATCCACTTTCCATTTTAATCCCTTTAAACAAATAGGATTAATTAACTCTATTGCAATCCCCTTATTACATTGGCTATGGCCGCTTAGTATTAAACAGAAGTCATGAGGTCAGATTTCGTGTTTAAGGCCAGCAGCTTGGGCTACACGTGAGACCCTGTTACAGAGAATGGAGTGGGGAGGGCTCGGTACCCCCATTCTGGCTACAGCCACGTGTGTCTATCATCAGAATGTCAGTTCCTACAGGGCAGGGGCATCTTCTGTTCCCTCCGGTGTCCCTAGCAGAAGACGAAAGAACAGGCAGGCACCAGACAGCCGGCAGGCTCAGTGCACTGACTGAGTGGTGTCCCCCGCCTCTCGCTGCCCCCGGGAGGTAGGTATGAACATCTGGTGAATCTACTGACCAAGATCCTGAACCAGCGGCCTGAGGACCCCTTGTCCATCCTGGAGACTCTGAACCGCAACACACAGTGGGAGTGGTTCCACCCCAAGCTGGACACGCTGCGAGATGACCCCGAGATGCAGCCCACCTACGAGATGGCCGAGAAGCAAAAGGCCCTGTTCGGCAGGGGTGGAGGAGAAGGTGAACAGGAAATGGAAGAGGAGGTGGTGAGTGAGCTGGCGGGGTTGGGGGGGGGAGGGTGGGAGGGGAGGTGGGGGATGCAAGAGTGGTTGGAGGACGCGCCAACACGGTCTGTGCTAAAGGTGTCAACAGGAGTGAGGGGCAATACAGTGTCTTCTGTGCCTGCAGAGGGGACAGAGGGCCTTGAGTGCCACCCAAAGCAGTATCTGGGGCACCTAAACCAAAATACATGTCTTAAGGTTTACCCAGAGGCTGGCGAGATGGCTTAGCAGATAAGAGCACCGGCGGCTCTTCCAAGAGGACCTGTATTTGTTTCCCAACACCTGCATGGCAGTTCAGCCATCTGGTCAACCAGCTTGGGATACATGAGACCCTGGGTTTTGTTTTTTTTTTGTTTGAGACAGATTTTTATCTCTGTAGCTTTGGAGCCTGTCCTGGCTGACCCCGAACTCAGAGATCCGCCTACACGTGCTCTGCCTCCTGAGTGCTGGGATTAAAGGTGTGCGCCACTACTACCTGGCTAAGACCCAGTTTTTAAGAAAAAACAAAACAAAAACCTGGATGGAAAAGTTCCAGGAGATCTGATGCCCTCTTCTGACCTCCAAGAGCATCAGGCACACACAT